>CM053028.1:269418087-269435778 GCA_028564925.1 Lithobates sylvaticus | reverse complement strand
AAATAACGACACCTGGTGTCGTTGTTATTTTCCCTTGGCCTCTCCTCTATCATCTGTAGGTATATGGGAATCCGCTTTAAACTGACGTTCACTCCTACTCCTCAGTAAATTGTTTTTAAATAGAAATTGCCACAAATTGAGTATCTTACAACCAATGGGATATACCTATAAGGTAGGCAATCCAGTTATTAATTAAAGTACGGGCTATAAGAATGATGATCGTGTTATTGATGGGATATTTTGGAGTAATTGCCGGCTCACTGATGAATAATTCTCACTCTTTCCTGTTTTGCAATTATATTTAGACACATAAATTGCTGCTCTTTGGTTCTGATGAAGCTATAAGCGAAACGCGTCAACCATCAATTGACCAGCAAGTAAAACATATCAATGGAATTTTTTAATGTCTTGATGTATATCCTGTACTCTATGGCCAAACTGTTGTAAATAATTTTTTGTTTTCATCTATTGTGGTGTATATTTGTATACTGTTTTGTATCTTTTCTAAATAAACCAATGAAATATTGATTACGGAATTTCCGTTTTTGTTCAGGTGCCGAGATAGTACGTCAGGTTGGCTAAACCCCCTCTTGTTCCTCTTTTTCTTTGTACCCACTTTATGTTATAATGGGTGTTGAAATGAAGGGAAACATACACTCACCGGCCACTTTATTGGGTAAACCTGTTCAATCGCTTGGTAACACAAATTGCTAATCAGCCAATCACATGGCAGAAACTCAATAGCATTTAGGCATCTAGATGTGGTGAAGACGACTTGCTGAAGTTCAAACCAAGCATCAGAATGGAGAAGAAAGGGGATTTAAGTGACTTTGATGTGGCATGGTGGTTGGTGCCAGGTGGGCTGGTCTGAGTATTTCAAAAACTGCTAATCTACTGGGATCTTCATGCACAACCATCTCTAGGGTTTACAGAAAATGGTCAGAAAAAGAGAAAATATCCAGTGAGCGGCAGTTGTGTGGAGGAAAATGCCTTGTTGATGTCAGAGGACAGAGGAGAAGGAGCAGACTGGTTTGAGATTATATAAAGGCAACTGTAACTCAAATAACCACTCATTACAAGCAAGGTATGCAGAATACCATCTCTGAACGCACAACACATCGAACCTTGAAACATAACGGCTAAAGCAGCAGAAAACCACACCGGATGCCACTCCTGTCAGCTAAGAACAGGAATCTGAGGCTACAATTTGCACAGGCTTACCAAAATCGGACAATAGATGATTGGAAAATGTTGCCTGTTCTGATGAGTTTCAGCTGTGACATTCAAATGGTAGGGTCAGAATTGGGTGTAAACAACATGAAAGCATGGATCTATCCTGCCTTGTACCAATGGTTCAGGCTGGTGGGTGGTGGTGGTGTAATGGTGTGCGGGATATTTTCTTGGCACACTTTGGAACCCTTAGTACCAATTGAGCATCGTTTAAACACCATGGCGTACCCCAGTATTATTGCTGACCATGTCCATGCCTTTATAAATACAGTATACCCATCTTCTGATGGCTACTTCCAGCAGGATAATGCACCATGTCACAAAACTCAAATCATCTCACCACTGGTTTGTTGAACATGACAATGAGTTCACCGTGACAAACAACCTTAAAACTTGCGCCTAAGGAATAAGAAATAATAATAGTATAAAAAACACCCTAATAGAATATATTAAATTATATAACGCCCACTGCTGCTGCCTGAAAAGGTTAAAAAACCTTATGAATGGAAAACGATAAATATAGGCATATATATAGGCTGCGCTAGCGGACATAAATACCCACTGTGACAATCATTGAAAAATGACAGAGAGAAATAATGCGTGCAAAATAGCTATAAAAAATATGTGCTGCTGCGCGGACTAATCACTGCGCGAAAATACCCAATGTGACAATCATTAATAAATGACAAGTGAACTTATTAAAAAGTGCAAAATAGCTACACAAAATTGCTGATATACAGAGTAATCACTAGAAGCAAAAAAGCAGGTAATATTTCAGGTATTAGATAAAAAACTAAGTAATTCGTTGAGGGAAACAAGAAGGATTCTTGAGACGGCAATCCCCTCCAAAAACCCCACTCACCAGAAGTAGTAGACCCACGGCTTTGCAGTCCTAGGGTCAAAAAAGCGTTATGGGGGGATTGATTGTTGGGTACAGAAGTTCCTTTTCTTGTTGATAAAAGATGGATACTCCAATCGATAGAGAAGACTCCAGGGGATTAGAATGCCGGGAGAACAGAGAGAAAATATATCATGTGTAGTAACGCCACCACAAGCTGCAATACCGCTGTTAAATGACACACTCACTGGACAGAAAACAGGTATCAGCGTGTTCCGGGTGCACAAAGATGGCATGCGTTCCACAGAAACAGGAAGCAGCGTCACTGGCTCTCAACACCGGAAGTTACGTCGACGCGTTTCGCCCCTCCTCCAGGGCGTCATCAAGGACATCACTTCCGGCATTGTCTAAACAACATATATATATACTAGACGGCTGGCGCCTCCCAACGAACCAGCCAATCAAAGAACCATTGGAGCAGCTTGTGGTGGCGTTACTACACATGATATATTTTCTCTCTTATCTCCCGGCATTCTAATCCCCTAGAGTCTTCTCTATCGATTGGAGTATCCATCTTTTATCAACAAGAAAAGGAACTTCTGTACCCAACAATCAATCCCCCCATAACGCTTTTTTGACCCTAGGACTGCAAAGCCATGAGTCTACTACTTCTGGTGAGTGGGGTTTTTGGAGGGGATTGCCGTCTCAAGAATCCTTCTTGTTTCCCTCAACTAATTACTTAGTTTTTTATCTAATACCTGAAATATTACCTGCTTTTTTGCTTCTAGTGATTACTCTGTATATCAGCAATTTTGTGTAGCTATTTTGCACATTTTATTAAGTTCACTTGTCATTTATTAATGATTGTCACATTGGGTATTTTCGCGCAGTGATTAGTCTGCGCAGCAGCACATATTTTTTATAGCTATTTTGCACGCATTATTTCTCTCTGTCGTTTTTCAATGATTGTCACAGCGGGTATTTATGTCCGCTAGCGCAGCCTATATATATGCCTAAATTTATCGTTTTCCAATGAGTTCACCGTACTCCAATGGCCTCCACAGTCACCAGATCTCAATCCAATAGAGCACCTTTAGGATGTGGCAGAACTGAAGATTTGCATCATGGATGTGCAGCTGAAAAATGTGCAGCATCTACATAATGCTATCATGTCAATATGGATCAAAATCTCTGAGGAATGTTTCCAACACCTTGTTGAATTTATGCCACAAAGAATTAAGGCAGTTCTGAAGGCAAAAGGGGGTCCAACCCAGTACTAGCAAGGTGTACCTAATAAAGTGTCTGGTGAGTGTATATATTACAGTATAATATATATAAAATACAAATGCAGAAAGACTTTTAATTATTAAGTCTTTAGACCAGTCTTTCCCACTCTTTTAATGCTAGAGGAACCCTTGAAATTCTTTCCAGTTCTCGGGAATCTCTGCTAAAACCAGTTCATTGGGGATCAGTGGGAAAAATGCCCCATACATTGGTAGCTAGTGAAAAGAATGCCGCTCTTACATTGGAGGCCAGAATGCCACCTACAGACAAATAAAAAGATCATGTGTAATGCAACTGGCTCTGCCAAGTGGCGACGGACCTGGATCTATGCAGGTACCATCAGCTGAAAAATCAGTTCAGCCACAGCTCAAGAAACACCTAGCATACTCTGGTGGAATCAAAGGGATCCACACAACTCTGGTTAACCGCTTATCGAACTGCCCGCCGTCGTTTGACGGTGGCAAAATGGTTTCCCTGAGCAAATCGCCATAGCTTTATGACGGCCTGCTTTAAGGGGTATAGGGGCCGCAATGTCAGCCGGGCACACGCGATCACTCCTGACAGAGCCAGAACGAGGATCTGTGTGTGTAAACACACAAATCCACGTTCTGACAGGGGAGAGGAGACAGATTGTGTGTTCCTAGTATATAGGAACACCGATCAGTTTCCTCCCCTTGGCAGTTCCATACCCCCCACAGTTAGAGCACACTGAGGGAACAAATTTAACCCCTTGATCGCCCCTAGTGTTAACCCCTTCTCTGCCAGTGACATTTATACAGTAATCAGATGCTATTTATAGCTCTGATCACTGTATAAATGGTCCCAAAAAAGTGTCAAAAGTGTCACAAAAAATGGCCCGGTCAGAAAGGGGGTAAATCCTTCCGGGGCTGAAGTGGTTAGGAATGGCTGCTTCAGACAACGGAGATCATGCACAGCTGGTGCAAATAGGAGGGCATTATCCCAGCATTGCCCCCAGTAATTACAAAGATAGTGCACAATCTCTTTTCATTTATTCCCTTTGGTTCTTTATTACTGGTGGCTGTGAGTGGCCCCCATACTAGGCACCCTATAGTAAAAATCGGGACGCAAAAAATAAATGAAATATTGAAATAAATGAAATATTCTGAGAACCCCAAAAAAAAACTGTGAAAGAAAAACTCCTACAGAACAGGTAGGGTCACAGGAGGCACACAAAGTATTAAAGGAGGTTAAATTATAAGAAAAAACATGTGTGATGCAACTTAAGTGAATGTAGAATAAAGTTCAAAATTGAAAAACCACAAAACTGAAAAAAGAAATACAATAAAAGTCCAAATATGCAAAGAAATTCCAAGAATTGTGATGATTCTGTAAGTAAGCAGATATACCTCTCACTTGCAGGAAAAAATACAATTCGTGCAATCACCCCCACTATCCACCTTTGAGTGAATTGGCTGTTCACTTCAAAGAAAGACCCACCAGGGTCTATTTAAACCTTGTGTAAGAAAGTGTAGGACAGGCATGTCCAAAGTCCGGCCCGCGGGCCAATCGCGGCCCGCGTTCCGGTTTTGAACGGCCCGCCTGTTTATCTGGACATGTATATCTTTTGTGGCCCCCAACGATCTCCCAGCGCCGGGGCCACAAAAGATATATATGTCCGGATGCCTTGGAGGGGACAGGGAGGAGGCGGGACAAGAGCCGTGCACACAGGAGTATTTCCTGTTTACACGGCAGCCTCTATAATAGGAAGTCCCGTCTCCAGCACTGCCATTGGACGGCTGTTCTGTCCATCAAAGGAGGCGGGACCTTGTATTAAAGAGGCCGCAGAGAAAACAGGAGTTTCTCCTGTATGTTATCTTTTGGCGCTCGTCCCGCCCCCCTCCCTGTACCCTCCGAGGCGGCAGATGGAGGGGCATAATTCAGGCTGCACTGCACAATGGTGAGTCTGCATTCCTGACAATGATGGGGACTGTGTATTCCTGACAATGATGGGGGCTCTGTATTCCTGACAATGATGGGGGGGGGGGGGGTGCTGCATTCCTGACATTCCTGACAATGATGGGGGGCTGCATTCCTGACATTCCTGACAATGATGGGGGGCTGCATTCCTGACATTCCTGACAATGATGGGGGGCTGCATTCCTGACAATGATGGGGGGCTGCATTCCTGACATTCCTGACAATGATGGGGGGCTGCATTCCTGACAATGATGGGGGGCTGCATTCATGACATTCCTGACAATGATGGGGGGCTGCATTCATGACATTCCTGACAATGATGGGGGGCTGCATTCCTGACATTCCTGACAATGATGGGGGCTGCATTCCTGACATTCCTGACAATGATGGGGGCTGCATTCCTGACATTCCTGACAATGATGGGGGGGCTGCATTCCTGACATTCCTGACAATGATGGGGGCTGCATTCCTGACAATGATGGGGGGCTGCATTCCTGACATTCCTGACAATGATGGGGGGCTGCATTCCTGACATTCCTGACAATGATGGGGGCTGCATTCCTGACATTCCTGACAATGATGGGGGGCTGCATTCCTGACAATGATGGGGGGCTGCATTCCTGACATTCCTGACAATGATGGGGGCTGCATTCCTGACAATGATGGGGGCTGCATTCCTGACATTCCTGACAATGATGGGGGGCTGCATTCCTGACATTTCTGACAATGATGGGGGCTGCATTTCTGACATTTCTGGCAATGGTGGTGCTGCAGATGGGCACTGACCCTTATTTTGCTTCATATTTCTTTATTTAAAATTGTATTTTTTTCCTAAATCTTCCCTCTTAAAGTGAAGGTGCGTGTTATACGCCAATAAATACGGTATATCCAAATAACACGCCTGAGATCATTTCTTTACTCACACACAGCCACAAAGGCAAGAGAATTCTTGTTGGGCAGTGTGTCAGTACTCGAACGAACAAACAGACTGAATTTTAATGGTTCAAACAATGTCAGGAAAAAAGGTCGGCCCTCACGCATGTTCGCTTCATCAAATCTGGCCCTCTTTGAAAAAAGTTTGGACACCTCTGGTGTAGGAAGATCCTCGATAGTCAGGGAAAGTCAGCTCCGATAATAAAGGACACATGTTCTCTTTGGAAAACAATTTTTCAAAATGTTGCTCAAAATATTTCAGAAAAGTTCATTGCGCAATACCATTAAAATAAGATATATTATATATATATATAAGATAGTATTATATCCAAGCTGCGAGCTCCTCACCTCCTCACCGCTAATCCCAATGTACGAGACGATGCAAATGATGTCACCTGCTCCACCCGATGCATTGCGTCACTTGTCACGTGTCTTCTTCAAAGGGATAGCATCCCTCAAGGAGGCGAGGAAGCTTGGATAATACTTAGGCTACTTTAACACTGGGGCGTTGGGGGCATGGCGGTAAAGCGGCGCTATATTTAGCGCCGCTTTACCGTAGTTTTAGCGGCGCATTTCGGCTGCTAGCGGGGTGGTTTTACCCCCCGCGAGCGGCCGAAAAAGGGTTAATACCGCCCGCAAAACGCCGCTGCAGCGGCAGTTTTCAATGTGAACGGGCGCTATAGGAGCGGTAAATAAACCGCTCCTACAGCGAGCCAAAGATGCGGCTTGCAGGACATTTTCCAGCGTCCTGCAAGCGCACCACTTCAGTGTGTGGCGGCCGGACGTCACTGGTTACCATGACGACGGCGGCCCAGCGTCCTAGCGTCCGCCCCCTCCCCCGGTCACCATAGTTACCCCACATGCGCCGACACAGGGCCCGCCACGATTGGCGGCCAGAGCGGCAAACCAACACTATGCAGGCTGGGTCCTAGCTGCCTGATGTTCCGATCGGAACTATCTTTGCTAGTGTACCCATACCAGTTGACTTTCCCCAATAAGGACAATGCGCTCTGCATCCAACGATCCCCATTGACCAGTGCACCTGCCCAGAGTGAGTAAACACTACTTTGATAACATTTGTGTATATAAACGGGACTCTGACGTCATTGGGCGTCACATGAAGGGGGTGGGACCCATTTTTTTCACTTGCACATTTTTTTCACTTGCACATATTTTTCATTTGCACATGTTTGTGATTGGTGATTGTTTCAAATATATTCTGGTTCCAAAACCACTGCACATTATCACATGCCTGACGAAGGGGTCCTGCGCGGCTCCGAAACGTTGCACCTTATATTTTTGTGATGTAATTTTTTTTCATTAAAAAACTTTTTTGGACGAAGTTTCATCGATCCATGGTGTGCTGGCGAATATGTACGTTTGATAGCTGTATGACAGCCCGCTTTAAGGGGTATAGGGGCCGCAATGTCAGCGGGGACACACGATCACTTCTGACAGAGCCAGAACGAGGATCTGTGTGTGTAAACACACAAATCCACGTTCTGACAGGGAAGAGGAGACAGATTGTGTGTTCCTAGTATATAGGAACACCGATCAGTTTCCTCCCCTTGGCAGTTCCATACCCCCCACAGTTAGAGCACACTGAGGGAACAAATTTAACCCCTTGATCGCCCCTAGTGTTAACCCCTTCTCTGCCAGTGACATTTATACAGTAATCAGATGCTATTTATAGCTCTGATCGCTGTATAAATGGTCCCAAAAAAGTGTCAAAAGTGTCACAAAAAATGGCCCGGTCAGAAAGGGGGTAAATCCTTCCGGGGCTGAAGTGGTTAGGAATGGCTGCTTCAGAGAACGGAGATCATGCACAGCTGGTGCAAATAGGAGGGCATTATCCCAGCATTGCCCCCAGTAATTACAAAGATAGTGCACAATCTCTTTTCATTTATTCCCTTTGGTTCTTTATTACTGGTGGCTGTGAGTGGCCCCCATACTAGGCACCCTATAGTAAAAATCGGGACGCAAAAAATAAATGAAATATTGAAATAAATGAAATATTCTGAGAACCCCAAAAAAAAAAACTGTGAAAGAAAAACTCCTACAGAACAGGTAGGGTCACAGGAGGCACACAAAGTATTAAAGGAGGTTAAATTATAAGAAAAAACATGTGTGATGCAACTTAAGTGAATGTAGAATAAAGTGCAAAATTGAAAAACCACAAAACTGAAAAAAGAAATACAATAAAAGTCCAAATATGCAAAGAAATTCCAAGAATTGTGATGATTCTGTAAGTAAGCAGATATCCCTCTCACTTGCAGGAAAAAATACAATTCGTGCAATCACCCCCACTATCCACCTTTGAGTGAATTGGCTGTTCACTTCAAAGAAAGACCCACCAGGGTCTATTTAAACCTTGTGTAAGAAAGTGTAGGAAGATCCTCGATAGTCAGGGAAAGTCAGCTCCGATAATAAAGGACACATGTTCTCTTTGGAAAACAATTTTTCTAAATGTTGCTCAAAATATTTCAGAAAAGTTCATTGCGCAATACCATTAAAATAAGATATATTATATATATATAAGATAGTATTATATCCAAGCTGCAAGCTCCTCACCTCCTCACCGCTAATCCCAATGTACGAGACGAAGCAAATGATGTCACCTGCTCCACCCGATGCATTGCGTCACTTGTCACGTGTCTTCTTCAAAGGGATAGCATCCCTCAAGGAGGCGAGGAAGCTTGGATAATACTTAGGCTACTTTAACACTGGGGCGTTGGGGGCATGGTGGTAAAGCAGCGCTATATTTAGCGCCGCTTTACCGTCGTTTTAGCGGCGCATTTCGGCTGCTAGCGGGGTGGTTTTACCCCCCGCGAGCGGCCGAAAAAAAAAAAAAAAAAAGGGTTAATACCGCCCACAAAACGCCGCTGTAGCGGCGGTTTTCAATGTGAACGGGCGCTATAGGAGCGGTAAATATACCGCTCCTACAGCGAGCCAAAGATGCGGCTTGCAGGACATTTTCCAGCGTCCTGCAAGCGCACCACTTCAGTGTGAAAGCCCTCTGGCTTTCACACTGAAGACACAGCAACAGCTGTTTCGGGTCGGTTTGCAGGCGCTATTTTTAGCGCAATAGCGCCTGCAAACCGCCCCAGTGTGAAAGGGGCCTTATTATGGATATGTATATGTACCTTATTACCCCATAATGCTGTCTCTGCTGGGGTTATATGTTTTATATGATTTTTATTTATTTGAATTGTTTTCATACAGGTTATTTAGTGTTCAGGAAATTAGAAGAAAAAAAAAAAAGTAGTACCTTTTTTTTCTCCTGTAGATATTCATTCCAGGCGAATTCCAGCAGTGGCTTTATGACTGGATCTTCAAACTCATTATCAAATGAATGTTTCAGCACCTAGCAATGCAGATTGTTAGTGAATAGATAAGGAAGAACTAATATCAATTCAGATTTATAGCAGACATATATTAAAGCGTCAGACAGTGCTGACTGAGTTTCTTTGCCCCTGTGTTTCCAACTCTGCTGATCTGAAACAGCAATTACTTTCATTCTTGCTCTTGAATATTTAGTGCTTGTTCACACCAGGTGAGTTGGGGCTGCGTTGGAAAGCCTTGTGTTGGTGGTGGTGTGCGTCATAAAAAGTATAAAATGCAGTACTTTTTTTCACTGTAGAGTGGTACAAGGCAATCCACTGGCACTGTGTTGCCAGCAATAGATCCAAATGAAAGTGATGTGACATTTCAATAAAGTTCTAAAAAAAAGGAATAAAAGTAATCCAAAATATTAAGGGGAACCCCATGCCAAAATTGAAAAAAAAATGGCGTAGGGGTCCCCCCAAAAATCCATACCAGACCCTTATCTGAGCATGCAACCTGACAGGCTGCAGGTAAAGAGGGGGGATGAGAGAGCGCCCCCCTCCTGAACCATACCAGGCCACATGCCCTCAACATGGGGAGGGTGCTTTGGGGTAGCCAATGCACCTTGTCCCCATGTTGATGGGGACAAGGGCCTCATCCCCACAACCCTTGCCCGGTGGTTGTGGGGGTCTGCGGGCAGGGGGCTTATCGGAATCTGGAAGCCCCCTTTAACAAGGGGACCCCCAGATCCCGGCCTCCCCCCTGTGTGAAATGGTAACGGGGTACAAATGTACCCCTACCATTTCACAAAAAAAGTTTGAAAATGGTAAAAATGACATGACACGGCTTGGGACAAGGCTTGGGGCATCGGCACTGCTTTTTCTCCAATCGGTATGTTTAGCATAGCTTGCTGGAGTGAGTAAGCAAACTATTTTATATTATAAATGCAGCAGGAAGAATGAGACTCCCCCCTGATGTATCAGAAGAGTTAACATTCCATTGTTTATAGACGTAGGGGTCAATTCACTAAGATATAAATACTGCATGAAATAACTCATGCAGTATTTATCTCAAAAGTAGTGAATTTGCGAAAAAAAATGCGTTATTTAACTAATGCGTTAAATATTTATGTTTTGCGTTATTTAGCATTTAAGTTTTGCGTTATTTTTGTCTATTTTTTTACTTTTTTTTCTTTTTCTTTTTTGCAGGCTAACAATGTACCAGATGGCACACAGCAATATTGTGAAACTGTGAAAATATTCTGTGTGCTTTCATTCTCTCCCTCTGATGAAATGTTACAATTTATTTTCATGCCAGTTCAGAGGAGAACATTTTCACACCGATACATTGTATACTTTTCACTTCCTGGCCAGTGCAGAGTCCCTCCAATTGTTATTTTGTACTTTTCTAAATAACCACTGGCAAACACCAGGTGATAAATAACAAATGTGTGGTGTTTTTTTGTGAATTTACTTTAATGATTTATCTCATGTTTTTTTGCAGTATTTATCTCACTATTTTAACAAATGTGTGCTATTTACCTCACATTTTATATTTTACTTTGATGAATTGACTCTTTTATCATCTAATGCAATATTTCCAAAAAATGTGTCACGTGACCTCCATATCACATGCAGTAACCTTTAGGCCCGAATCACACCTATGCAGGTTGCAGTTTGCATATTCCAGGTGCAGTTTGCATTTTTTCGATACACATTTTTGTCATTTTTTTAAACCATTCATAATAATACAGCGATCAGTGCTATAAAAATGAGCTCATTACTGTGTAAATGTCACTGGCAGGGAAGGGGTTAACACTAGGGGCATCAAGGGGTTAACTGTGTTCCCTGTGTGTGTTTTTAACTGTGGGGGGACGGGGCTGACTATAGGAGATGAGAGATCGTGGTTCCTAGCTATTAGGAACACACGATCTGCCTCTCCTCTCCTTACAGAACAGGGATTTGTGTGTTTACACACACACACACACACACACACACACACACACACACACACGTGCCTATTCTGCCTCTCGTGCCCACGATCGCACGTGACCGCTGGCCACGAGCATCGGCACCCCTGCACCCCCGTTTGCCTGCTATCCTGCTTAACCGCTTGCCGACCATCCACCACAGTTATACTGTGGCAGAATGGCACAGGCACGCGAATTACCGTCATGGTTCGCCTGTACCATAGGCAGCCACGAGGGGGTGAGTGCGCGCTGCCGGAAGCGCGTGCGCCCCCTGCTCGCCCACGGAGCGGATGCGAGTGCATGACGGTCTCGATCACCACCGGGCTCCCGTGATCGCTCGGGGCACACTGAGAACCAGGAGCTGTGTGTGCAAACACACAGTTTCCGGTTCTCTGAGGGGAGAACTGACAGATCGTCTGTTCATACAGAGTATGAACAGCGATCTGTTAGTTTCCCTGCACAGTCCCCTCCCCCCTTCAGTTAGAACACTCCCTAGGACACACATTAACCCCTTCACTGCCCACTAGTGTTAACCCCTTCACTGCCAGTGACATTTTTACAGTAATCAATGCATTTTTAATCGCACTGTCCGACGTGTCCGCCATAATGTCACAGTCACAGTAAAAAAAACGCTGATCGCCGCCATTACTAGTAAAAAAAAAAATATTAATAAAAATGCCATAAAACTATCTCCTATTTTGTAGACGCTAGAAATTTTGCACAAAAACAAATCAATATACGCTTATTGCGATTTTTTTTTTTTTACCAAAAATATGTAGAAGAATACGTATTGGCCTAAACTAAGAAAAAAAAAATAATTTTTATATGTATTTTTTGAGGATATTTATTATAGCAAGAAGTAAAAAATAATGCTTTTTTTTCAAAATTGTCGCTATTTTTTTGTGTATAGCGCAAAAAATAAAAACCGCAGGAGGTGATCAAATACCACCAAAAGAAAGATCTATTTGTGGGGGAAAAAGAATGTTGATTTTGTTTGGGAGCAACGTCGCACGACCGTGCAATTGTCAGTGACGCAGTGCCGAATCGCAAAAAGTGCTCTGGTCTTTGGCCAGCAAAATGGACCGGGGCTGAATCGGTTAAAGGAGCCGACGTACAGCTACGATGGTTTGCGGGATCGTGCCGACCTGCCCCAGTATAATGACGTCAGCTGGTTGGCAAGTGGTTAAGTGATTATAGGCTACAGAAAAAGGTTTTTTTTTCCTTTTGATATAAAGGTTTTACATTAAGGAATAAAAATTTACTGTTGTAAGCACCCCTTCAGTGGTAAATGCATAGACGTGTGCAGAGGGTGTGCCAGGTGTGGCTGGGCACACCCTTATTATGTGCAGTGCTGATTTCCCCTATTGCCTGGCTTCCCCTTGTGTTGGCCCCCCTGCTTCTGGCTTCCCTCCTCTCCCCCCAGCTGCTGTGGGGGATGTATCAGGATGGAGAGTGGGGAAAAGGGTTTGCAAATATGTCATATACCAGAGCCTTCCTTTTTTAAATGAACACAGTGAACACTCACTGTGTTTATTCATAACTGAAGCATAGTAAACAGTGCTTACTATGCTTCAGTTTGTGGATGAACAGGAAGCTGCTTAGCACAGAGCACTTCCCATTCATTCACTGTCCTGTGCATCTAAGGCTGCAGAGAAAGTCATGTGTGTTTGAGCTTTGGGGTGCGCACCCTAATGTAATAGGCTGCGCACACCTATGGCTAAATGGGCTGGCGAAATCCTCTAACTGCCACTTTCGCCAGACAACTTGGTCTGTTAAAGCGGAACTAAACCCACTGATGTAATGGTTTCCCAAAACAGTTCCATTCTAGGCATTCTATAAATGATAACTGTCACAGTCGCTTGTGCTTTTGGTCAAACTGTCAAGTCATCAAATGACTGGAGTCATAACAGATCACATGTGCAGCACCATGGCAACAGCAAATCACACAGAGGCTAAGATGGCAGCTCCCTTGGCTGTATAAAGGATAGGAGGGTATAGTTTGGCTTGAAAAGGAAGTTGATAAATAACAGGATCATCAGGTAATAAAACTATGTTATGGGGAAAATCAAAGACTACTAGTGACACACTATATCATATTATATATATCATTTTTAAATGTGGCCTTTAGTACCACTTTAAGGTGGGTATGTACCCTTGTGCAAGGTTCTATGTTGATGGTATATAGGTTTTAGAAACAGAAAAAGGCATAAAAGAAACTTTTTTTTTGTTTTTTTTTTTTCATATATTCTGTTGCTTATGACAACAAGCTCTTGTATCGTATTAATGACTTAATTACCAAAAGTAAAAAGCGGACAGGTCAGGATCTGAGCATAGAGAGATTGTTAGTATGGATTGATGATGTGGAGGCGGCTCCTAGTTATTATAGATCTCCCCCAGTGTACAGCGATGTACTAAGGAGGTGTAGGAAATGACAGCATGCATATAATAAGCGATCTGTGATTGATCCCCCCGGCCAGCCTCACCTCTGCAGCACATTTGGCGATATGGAAAGGAGGTTCACTGAGGAGCCCCGCAACCTCCATCTGGAGCCGCTCCGAGGCCATCGTGGTGTTCTCCGGCGTGTCTCGGCGTCTCCCGGTCTCCAAGGTTACATGACAAGCCGTGACGTCACTCGGGAAATCTGGGCTGACTGCAGGAACGATGACAGGGCGATGATCACTGCACCGACATTACACTCGTTACACTTCAGTGTTTATAAGCTGGACACAAAGGGGTAACATTCATGTCTGATCTCTTATATATAGTAATTACTCTCAGTAATAGTGGCCATACATTCTGCAATAATATTATCAATCTTTTTTTTCCAATCTATAACTGACAAATCGAAATCACACACACAGGGAAGTTGAGTTTGATCAATACTTGGAAGATAGAATCATAAATTATCGTTCACATCTTTGTTGCCTCCATGCAGTCTCATAATCCGATTAATCAAAAAACAAAAAAACAAAACACAATCAGATTAATGAATGTCAGTGCTGCAAATTGGTGCAAACAATCCAATCCAATCTCCAAGGAGTTCAAATTGATCAGATAGTGAGGTATAGCTATTCAATTGTTTGCCGATCTGATCATTTTGATTGTACATGGATTGGATAATAAAACCAAAGCGTGTATGGCCACTGAAAGGCAAGCAGAACGATTTTCTGTAAATCGCTTATTATTGATGTAGAAAAAATCCTGCAGATGTCCTAATGACTCCACTGCCCACGCTGGGCAAGTGTTCTCATTAATAATTATTATTAACCACTTAAGCCCCATACACTATCAGATTTTTGTCTTCAGATTTACCAAAACCATATAATATGAGGCCAAACCTTAATGCCGCGTACACACGATCGGAATTCTCGTCGAAAAAAACTCTGTCGGTTTTTCCGACGGAATTCCGCTCAAGCTGTGTTGCCTACACACGATCACACCAAATTCCGCTGGTCAATAACACCGCGGCATAAAACACGTTCGACAGCACTATAAAAGGGAAGTTTAATGCTTCTGAGCATGCGTCGAATTGTTTCCGAGCATGCGTCGGAATTTTGCGTGTCGGAATTGCATACACACGATCGGAAAATCCGATAGAAAGGTTTTCCATCGGAAAAATTGAGAACAGGTTCTCAATTCAAAGTCCGTCGGAAATTCCAACAGAAAAAGACCGTTGAGCATACACACGGTCGGAAAATCCAATGAAAAGCTCCCATAGGACTGTTTCCATCGGAAATTCCGACCGTGTGTACGCCGCACAAGAGTTTCAATTTGTATGTAATCAGGCCGACCCTTGCACTACATGGTTTTGGCAAATCTGAAGACAAAAATCTGCAGAAAATCTAATAGTGTGTATGGGGTCTTAAGGACCGGGCCTATTTTTCAGACCCGTGTTTACAAGTTAAAATCTTTTTTTTTTTTTTTGCTAGAAAATTACTTAGAACCCCCCAAACATTATTTATATATTTTTTCAGACACCCTAGAGAGTAAAATGGCGGTCATTGCAATACTTTACGTCACACCGTATTTGCACAGCGGTCTTACAAGCGCAATTTTGTTGGAAAAAAAATACACTTTTTTGACTTAAAAAAAAAGACAACAGTAAAGTTATCCCAATTTTTTTTATATATTGAAGGATAATGTTACGTGGAGTAAATTGATACCCAACATGTCACGCTTCAAAATTGCACCCGCTTGTGCAACGACGACAACTCTTACCCTTAAAAATCTCCATAGGCGATGTTTAAAAATTTCTACAGGTTACATGTTTAGAGTTACAAAGGAGGTCTAGTGCTAGAATTATTGCTCTCGCTTTAACGATCGTGGCGATACCTCACGTGTCTGGTTTGAACACCGTTTTCATATGCAGGCGCGACTTACATATGCGTTCGCTCCTTCACGCGAGGAAACATCCCTGGTAATAGAAAAAAAAAGCATGACAGGACCTCGTAAATATGAGATCTGAGGTCAAAAATAGCTCAGATTTCATATTTACACTAAAATGCAATAAAAAAAAAAAAGAAATGTCATTTTTTCCCCCTTTAAGAGCATCTTTGCCTCGCTCGGCATCCAGGCAGTGAGGGGAGCGAACCGATGATTCCGGTAAGCCGCGGAGACGACCAGAGCGCGGCTGGAGGTGGGGGCCCTCTTCCATCTCCGATAAAAGTGATCTTGTGGCGAACTTACTGCTGAGACCACTTTTATCTTAAAGCGGAAGTAAACCCATCGATTTAACAGTTTAAAAAAAAAAAAAAGGCATGCCAGGAATGCTACCTGCACATTGGCTGTGCTCTCAACCAAACAGTCAAACCATCCAATGGCTGGTGTCATAACGGATCACATGTGCAGCACTGTGGCAGTTGAAGATTAAACAGAGGCAAAGATGGCACCTTCCTTGGCTGAAAACGATAGGGGGGTTTACTTCCACTTTAAAGAGGACAGTCTGCCCTTTTTTAAAAATACCGGGGTTATAGCAGCTAGCCATACATCAAAGTAGCGATGTATAACGACAGCGGCTGGTCCTTACGTGGTTAAAGTGTTAATAAACCCTCAGTGGAAAAATAATAAACATAGTCATATACCTTAAATTGGGGGTCTTCAAACTTTCTAAACAAATGGCCAGTTTACTGTCCTTCGGACTTTAGGGGGGGCCGAACTGTGCCCAATGTGAGTAAACAATGCCCGATCTTTGGCATTGGTGGGAGAAATAGTTGGTGTCAGTGGGAGGAATAGTGGCAATAATTATGGCACATTGTTGGTTTCAGTGGCAGGAATTATGGATTGTTGAGGTCAGTGGCAGGAATAGGGCCTCAAGGGCCAGATAAAATCAAGCAAAGGGCCACACCTATCTCCAGGGCTGCAGTTTGGAGACCACTGCCTTAAATCATCATAGTTTCTGCCTTATTTTGCAGGGCTCAGGGAACACATGAGCTCTGCTACTGTGCTTGAGGGATGCATTAGGGACAGCACACTGGTTACCTTTTTATTTTGCTCCGCGGTGTGGTGTGCACACACAAAACTAACACCAGATCCAATAAAAAAGTAAAGCACACAAAAAGTGCATGGGGTGAAACACATGATTCTCCTACTAGGAGAATGGATGTTAGCCCTGAACCCCCAGAGTAAAAGACTCCTGACAGAGACAAGGTACTTGTGGTCCACCCATCCAAAACCAAGAGACCAGCCTGCACTTAGAAATTCTGGATGAACCCTCTGCACAAGGTTTTATTTCTTTTCAGCAAACTTTGCAATTAAAAAAACAGGGATTTTGGATCATACAGTACATATTGCAACACATGTTTAAGCTGACCAACTACACCAAAGTAATCCCTCTAAGGCTCGATTCACACTAACGTGTTTTTTGATGCATTTTGCAGAAATGCAGGGAAATTTTTTAACATTCCTATGGAACATGTTCACATCAATGCATTTTTGTGCCTTTGCGTTTTTGGAAAAGGTCTGGGACTTTTTTTCATGCAAATTGCAGCGTTTTGCATGTAATAGAAGTCAATGGACCCGCATCCAAAACGCAAGTACCGCTTTTTCACTGCTTTTTTACCGCTTTTTTACCGCGATTTTGCCGCAATTTGCGTTTTATATTTTTATTATTTATTACACTGTATATAGCTGATTGCTAAGCAACCACAGTGTAAAAAAAAAATAAAAAATAAAAAAA
>CM053028.1:269386909-269417601 GCA_028564925.1 Lithobates sylvaticus | reverse complement strand
ATTGCGCTGGTTGCACATCACTGTGTTACAAGTAACTGTTTACGCATTCCAGGAAATTACCAAACCAAAAAGGAGTCATATTTCATGGCTAGAACATAGCCTACAATCCTTTTTTGTTAGTGCAAACAAGGTTTATGTTAAGAAAATTAAAGTATAATTAAAGGAAAAGTTTGCTTTAGGTTTGGATAGAGTGGAGAGAGAGATTAGAACACATGTCAGTTGTTAATTGCTGTCTGTTAGGGAGATTCACCCTCTCTATTTTTCCTGTTTACCATTATCATTGAAACTGAAAGTAAAGGAAAATCCCAAATTTCAGGTTGTCCCGAGAGACATAATAGAAGGGAAATCTTTCAATGGAGACGCTAGTTCTGGTAGCCTGGGGGACCCCAGGGGATTCCCTTAATTTGCAGAGATTTCCTCTCATTTCCTGTTTTGGCTATGGGACAGGAAGTGAATGTAAATCTCCTCAATGGGGCACATATAGAAAAACAATAACAAAAAAACAAGGGCTATAACCTTTGTCTATAGTTCCACTTTAAATTGTAAGGAAATAAAATAGTTTTGTGGTCTAAGTCCTTTAGAAGGAATGCAGAAAAGACAATAAAATGGTTTAGAGAAAGAATAAGCTTCAGTAAAGATATAGAAGTATAAATTACATTTTGCAGAATGTAGACCTTTCATTTTACAATTATGTATAAGTTGAGCAGGGGTTGATATAAATGTACAGGTAAAACCTCAGGAGCTGGTCATAGCATAGAAAATTGGACCTTTGACTGTAAAATCTGTTTCTTGAAATACAGTACAGAACACAGACAAATTCATAGACAACTGGGTTATATACTCCTATACTACCTTCAAGTGATTGTCAGGACCCCCATATAACCCCTTCCACGCCTGGCAATCCTCAGTTTTTAGTAAGCAATAGAGGATTACAGACAGATAGGAGGGTCTTGTGTCCTGAATGTATGTAAAGAAATTGAATTCAAGTACTGTACTTCAAGTCAAAACCCCCCTTTTCTTTATTATGTAGTACGGGATATTCATAGATGACTGGGATGTCCAAAAGCAACACAATAAGGGGTGGGAAATAGAGCAAACAAATGTCAAGGACCCAGAGACGCAGCTGTTTTAAGGGGCATGCAGGACTGCTTGGCCACTGCCCTGGACCTGTAGGGCACCCATGCGCTGTACAAAGTACCAAGATGAGTGCCAAAAGCAGGGTCCCATTTCGAAGCCATGTTGCAGGCCAGTTCAGCTTCTTCTCCTGCGGAGTCTGGGCACAGTCTCCGCTGCACACCCAGGGCACCGATCCAGGAGCTGTGCAAGTAGAATGTATTACTGTTGGGCAGTCAGGAAAAAAAACGTAAATCCAGTAAGCTTCCTCACTAGAGAGGAGACATCCCTCACCCAAGGACACTAGCAAAAAAATGGTGATTGCTGAGATTGGGAGGGGTTATAAGGGGGCTCTGTTACCCAGTGTCCAATCACCTGAATGTAGGAGCATATAACAATGTCATCTATAAATATTCCTGTGTCTTGAAATGTACAAAAAATTAATATATATATATATTTTTTTCTAACTTCAGAACTATTCTCCACCACATTGAAAGAATAATGAAACCTTGCGGATCTGTTCAACCTTTGCACAACATCCAGTAAATTTATGTAGCACCCAGCAAGAATCAATTGAATCTCCACAGTTTTCACATTGGTCATCTGGCTCCCAGAATTTGCAAACAGGAAAAGTTGTAAAATAAAAAAAAAAGCACAATTTTTGTAAAGAATATAAGATGAGGCCAGGTTCATGCAACACAAATTTTACTATAAATAAATGCATTTGACAAGGATCACGAACAAAAAGCACCAAAATTAGGTCAATATTTTTCAGGACCTAGTGCTTGAAATAGTTTAATTTAAAAGATTAAGTGTTATTGCTTTGTATCACAGAAGTTTTCAACTTTGCAATAATGGCACTTGCACGTGTAATACAAGAGTCTGATCTATCAGTTCATCAGTTCATAAAGTGGACCTTCAGTAATTTTTTTATTATAGCTTCTGCCCTTGTTGTCTTAACTTTGGATAGTTAAACATTTTTTTTCTGCCAGTAAATACCTTATACAGCCCACTTCCTGTATCTTGTGTGGTAAAAAGCC
Organism: Lithobates sylvaticus; assembly: GCA_028564925.1. Taxonomy (NCBI): domain Eukaryota; kingdom Metazoa; phylum Chordata; class Amphibia; order Anura; family Ranidae; genus Lithobates; species Lithobates sylvaticus. The sequence goes on along the minus strand of CM053028.1, from coordinate 269,415,448 downwards.
TAGGATTATGACATCATTCACAGCTCTCTCTCTCTCTCTCTCTCTCTTGTGAGAGTTTGCCAGGAAAAGTGAGGGGTAAGAGGGCCAATGAGAGCTGCAGAGCTGGAGGTGTACCTCTGTGTGTCTGTGTAAATCCAGGAAGTGAACAGGCAGCAGCTTCAGCTGCCCACAGTTAAAATGGATGCAGCCAGACTCAGTGGAGGGAGATTTCTGCAGCATATTTGGCAAGCACAGAATCACAGTATATATAAAATAATATGCAAAGTGGTTGGAGGGAAATGTCAGAATGGCAAAGATGTTTTTATTACAAATTATGTGAGCAGACTGCAGTTCCTCTTTAACAGAGGGCATACATCATTTCATACATTTATAAATGGTGCTAAAAGCGCTGGAAAAAAAGTTGATTTAAACGACGTATAAAAGCTGTGTATTTATTAAGTTAACACTTGAGACACAATTTAAAAGAAACAAAGTCACCCTACATGACCACAAGATACAATGTAACAAGTACAATAAACTGCCTTTGTAATTGGTAACTTTGTAGGAGCCTTTACTGTGGCTTGTTCCATAAACATACAAAGTTACCATATTATTTCCACAGTACTAAAGAGGTTCTTTAAAAAAAAGCAATTGATATATTATCTCATCTTACGTCAGAGCCATGCTCAGACTTCACGAAGCTCATGGCTCTCCATGGAAGCTGAAGATGAATTCTAGGTAACAAGTAATCAGTGAGTTCTTAGTAATTCACCGAAGTCAGAATCCATTATCCTCCATATATGTTGTGGGCGGGTTTGCTTTCTAAATCCAATGCGGTACAACTTCTTTTTCTTGATTGTCATCACTCACAAATAAAATTTGTGAAATGGGTGTGTTTGGGAATAACTCTCCTGCACCAAAATCAAGTAAGCAAATGGTATTTCTGGATTAGCAAATTGCCAACAAGCAGAGTCAAGCTTATTGCTTTACTCTCCCCTAGACCCAACTACACCCTACAAATGTTTTTTGCTTTGGGTGCTGCCCCTCCCCCAACACCTACACATAGCGACACTATTCCGTATAGACATTATACACAGTACTGTGCAAAAGATGTACAGGGGCAAAATGATATCTCTCTCTCTGCAGTCCAGGTCTCTCTTAATACAAGAAAGGATTTTGCCTGCTTTGGATACTGTAGTTTGGCATTGCATGCTATTAAGCTTATGATCTACCAGAACACCCAGATCCTTCTCCACCACTGACTCCCCCAGCTGTTCTCCTCCTAGTATGTAAGATGCGTGCATGTTTCTAGCCCCCAAGTGCATAACTTTACATTTATTAATATTAACCTCTTGATATACGCACTATAGCCGAATGACGGCTACAGCGCAGACCTGAATTCCCGGGAGGCCGCCCAAGACGGCCTCCCCCGTGCACGCTCCCTGCGCGGAGCGCGCTGTGATCACTGAGTCAATGAGACTCGGGTGATCACTGATAAGAGTAAGGGGCCGGTCCCGGTCCCTTGCCATGTGATCATCTGTTAGCCAATGACAGCTGATCACATGATCAAAACAAAAGCTCGGTGACAGCTGAGGAGAAAAAAAAAGCTGATCACCGGCTCATCTGAAAGGAACATCGGTCCCGAAGAGGAAGAGGCAATTATGCCTCATTTATGCCACCTGACAGTGCTCACAAGTGCCCACAAGTGCCACCTATCAATGCTCACAAGTGCCACCTACCAATGCCCACCAGTGCCACCTACCAATGTCCACCAGTGGTGCCAATCAGTGCCACCTAGAAGTGCTGCCTATCAGTGTAACCGATCAGTGCCCATCACTGCCACCCATCAGTGCCCATCACTGCCACCCATCACTGCCCATCACTGCCACCCATCACTGCCCATCACTGCCGCCTCATTAGCGTACATCAATGATGGACAAAAATTACCTGTTTTAAAATTTTATAACAAAACAAACAAAAAAACTTTTTTTTTTTAAATTCAGTCTTTTTACATTATTTTACAAAAAATAAAAATCGCATCAAATACCACCAAAAGAAAGCTCTATTTGGGGGAAAAAAATGTAATTGGGGTACAGTGTTGTATGACCGCGCAATTGTCATTCAAAGTGCATCAGCGCTAAAAGCTGAAAATTGGTCTGGATAGGAGGGGGGTTTAAGTGCCCAGTAAGCAGGTGGTTAAAGTATTTGTTGCCCCAACACATATTCCTGATACATGCCTGCTGTACCATATGCTTGTATGAGAAAGTATCCCATTCTCTTTGTATTGCTTCCTTCATGTGAAATCCCTGGTGTTCCTGCTACTCCCTTTGCTTTCCTAATAAAAAACGAGCAAACTAAGCAGGAGAGCACAGCATGGTCAGTTTCTAGCTATGCTGGGAACTCAGTGTACTCTCCTCCAACGATCAGACTTGTCCTGAAATGCACCCGCTGCTTAGCAAACTTCTGGCAGGCCTTTACATGTGCTTTCTTGAGCAGGGGGACCTTGTGGGCGCTGCAGGATTTCAGTCCTTTATGGCGTAGTGCGTTACCAATTGTTTTCTTGGTGATTATGGTACCAGCTGCCTTGAGATCATTGACAAGATTCTCCCGTGTAGATCTGTGCTGATTCCTCACTGTTCTCATGAACATTGAAACTCCACAAGGTGAGATGTTGCATGGAGCCCCAGACCAAGGGAGATTGACAGTTTTTTTTTTTTGTGTTTCTTCCATTTGTGAAAAATCACACCAACTGTTGTCACCCTCTCACCAAGCTGCTTGGTGATGGTCTTGTAGTCCATTCCAGCCTTGTGTAGGTCTACAATCTTGTCCCCGACATCCTTGGACAGTTCTTTGGTCTTGACCATGGTGGAGAGAATGGAATCTGATTTATTGCTTCTATGGACAGGTGTCCTTTATACAGGTAACAAGCTGAGATTGGGAGCACTCCCTTTGAGTGCTTGTTCACACTACCGCGACTTGGGATCCGACATTTTCAGACCTCAAGTCGCCCCAAGACACTTGACATCAGAAATTCCATTGAAGTGAATGAGAGCCATCTTAATGTACACTACTGAAGTCGCTCCGACTTCAGAAAAGGTTCCTGTACTACTTCAATCCGACTGCTAGGCGACTTCTACCCATTGATTTCAATGGAAGTCGCCTCCAAAGTCGGATCGTGTCTTAACTGAAGCAACAATACAAAAAGTGAAAATTGTTTTCTCAGGCAAACCCCTCCCATTCATTTAGAAAATGCAAAGCATTCTCTGAATGGTTATGATGCTGAGAGGCTAACCTCCTATGTTCAGAATGCAGGAAATCCACTCGCTCAGCGCGAGACCTGGAAGCAATCACTGAAGTAGCGGTGTCCAGTTTAGTGATTTCCAGCTTTCAGATTAATCGGCCAAGTATTTACGTAGTTATATTGGTTCAAGCAGGGCCAATGTAACTACAACATACATACAAATATTCATAGCTAGAATTCATCTTTAACCAACTACTACTAGCTATAGAAAAGTATGAATTAAAAAAAAAAAAAGTCCTAAAACCCTCAAAATGTAGGGAGCTTACATTGGGAAAAACTTTCCTTTTCCCAAACACAGGAGTTTTAGAGGTACCTATTTCAAGAATATCTTAGTTTTACATTTACAACAGTGTAAAATAGTTCCTACCGTATATACTTGAGTATAGGCCGTCCCGAATATAAGCCGAGGCCCCTGATTTACCACAAAAAAACTGGGAAAACTTATTGACCCGTGTATAAGCCGAGGGTGAGAAATGGAGCAGCTACTGTAAGTGGAAAAGAGGGTCAGCAAATGCCCATCTGCAGCTGCATGTCCCCTGTGTCCTATACAAACCCCCCCCTGTGTCCCCATTGCAGCCTACCTGTGCCGATCGATCTGCCTCGCGCCGATCTGACACCTGTGTCCACCAGTCTTAGAAGCGATCGTTAATGCCTCCTGTGCCGATCGCTGGATGTCCAATGTCCGGTGTCCTGTGTCCCTCCCATTGCTGATCCTGGCGATCAGCGTGTAAGGCGCCATTACACATTTAAAAGCCGCACCTCCTCCTCGTCCGTGATAGGAGGAACACTCGGTTTTCCCAGCAGTCAGTGTGCAGTGTTCCGCCTATCACGGACATTCTCTCATCCTCGTCCATGAGATGAGAATGACAGGACGTCCGTGATAGGCGGAACACTGCACACTGACTTACCGCTGGGAAAATTAGTGTCCGCCTATCACGGATGGGCGGGAGGAGGCGGCGCGGCTTTTGAACACTGCCGTCTGCCTGCATGACAAGCTGTTCATGTAGGCAGACGGCACTGACTCGAGTATAAGCCGAGGGGGGGAAAAAAAGGGCTGAAAATCTCGGCTTATACTCGAGTATATACAGTAATTTACTTCGGTATCATTCAAGAAGCTAAAACTTGTAACAGGCAATTAATTGTAATACTTAAATAAAAATAAAGAAAACAATAAAGTCTAAAGCAGTAATAAAGCCCAATATGTAGTTACTCACCGCTCTCGTCTCATAAAGTATCAGCTTTTGAATACCGCTTATTAGAGGAGCAGCAGGTGGCATTGCGACGATTCTCTTGTTTAGCTCATAGATTGCAGAGGTCTTTTATCTAAAATAAAATAAAAAAATATATATATAGTAAGTACGCAGCAACAAAACTAGAAAACTTTAAAAGTAGACGTAAAGGCAAAACTTATTTTTATTATTTTGGTTAGAGTAAAGGGGGATGGTTACCACTTCAGTTTTCTTTTTTGCCATCTGTGTCCCATTGGGTATGGGTATATATATATATATATATATATATATATATATATATATATATATACACACACACACACACATACATACACACACATACACACACACACAGTATCTCTTCACTTCATGTCCCATAGCCATTACAGGAAGTGAAAGGAAATCCCTCCAAAGAATTGTCACCAGAACGAGTGTCTCCATTGGAAGATTGCCCCTCTAATACTGTTCTGGGGACAACCCAAAATTTGTGATTTTCTTTCACTTTTACTCTCGGTGGTAACAGTAAACATGACAAATAGAGAAGACAAAATCTCTCTCCTAGGGGCATAGACAGCAAAAAAAACTGACAGGTGTTCTAATCCATCTCCACTCTATCCAAAAGAAAAACAACAAAAAAGTTTTGCCTTTAGTTAACATTTAAAGCGGTTCGGCACACATTTCATTTAGTAAATCTCTTTGCCTTCCAAATCAGGCAAAGAGTACTAAATGAAATGTGTTTTTTTTTTTTTACTTACCTTGTAATCGATGACTTCCTGTCTTCTGTCTCTTCGGGGGTGGGCGGGGTCTGTGCGGGGATCCTCGTCACGCCGCACTGTCTCCTGGGATCTGGTGTCATTGATCCCAGGAGTCAGTGCGGGCATCTTCCGAAATCTCGCGAGATTTCGGACACATTTTCCGAAATCTCGCGAGATGTCGGCACATCTGCCGACATCTCGCGAGATGTCGGCACATCTGCCGACATCTCGCGAGATTTCGGAGAACGTGAGCTGCACTTTGCCGTTACTGCGCACGCGCGAGCTCGGCGCAGTAACGGCGGTGCATGCTGGGCCATCTAAAGTGCCTGTGGGGTTTCACATGCCCACAGGCAAGATGGCCCCCAGCAGACAAGAAGAAGATCAAGAATGTTATCGGAGGAAAACCGGCTGCGATCGAGATGGAAGATGGAACAGGTAAGTCCCCCAATTTAGCTATATGGCCTTGGCATATAGCCCAAAAAAAAAAAAAAAAGCAGTGCAGAACCGCTTTAAAAACATAGATAGCACAGTGCTGTAGAATGTGTGCATAGTCAAAAGTTTTATCTTTATTTAAGTTTTAAAGAGTGGGGAAAAGTTTGCTGTTTGTGTTCGATTTCTTTTTTATGTCCAGGAAATACAACAGGAAGGGAGAGAAAAATGCTACACAATTGGGGAACATCCGCACTGTTCTAGTTGTCATTTGAATAGGCATCCCCACTGACAATTGTCACCAGAACAAAAAGAGTTGGAATCTTCTTAGTGGGGCGTCAGCAATTTTTTTTTTAATCTAATTTGCAGGCACAATAAGCCATAACATGTCAGTAAAGTACAAGGAGTCAGAGTAGCCTGATCATGTCAATGTCTGCATATGTGGTAATGCATAGTAAAAAAAAAAAAATGCGTATCGAGAACAATTTCATAATACAGTCAAGACCATACAGTGTACAGAAACATGGATCTTAAATGTAGGAGAGAGAACAAAGCATAATGTGAGGGATAGGAGAATAACACAAATATAAAAAGGAGCACTTCTTAAACCTAGTATAATAATAGATCAGCAGGAAGAGTATAACCAGAAGCAGCAAAAGAGATGGGGAGCGAAAAAAAAAAAGAAGGAAAAAAAAAAAAAAAAAAAGAGGGGGGGGATTATTGATAGACATAATAATAATATTAAGGGAGGGGGAAAAGGCCAAGGGTATCTACAAAGACAACTGGAGGCAACATAAGCTGATGAGAGGATCCCAGAACAACCTACCAGCGTGGGACGTAGCAATTAAAAAACATAACTTTACAGGTGCTCTAAACCAGGGGTTTTCAATCTTCTCAGTACACATTTTATAGATTAACGGTCATCGAATAAAAGCAGCCAGCAACTCCATAACTTCAAGCGTATTTATTTTCAAGCCTTCACAGTGAGTACAGTGAGCAGCAGACTAGTTTTGGCGATAAGCCTTGTTCACAGCACTCATGTATGTTAACCGCTTGCTTACTGGGCACTTAAACCCCCTTCCTGCCCAGACCAATTTTCAGCTTTCGGTGCTCTCACACTTTGAATGACAATTACTCAGTCATGTAACACTGTACCCAAATGAATTTTTTGTCCTTTTTTTCCCACAAATAGAGCTTTATTTTGGTGGTATTTGATCACCTCTGGGGTTTTTATTTTTTGCGCTATAAATGAAAAAAGACCGAAAATTTTGAAAAAAAAACACATTTTCTTTGTTTCTGTGATAACATTTAGCAAAATTCTTAATTTTTCTTCAAAAATTTTTGGTAAAAATAACCCAAATTAGTGGATATTATTTGGTCTTTGTGAAAGTTAGAGAGTCTACAAACTGTGGTGCGAATTATACAAAATTGATCACACCTGATGCACTGGTGGCCTATCTCATTTCTTGTGACCCGAACAAGCCAGGAAAGTACAAATACCCCCCCAAATGACCCCTTTTTTGAAAGTAGACATTCCAAGGTATTTAGTAAGAGGCATGGTGAGCTTTTTGATGTTGTCATTTTTTTTCCCACAATTCTTTGCAAAATGAATTATTTTTTTCCACAAAATTGTCATTGTAATGGGTTATTTCTCTCACATGGCATGTGTATACCACAAATGACACCCCAAAATAAATTCTGCTACTCCTCCTGAGTATTACGATACCACATGTGTGGGACTTTTCCACAGCCTAGCCACTTAGAGAGGCCCAAAATGCAGGGAGCACCATCACGTGTTCTAGGAGCATAAATGACACATCTAACTTGTTGACTACCTATTACACTTTTGAAGGCCCTGGAGCACCAGCACAATGACACGTGACACTGACGTGGCACTGATGACAGGTGGCACTGATACGTGGCACTGATGACACATGACACTGATGGCACTAATACGGGGCACTGATGACACGTGACACTGATGACAGATGGCACTAATACGGGCACTGATGACACGTGACACTGACAGATGGCACTAATATGTGGCACTGATATCATGTGGCACTAATACGTGGCACTGATGAGAGATGGCATTAATACGTGACACTGATGACACGTGACACTGATGACAGATGGCACTGATACGTGGCATTGATGACACGTGACACTGATAACAGATGGCACGTGACACTGACAGGTGGCACTGATGACAGATGGCACTGATACGTGGCACTGGTGACAGATGGCACTAATATGTGGCACAGATGGCACTGATACGTGGCACTGGTGACAGATGGCACTGACGACAGATGGCACATATACATGGCACTGGGGACAGGTGGCACATTTTTATTTTCGTTTTTTTTTTGTACTCACGGCTGCTGCAGCCGTTCACCTCTCCCTCCTCACACGCTGTCTCTGTGTGAGGAGGGAGAGCGGCGCTGAGAGATGATCTCATATGTTTACATATGAGATCATCTCTCATTGGACACGCCAATCGCGCTGTAAACGGCTGCTGTGATTGGCCGTTTACAGCGATCTGTGACTGGCTGTGTCCGACGGACACGACCAGCACAGAACTTCCCCGATGCGCACTCTCAGGAGCGCGCATTAGGGAAGTAAACACCAGGGACGTCCACCCGGCAGGGAGCGTCCTCGCTGAAGCTGTCTTTCGGCTATAGCGCGGGCGCGAAGTGGTTAAAAAGCATGAACATTTATACATAAAAGACTGTCACATGACTGCTACTCCTCTCCAATCAACAGTGGGTTCAATTCAAATCAGGTGATTGGTTGCAAATTGTCAACAGATGTGTAGATGACAAATGAGAAGCAGATAGTCTAGCTATAATACAAACACTAGATAGATACAAAAAATACAAAGACTATCTTGACATGTGAAGAGAAACATATATTAAAATCTCTATAAGAGAATCTTTAATGAAAAAATGTATAGATTAAAAAATCATGTTCCTTGATGTGAAATATAAAGACTTTACATAAAAGATAGTGCACATTCAGGGCCGGCCCACACTACTGTGTGGTACTAAATCGCATGCGATTCGCACCGCAATGCAGTGTACATCAAATGCCATGTCCGTACGATGCGACTCCAGCAACACAGAAGTATGGCTGAAATCGCTACGCATTCAGGCTAGAATCGCACGGGACCCAATCGATCCGATTCGTTCCCGAACTGACAGCCCGCAGTGTGACATGCAAGCTGAAATGGGGGCACCACTGACTATGTATTGGCACTCCCCAGCAGTTTGCATATGGCAGCGCGAATCGCCATGCGTTTTGGTGCGATGCGGAAACCCGCAGTGCATTCGCACTGCCGCATCACAGCAGTGTCAACCAGACCCCAAGGTGTATCACAAGCGATGTACATAATATGGAGGACACCTCAGTTTGGACACCCTGACTGCAAACTTCCAAAGTAAGACATTGTTTCCCACTGTTCTGAGCCATATCTTTGATCAAAACATTTTATAGATTACAAATATTTTTGGCCCGAAAAAGTCCCCCTTATATCAGGATCCCCATCAGAATGCCCACTTACGTCAGTATCCCCATCAGAGTACCCCCTTACGTCAGGGTCCTCATCAGAATGCCCCCTTACACCAGTGTTGCCATCAGAGTCCCCCCTTACATCTGGGTCCTCATCAAAGTCCCCCCTTACATCTGGGTCCTCATCAAAGTCCCCCCTTACGTCAGGGTCCTCATCAAAGTCCCCCCTTACATCTGGGTCCTCATCAAAGTCCCCCCTTACGTCCGGGTCCTCATCAAAGTCCCCCCTTACATCAAAGTCCCCCTTTACATCTGGGTCCTCATCAAAGTCCCCCCTTACGTCCGGGTCCTCATCAAAGTCCCCCCTTACATCTGGGTCCTCATCAAAGTCCCCCCTTACTTCCGGGTCCCCATCTGAGTCTGTGACACCATCTTGTAGATGGCTGGATGTGGCCCCTGGGCTTTAGTTTGGAGACCCCTGCTCAAAACTTTCACTGGTAAAAAAAATAATTCTAAAACTAAATGTTTTGACAAAACATACACTTTGCGCAATTCCTTCATTCAGCCGCTAATATCTTCCGGAAGGATGACTATAGTGAATAACATTTTTTTTATTTTTTAACTATATGAACACCATTATATTTCTGATTTGTTTGTAATTACCATTATGCTTACATTTTGGGAGGTTTTCACCTGGTGTTGCAAAAGCAGCATGTTTTTTTTAATGTTGACGGGTATTATGAAAAAAAAAAAAAAAAATCTTTATTCTTAGAAACTTGGCAATTCTAACTCAATGAATCGTTGCTAAATTTTAAAATATGTTATTATTTCCATGTTTTAAGAAGTTGTCAACACTAGTATGGTTTCTGCTTCAATTTGTAAATTGATATCTTTTAGGCCCCTTTCACACTGCTCTGTAGCAAAATTACAGTAAAAACACATATGCGTTTTTACTGCGATTTTGCTGTGTTACTGATGCGTTTCCTGTGCATTTTTGGACCGCTTGCACCTGTGAAAAATGGACATGCGACTCAAAAATGCACCAAAAACACAAATCGAGGGTACGTTTTTACCGCTATTTTACCATGATTTTCATTCAATAGGAAGCTACGTTACATTTTTGGTGCAGTTAAGGATGTAGCATGCAGGACTTTTCAAAACACACCGCTCCCACAGCACAGTGGTGTGAAAAGTCCCATAGAATTTAAAGGGAAACATTTTTTCTGCGTCTTTCCTGCAATATAAAAACGCAGGAGAAATGTATCAGTTTGAAAGGGCCCTTATAATGTATTACGTTTAAATGATGTTTTACTTGGTAGCATCCCTATAGTCTTTTTATACGCTCTCTCTTTTTAAATTTAAGGATGAATTCCAACAGACTAATCAGGGTGGATTTGATTTAAATCAAGTCGATTTAAATCACAATTTAAATCATGATTTAAATCACTTGTAAAAAGGCTTGATTTAAATTAACTTGATTTAAATAATTTTTAAAGAGCAACTGTCATCTCTGTCCCGCTGTTGACTCACCGACAGTCCCATTCACTTTAATGGGATGGCTGGTGATGTGGCAGTGACACAACAAGGTGAGGGACGTGGCGGCAGCAGGTGAGTGCTGCCATGATGGATCTGAAATGACAGGTGCTCTTTAAATGTAAGAACTTATTCTTGTTGGTAGTTAGACTCTTTAATATTTGCAAACAAAATTAAGGTTTCCTATTTACAATAATAAGCTGACAGGTTAGTAAAACAGTGATATCAGAACTGATTCAATCATAGTTTGTAGTGTACATAGATTTACAAAACAATGGGATAAGGCTGGTTTCACACTGGGGCGTTGGGGGCGCTGGCGGTAAAGCGGCGTTTTATTTAGCGCCGCTTTACCGTCTTTTTTAGCGGCGCATTTAGGCCGCTAGCGGGGCGGTTTTACCCCCCGCGAGCGCCCGAAAAAGGGTTAATACCGCCCACAAACCGCCGCTGCAGCTGCGTTTTGCGGGCGGGTTCGGAGCGCTGCCCCATTGTTTTGAACTTTGTTTTATCTCATGGTTACTGTGACATTGTGTGAATGCATCAATGCAGTGCATGTTATCTCTTGAAATCATTGAATGAGTTTACCAAAAATGTAAATATTGCAGAATATACAGCCTTATGCTACAAAACTAAGCTCTATTTCGTGCTGAATAAACCAAATTATTAATGTATCTTAAAAAGAAAACTATCTTTAGATAGATTTTTACTCCAAAACTTACTCCAAAAGCATTTTATTAAAATAAATTTGATAAAAATCAAAAAATAAATCGATTTAAAATGAAAATTTTTTATTTTTTAGCTTTTCTTTTACCACATGCCGACCGGGCCATAACTGAAAGACGGCTGCAGTGCGGTTGGCTTGTTCTGGGAAGGCCACCCTGGAGCGCGCACCCAGGAATATCCGTGACGGCGCATCATGGATCACGGTAAATGGCCGCTGACAGTGGCTGTTTACCACGTGATCGCTCCGTCAAATGACGGAGCGATCACTTGTAAACAAACCAGCGTCACGTCTGGTTCCTCTCTCCCCTCTCTGTAGCGATCGGTACAGTGTGAGCGGAGAGGGGAGAGATCAAGTGCTGCAGCGTTGTGGGCTGGATGTGTACTGCCCACAGCGCTGATATGTGACAACTCCTGCACTCATCCAGCCATCCATCCATGCTCCGCCATCCTCAGCAATACTCATCCATTCATCCTCAGCAATACTCATCCATTCATCCATGGTCATCCATCCATACTCAGCAATACTCATCCATCCCTCCTCAGCCATCCATACTTATCCATGCTCAGTAATACTCATCCATCCATGCTCAGTAATACTCATCCATACCCGACCCAGCTATCCCATCCATACCCACCCAGCCATACTCAGCCATCCCCATCTATGGCTCACCCATGCCACTACAGTGCCTCAAAGTGTAATAGGTAGTCAAATTAGATTTGACATTTATGCTCCTCGAACGCCTGATGGTGCTCTCTGCATGTTGGTCACGGTGTCACACATGTGGCATCGCCATACTCAGGAGGAGTAGTAGAATGTATTTTGGGGTGTAATTTGTGGTATGCATATGCTGTGTGTGAGAAATAACCTGCTAATATAAAAATTTTGTGAAAAAAAAAATCTTGATTTGCAAAGAATTGTGGGAAAAAATTACAACAACTCAAAAAAACTCACCATGCCTCTTTCTAAATACCTTAGAATGTCTACTTTCCATAAAGGGGTCATTTGGGGGGTATTTGTACTGTCCTAGCTTGTTAGGCCCCTTTCACATGGACGGACCGTTCAGATCCGCCTGTCAGTTTTGACGGCGGATCTGAACGGGTGCTCCATGTTAGTCTATGGAGCGTCGGATGTCAGCGGAGACATCTCCGCTGACATCCGACCCGGTCCGATCCGCCAAAAGCAGACGTATGGCCCCACGTCCAGATCCGTCACTGGCGGATCGGATCGGGTGAGATCTGATGAAAACGGACACGCTCAGTGAGCAGAGAGGGACTTGTCATCCGGCGGCTCAGCGGAGATCAACGGAGAGATCTCCTGCTGAGCCGGTGGACAGAGGCGGACTACATGGAAGCGGAGTCCGCCTCCTGTGAAAGGGGCCTTAGGGCCTCAAGACAGGCCATCAGTACTTGAGGTGTGATCAATTTTCAGAGATTGGCACCATAGCTTGTGGACTCTATAACTTTTACAAAGACCAAATAATATACACCGATTTGGATTATTTTTACCAAAGATATGTAGCAGTATAAAAATTTGGCCAAAATGTATAAAGAAAAATTACTAATTTGCAAAATTGTATAACAGAAACAAAGAAAAATGTATTTATTTCGTTTTTTACAGAATTTCCGGTATTTTTTAATTTATAGCGCAAAAAATAAAAAACCCATTGGTGATTAAATACCAACAAAAGAAAGCTGTATGTGTGTGGAAAAAATGTCATATGGGTACAGTGTTGCATGACTGTGTAATTGTCATTCAAACTGTGAGAGCACCGAAAGCTGAAAATTGGTCTGATTAGGAAGGGGATTTAAGTGCCCAGTGGGCAAGTGGTTAAAAAATCATTGATATATATCCACCCTGGCAACTATGCATATACTATACCTAGCCAATGCTCCAAGCTGGACCAATGTATCTTAACCTGGAATTTTAAGCAGTTCAAGTACAATGAATAATCAGAATTTATTTAAAAAGGTAAACAGTAAACTGCCAGGGGTTAAAAAAATGTTTAGGTTATGAAAAGCTGAATATCAATGTAAAATGTTAGACTTATAACTAGATATGTGCAATTCGTTTCATTCCGAATTAGTTTTTTAACGAATTTTGACAAATTCGTTAATTCAGAAATATCCGAATTAACGTAAATCTGTTTAACAAATTTTTCTGAATATTCGTAAATTCGAAAATTTGTAAATTAGTAAATTCATACATTTGCACATTCATAAATTCGGAAATCTGAATTTATAATTAACTAATAATAACTTAACTATTACTAACTATTAAATTATAGGTATTGTAATTTCCTTTTTAAATTGGGCTGTTAGTGAACATAACAAAAACAAATTTATCTTAAGTTACGAATTATCCGAAATAACGAATGCCGTATCCAAACAAATGGAACCTAATGAATTAATAATAATAATAATAAATAACAAAAACTTTTTATTATTATTATTTATTATTAATTTGTTACGTTCCATTTTGTTTAGATGCAGCATTCGTTATTTTGGATAATTCGTAAGTTCAGATAAATTCGTGTTCACGAACAGCCAAATTTGAAAGGAAATTACAAAACCTATAATTTGTAAGTTAGTTAATACTTCAGATTTTCACATTTTTGGGTTTTCGAATTTCCAAATTTCTGAATTTTCAAATTTACGAATGTACGAATTTACGAATATACTAATTTTCTAATTTACGAATGTATGAATGAACAAATTTACGAATTTATGAATGTACGAATTTACGAATGAACACATTTACTAATTGTGATCATAACGAATGACCCGAAAAACGAAAAAAATAAAAAATGAATGAAACAAAAATGAACAAATTTTTGGGCAGTGCACATGTCTACTTATAACCCTTGAAAGTGTAGGACTTGCCTTTATAACAATGAAAAGAAAGCCAAGGTGTCGGTGGGTACAGTTTCCTACACTGTTACAGGGCACATGGAAACTGGAGGAAACTCTGATGGATGACTCGTGAACTTACTAATGTTAAAGCAGTTAAAGGCTTCCACCTTCTGTGACGAATGCCACCCTTTAAAGTGGTTGTACACCTAGTTACACTGTTTGTACCTACAGGTAAGCCTATAATAAGGCTTACCTGTAGGTACTGTAAATATCACCTCAACCTGGACAATTAAGAAGATATTTACCATATACGCTTGCGCCAACATCATCGGCGCATGCGCACTGAAGAAACAGCCCGCTCGTGCCGTTTCTTCAGCAGTAATAATTCCGGGAAACATGTCGCTGGTCACATCGGTGTGCGGGAACCGCTGCAACAGCTTCGATCTAAGGTAAGTATTTCATAATGATCAGACAGTGGAGAAAACAGGAAGAACAACTCCTTAAGATGCCAAAAAAGAAGAAGGCCTTAAGGGGAAAACAAGCAAAAACTGTGTTCTGTTTTACCTGTTTAAAATGTTGTTTTCTTTATTTTGGGCTGTGTGTGTCTTACAGGGTTTGTTTAATTTTTTTTCAGGTTTACAACCACTTTAAAGGAGGAAGTAAACCCTGGTGGGTTTTACTTCCTCTTTATTTACCTGTAAAGGTAAAGCATAATGGGCTAGTATGCATCTCATACTAGCCCATTATGTGTCACTTACCTGACACCGAAGCCTGCGCTGTCACTATTGTCCCCACGAGCAGGGAGCGTCCATCTTCGCCCCTCTTCCTTCCAGGGGCCACGAACTCCGGCTCTGTGACTAGCCGGAGTCGCACGCAGGAGTCGGCAGTCACAGCATCACCCCTATTAGAAACAGCACGATGTACCCTTTCTAAAGGGCGCATGCGCCGTCGTCATTGGCGCTCCTCTTTTTAGTAAATATCTCCTAAACCGTGGAGGTTTTCCAGCAATTACAGGTAAGCCATTCAGATGCCATTCAAACGAATGGCATCTGAAAAGTGCGTAGTTTTTCAATTTGTCCTTCACACATGGGCGGTTTAAAATCACGGGGTAGAATTGCGGCTCTTCTGCCTACGATTTAAAATGCCCATGTGTGAATGCAGCCTGAGGGCTGGTTCACACCATGAATCGCACAGGAACGCGCTGTGTGTTCCTAGGAGATTCACATATGATCTGGGGGGAGGTGCAATTTCAGCCCATTCATTTGAATGTGCTGAAATCTCACCAAACCGTACCAAAAAGTAGCTGATGCGCTGCTTTCAAAACACACAGCGTCTGGCTTGCATGGCACTACTGTACTATGCGGTGGTGGCAAACGCATTGCGTTTGGGGTGTCGTTAAGTGAACACGGACACCCTCTGCAGATCGCAATGCAGTGCAGGAAACATGCACAGAATGCAGATTGCCTGCAACGCGTTCTGGTGTGAGTTGGCCCTGAAAGTTCAGACCAGGTCAGGATTCTACATGGAGCCAATACGTCTGTCGCTGTGCACTCCATGCCCTTACCATTTCTAGAAAGTCCACTTTCTTTGAAACAGCGACAGCACGACGGCACAGCCAGAGGGTGCAGTAAAAGTAAATGGTTCAATCTTCAATTACTACCACAGCACAGACACCTAGAGTGAAAACAGTGAGGAGTCGGACCCATCCATCAGTCCACATAATTGTTTCTCCCCTTTGTTGGTCCTGAGCACTGTGCCTGTACATCGCTAAAGTCAAATCTAGCCCTGCCACCTGGGTTATCAAAGCCTTCTAGAAGAAGTGTCCTAGGAGGGTGAAAAGTGCTGTTCTCCACTAACAGATATATCCATAGAATTATTCCAATACCAAGAGCTGCGTGCAATGCGTTTCACTCCTGACCTCTGCAGATAAAGCAAAGAATTGCTTTGCAGAGCAGACTGTAGTTAATAGTGTAGATGAGAATAAAATAGGCACCGCTCATTTGTTATGTTTAACGTGATTTCAGGTTATAAGCCTGATTTATGTGAGGTGTTTATTACCAGGCAGTAATTATAAGCACACGCCAGTACCCAGGATGAATCACAGGGAAGGATTTTGTGAATGGCATACATCACCCAAGGCCTTTTCTTATCCATGTAGGACATATTTAAATCTGTTATACACACACATGATGACTGGCCAACTGTCACGTCAACAGAAGCAGACAGTTCAACTTTGTTAATATATTAAACAGAATAACATTATTAAATGGCTCAGCTTTATAAAATTACTATAGCTCTACTGCAGGCACAATCTGTTTAGGATCACAAAAGGCGGATGGAATGATATAGAAAATTTAATTTTATAGAGTCCCTGCATGAAAGTAAAGACAAACTATAACTAAAAAAGCATAAACGAAGTATAACTAAAAAGTAAATAAATAAAAAGTGTAACTAAAAAGCAATGTTTTTTTTTGTTTTGGATAGAGTGGAGAGGGATTAGAACACATATAGTTACATACTGCAGTTAAATAGTCGGCTTTAACCACTTCTGGACCGCCGCACGCCGATATACGTCCTAACTTTGAAGAGGGATATCTTTGTTTTGGCAGCAGCTAGCTGCCATAACCCTGGTATCCTCTTCTTCGGCCAGTGGTTCGGTTTGCGATAATAGCGATCTCTGCGGCAGATTCGCCGCAAGATCACTTTTATCGGCGGCGGGAGAGGGCCCCCCCCCTCCCGCTGCACTCTGGTGCCCTCTGCCATGTACTGGAGTCGGTGGCGGAATCGATCGGATGCTTGTCCTTCCTGGGTATAGAGACGAGTGAGGGGAAGAGGGCCCCCACCCGTCTCCATACCATTGCAGGCCGGAAGCAACGTCAAAACGGCACTTCCGTCCATAGCTATTAACCACTTCCCTACCGCCCACTGTCATATGACGCCCACAAGGTGGATCTCCCATCCTGGGTGGGCGTCATATGACGTCCTCCCATTCCCGGCCGCCTAGGGGGTGCGCGCGCCCACGGCGTCGCTCGGGACCCGGTGCGAGTGCCCGGCAGCCGCGATGTCCGCCGGGCACCCGCGATTGCCCGTTAAAACAACTGGACCGTGCGGGACCATGGAGCTGTGTGTGTAAACACACAGCTCCACGTCCTGTCAGTGGAGAGGAGACCGATCATGTGATCCCAGTACGGAGGAACACCGATCGGTCTCCTCCCCTTGTGAGTCCCCTCCCCCCACAGTTAGAATCACTACCTTAGGGAACACATTAACCCCTGCAGCGCCCCCTAGTGTTAACCCCTTCCCTGCCAGTCACATTTACACAGTAATCACTGCAATTTTATAGCAACGATCGCTGTGTAAATGTGAATGGTCCCAAAAATGTGTCAAAAGTGTCCGAAGTGTCCGCCGCAATGTCGCAGTCACGAAAAAAAAAAAAAAAATCGCAGATCGCCGCCATTACTAGTAAAAAAAAAATGCTATAAATCTATTCCCTATTTTGTAGACGCTATAACTTTTGCGCAAACCGATCTTTTTTTTTTTTAAAAATGGGATATTTATTATAGCAAAAAGTAAAAAATATTTGTGTTTTTTTTTTCAAAATTGTCGCTCTTCTTTTGTTTATAGCGCAAAAAATAAAAAACGCAGAGGTGATCAAATACTAGACATGTGCACAACCAAAAAATTCTTTTTTTTTTTTTTTTCGTTTTCGTTTTTTTTCGTTTCCGTTGATTCGTACATTCGTAAGTCATCGGTGTTCGTATTCGTAACGATTCGTACATTCGTAAGAGTTATTTTTTCGTTGATTTGTTTTTTTTCGTTAGTTTAATTTTCGGACGCATTCGTATTTATTCGTAACATTCGTAATCGGAGCACAATTAATAATTTTATGTAATGTGTATGCCACTATTACATTTTAATAATTTACGAATCGAAAAAAAAAAAAGGTCCGAAACGAAAAAAAAAGTTACGAATCTAAAAAAAAGTTACGAATGTACGAATTTTTTTTTCAATAGAGACACGGAAAATTACAATCCGAAAAAAAAAAATTCGAAAAAAAAATCGAAGCACGTTTAGCAGCACCATTGTAAGGGACACGGAAAATTACCAATTCAACAACAAAAAAAAAAAAGTTACGAATGTACAAATTTTTTTCGTTCGTTTTCGTTTTTCGGATTTTCTTCATTAGTACATTCGTTGTTTCTAATTAGTTTTTTTCGGATTTTCGTTGTTTTTCGGATTCGTTCAATTCAAATGATTCGTTAATCGGATTTCTACGATTCGAACGATTCGTTCATTCGTACGAAAACGAACTAACGAAAATAACAAAAAAAAACAAAAAACGAAACGAATTGCACAAAAAAGGACGTCAATTTCGTTTGGGTGTAACGTCGCATTTAAGAGGTCCTGTCTTGCTTTTTTTCTATTATAAGGGATATTTACATATTTTTTTTTTTTTTTTTTTTAAAGAACAGTGTAAAAATAAAAGGTAAAATAAATAATAATAAACAAAAAAATTGAAATGCGCAGAGCTCACGTGCAGAAGCAAACGTATACCTGAGTAGCACCCACATATGAAAACGGTGTTCAAACCACACATGTGAGGTATCGCCACGATCGGTAGAGCGAGAGCAATAATTCTAACACTAGACCTCCTCTGTAACTCAAAACATGCAACCTGTAGAATTTTTTAAATGTCGCCTATGGAGATTTTTAAGGGTAAATGTTTGTCGCCATTCCACGAGCGGGCCCATTTTTGAAGCGTGACATGTCGGGTATCAATTTACTTGGCGTAACATTATCTTTCACAATATAAAAGAAAATTGTCAAATTTTTTAATTCAAAAAAGTGTATTTTTTCACAAAAAAGTGCACTTGTAAGACCGCTGCATAAATACGTGTGACAGAAAGTATTGCAACGACCGCCATTTCATTCTCTAGGGTGTTCGAAAAAAAAATGTATAAGGGTTTGGGGATTCTAAGTAATTTTCGAGCAAAAAAAAAAATGTTTTTAACTTGTAAACGACAAATCTCAGAAAGAGCCTCGGTCTTTAAGTGGTTAAAAAAAAAAACAGTTCATCTAGTTCAACCACTAAAAAAATTTAAAAATACACACCGTTGATCCAGAGGAAGGCAAAAAAAACAGAAAAGCATGAACCAAAAGCATGATTGAAAAAATTCCTTCTTGATCCCCCGAGAGGCAATCGGATATTCCCTGGATCAACTTTACCTATAAATCTTAGTACCCAGTTATAATATGTCCATTTGGGAAAGAATTCAGGAACTTTTTTAACTATTTGCGGACCTCCCGCCATCATTATACGGTAGCTGTTTAACGTGGAATACTGTTGCTATGGCAGCAGATAGCTGCCATAACCCCGGTATCGTTTTAAAAGGCGGGCGGTCTGCTTTCAGATAAAAGTGGTCTCTGTGGCAGATTTGACGCAAGATCACTTTTATCAGCGACAGGAGAGGTGCACCCCACCCCCCGCTGCTCCCCGGAGCCGTCGTTAGCGGCAGAGCTGATCGGGTCCTTTCCCCTCTGAGGCTGGATGCCGAGTGAGGGAAAGATGGTCTCCACTTGGCTCCATACCATTGAATGACAGAATGGTCTTAAAGGGGAAAAAAAATTATAAAAAAAATAAAAATAATAATATATATTTTTTTGGGGGGGATTTAAGTGTAAATGTGAGATCTGAGGTCTTTTTGACTCCAGATCTCACATTAAAGAGGTCCTGTCATGCTTTTTTTTTATTAAAAGGGATGTTTACATTAATAGGAATAAAAGTGACCTAAAAAAAATTATTAAATTGACAGTGTAAAAAAATTAAATAAAAAGTTAAATAAATAAAAAAAATAATTTTAAAGTGCCCCGTCCCTCTGAGCTCGCGTCCTGAACCGCGTCCTGAACCGAAGGCATACCTAAGTCGCGCCCGCATATGAAACGGGTGTTCAAGCTACACATGTGAGGTATCGCCGCGATCTTTAGAGTGAGAGCAATAATTCTAGTAAAAGACCTCCTCTGTAACTCAAAACTGGTAACCTGTAGAATTTTTTAAACGTATGGAGATTTTTAAGGCCTCATGTACACTGCTGCTGGTAAACGCTAGGTTTAGGAGCAGTCTCCTCCATGTTATCTTATCAGTACATGTACACAGGGTCGTTTATAGTAGTTTCTAGGCAGTTGAGTTTAGAGGCTTTTTTTTGTAATGCAAAAAAATGGGTTCAGAAGGTGAGTTCAGAGGCATTTCAATCACCAAACGCTTCTAAACGTAGTAACTCGTGTTTAGCCGCGTTCTGTTTACAGGCATTTTTCATTTTTGGCTATTTAAAAAAAAAAAAAAAAAAAGTAAATTATATATATTATATTTTTTTTAAACGCTTCTAAAACGCAACCGCGGCAAAACGCTTCTAAACACAGCATGTAAACGCGGCAAAAGGGATGTTTTAAACGTGGGTTACTATCTGTCAAGTTAAATCATTCAGGAGAGGTTGTAAAAACATCCCTTGTACACAAAGCCTTAGACTCGATTCACATCTATGCATGTTGCTTTTGAGCGTTTTTGCAGTGCTTTTTGCAGTGCTTGCCGCGTTTTTGGACATGCGTTTTTACCGCAATTTTGACACGTTTTGCGTTTTTATTTATTTTATATTTTTTTTTTTTTTTAAACGCAAAACCAGCGATGCGGGTGTACAAACCCTCGCTCGTCTCCCCCTCCTCTCTGCGGCGCTGGCATTGTAACTGTGGCAATGCGCATGCTCGAGCCACGCTGTGCGCTGTGACTGGCGGGCAATCATCTGGGACCTGTGACAAGTCCCAGATGATTGCCGAGAGGGAGGCGGAAGAGGTGATCTCCCTTTCAGCGATGCGGTGCGCCAGGAGGAAGTGGGAGCTGTGACCCTCTGTGATGGCCTGAAAGTGAATAACTCCACACCAACTCCACTATATGGACCACTTATGTATTTATACATGTTGACCATACCCCCCTAGGCTCCATGCACACTAGTGTTTTTTTAAGCTCCTAGAAGATAAATAGTGTTATCCTGTGTGTCCATGCACAGTACTTTAGGCTAATATCTAATTTTTTGAGCTTCAGCATCTAGGAGCAGATTTCCAGGATAAAAATGGAATGCTCTTAACCACTTTCTGACCAGCGCACGACGATGTACGTCCCTTTTTTGAAGAGGGATATCTCGGTAACGGCAGATGGCCGCCACTCATCGCTATACCATAGGAGGGCGGAAGCGAAGTCAAAAACGTCACTTCCGCCCATACCTCTTAAAGAGGAATTTTCAAATGACATTTTTTTTTTTTTTTCATTGAAGTCCAAATATGAGATCTGAGGACTTTTTGACCCCAGATCTCATATTTAAGAGGACCTGTCATGCTTTTTTCTATTACAAGGAATGTTTACATTCCTTGTAATAGGAATAAAAGTGAGCCAATAAATTTTTTTTAAAAAAAAACAGTGTAAAAAAATAAATAAAATCAAGAAAAATAAATAAGAAAAACAAAAAAAATTTTTTTTAAAGCGCCCCGTCCAATTTTTGTATATATTGTGAAAGATAATGTTACGCCGAGTAAATTGATACCCAACATGTCACGCTTCAAAATTGCGCCGCTTGTGGAATGGCATCAAACTTTTACCCTCAAAAATCTCCATAGGCGACATTTAAAAAATTCTACAGGTTGCATGTTTTGCGTTACAGAGGAGGTCTACGGCTATAATTATTGCTCTCGCTCTACCGATCGTGGCGATACCTCACATGTGTGGTTTGACCACCGGTTTCATATGCGAGCGCTACTCACGTATGCGTTCGCTTCTGCACGCGAGCTCGTCGTATTTATTTATTACTTATTTATTTTTCTTGATTTTATTTATTTAAAAAAAAAAAAAATTGCCTCACTTTTATTCCTATTACAAGTAATGTAAACATCCCTTGTAATAGAAAAAAACCATGACAGGTCCTCTTAAATATGAGATCTGGGTCAAAAAGTCCTCAGATCTCACATTTGGACTTAAATGCAAAAGAAAAAAAAAAATGTCATTTAAAAAAATGACATTTGAAAAATGTGCCTTTAAGACGTATGGGCGGAAGTGACGTTTTTACGTCGCTTCCACCCTGCTATGGTATGGAGACGGGTGGGGGCAATCTTAGCCTCACTCGTCTCTATACCCAGCCACGGAAAGGACCCGATCGCCTCCGCTGCTGCCGACGGCTCCGGTAAGCGGCGGAAGGCGCGGGAGAGCGGCGGGAGGGGCACCACTCCCGCCACCCATAACGGTGATTTTGCGGTGAATCCGCCGCAAAGACCACCATTATCGGAATTACGACCGGCGCCTGAAGAGATGGATATCTCGGTTGTGGCAGCAGCTGCTGCCGTTACCTAGATATCCCTCCTCAAAAAAGGGGCGTACATCGTCGTGCGCCGGTCGTAAAGTGGTTAAATAGCCGAGCCGTTAAATTTAGAGACCGTAAGAAAGGATGGTATATCGGTCCCTGTGAGAGCAGATCTGGCCGTAGTGGGAGGGACCATGGGCCCTACACTGCCATCTTTATGATTTCTGTATACCATGACCTTCTGGGCCATGCTGGTGCCACCAGAATTACCGGCTTTCTTTCCAGCTTGATCCTGCAAAGAAGTCATAGCAGCGACTGAATAGGGGGGAATGCATAGATCAGTGAGAACTGATCCCATGGGGTAACCAACGCATCCGTTCCACATAGAAATGGATCCCTTGTTCTGGCCACAAAGTTGACTAACTTCATGTTGAACCTGGACGCTAAAATATCTACGTCGGGAGTCCCCCTTCTTTGGCAAACAGCCCGAAATATGTCGGGTGAAGAGACCATTCCACTGGGAATAACTGCCAATTCTCTGCTCCCGGAATGAAGACTGCCGATAGGCACTGAACATTCCTTTCTGCCCAAGTTAGAATATGGTTGTGTTGCGTTTGTTAAAATATGATTTTTTTAACATCAGATATAAAACATTACATGGGACAATATTACAAGTTAGTTGATCTGATTACTGTCAGTCTTCTGGTTTGAGTAGAATTTTCAAACAAATGCTGTTTTCATACAATGGTGTTAGATAACATTCTTGTATTCAAATTGACAGTTTGAAGAGGCTATTGTCTCGTCAGCTACAGTAAACAGGTTGAGAGGGTCTCTCAAACTGAAAGAATGACTGTTATATTAATGACAGGATTGGTTTGAGTAGACAATGGGTAGATAGCAACAGTCCATTGTTTCTTCAGCTACAGTAAACAGGTTGAGAGGGCCTCTCAAACTGAAAGAATGACTGTTAGTCGGTTGTTATGGAAACAAGTTTATAACCATTAACTTTGGTCAACAAACTGGTACAAATAAAAAGGATGAGTAGACAGAGGGGACAGGGATCATCATGCTTTGAAAATCAGAAGAAGCCATTCATGATGATAGAAGGACAGAACCTGGTCTCCAAGAAGAAATATTGCCAATGGAGATCATGAACATACAGTAACAGAAGTTAAGTAACCCTTTAAATGTATTTGTACTGTTAGACCATAGGCTGTTCTATTTTCTAGGCATTTTGCTTGTTATAGATATCTGTCAGTCTTGTATTGTATTCCTAAGATTGTAATAGTTTGTACAGCAGCTTTGTATAGTAAAAGCAAATCTACAAACTGCAGAAGTCTCAGCCTCCTTATTATACCACAGAGTAACCTTGTTAGATAAACTGAAGCAAAACAATGGTTCACCTCTCTCTCTGCGCTGAGAGACTTTTGGTGCCCCCTTGGTGATTGATATAGGCCACAGCTGTGGCATTGGATTGAATCCTGACAGGACAATCCCGTAAACCTGAAAGTCCAGGCCTTTGAAGCCAGATGTACTGCCCGAATCTCTAGGATATTGATGGGCAAGGTTCTTTTGGTTCTTGACCACTGTCCCTGGACAGTTGTCTTTTCTAGTACTGCTCCCCAGCCTGAAAGGCTGGCATCCGTCGTTACCACTTTCCAGATGACTGGTCTGAAGGATTTCCCTTTCAGCAGATTCTGGGTTAGTAACCACCAAGTGAGGCTTTGGGACACTCTTGGGGACAGCTGCATTGGCAAGTCTAAATCTTGAATTCTTTTGTTCCAAGCAGACAGGATACTGTTTTGCAATGGAACTGGGCATAGGGAACCGCTTTGAATCAAGCCACCATGGTTCCTAGCAACCTCATGCAAAGGCGGATGGAGGGATCGCCATTTGACCTGACCATCCGCACCAGCTCTCTTATGGAGTTAATCTTTGCCTGAGGCAAGAACACCTTTTCCTTGGCTGTGTCTATGATCAGACCCAAGTACTCCAGCCTTTTTAGCGCCATTAAGCAAGATTTCTCTACGTTGAGAATCCAACCCAAATTTTTCAGATAGTTGGTTGTAGTGTGTACGCTTTGCTCCAAACGAGCCACCAACTGATCTATTAGCAATACATAGTCTAAGTACACTATGACTGTTATGCCCTGTGCCCTTAACCTGGCTAGAGGTAGGGCCAGCACTTTGGTGAACACCCGGGGTGCTGTGGCTAGCCCAAAGGGCAGGGCTACAAACTGGAAATGCTGCTGTTCTAACTCGAACTGCAGAAACTTTTGATGGGCGGGAAATATAGGGATAGATATGCATCCCTGATGTCGATAGATGCCAGATGTTCTCTTCCTAGAAGGATAGAAACTACTGACCTGATCGTCTGATGCGAAAAGAGCGTATCTTCAGGAACTGATTTCGATTTCTTAGATCTAGAATGGGTTTGACGTCTCCATTTGGTTTTGGTACCATGAAAAGATTTGAATAAAACCCCAGACCTTGCTCATTTGTGGGGATCTGTATGATCACCCCTTGAGATATTAATCGGTCTAGTGCCTGAAACAGAGATCGTCTTTTCTCTGGATCTTTGGGAACGCTTGACCTCAAGAAGCGAGAGATGGTGGAAAGTCCCGAAATTCCAGCTTGTACCCCAGCGTTACCGTGGAGATGACCCATCTGTCCTTTCCTCTTTTCAGACTTCTGAAAACTGCAGAAGTCTTCCCCCCACTTTGGTGAGGGGGGTTGCTTCTTTACAATGAGGTTTTAGGATTCTGCTTTGCAGGTTTCTGACCCCAGGACTTCTTTTGAGCCTGGGTTTGACCCTGAGGTTCTCCTCTAGAGTCTGACAACGGAGGCCGTCGCCACTGCCTAGAGGCGGAAGCCACTGCCTAGAGGTGAAAGCCCCTGGTGCAAAGGGAAGAGCCTGTTTAAATGAAGGGCGTTTATACTTTCTTTTGACTGGCAGAAGAGTACTTTTCCCACTAGAAATAGTTTGGATATACTTGTCCAAGTCTTCTCCAAATAGTCGATCCCCATGAAAGGGAAACCCAGTTAGGAGATTTTTACATGGTGCTTCAGCTGCCCAATTTTTTAACCACAGGATTCTACGCATGTGCACAAGCATAAGGCGGGATGCCTGGTGAATAGAATCTTTAATGGCATCTATGGCAAAGCATAATGCCTTTGGTAGTTCAGCCAAATCACCTTCACCCATCACAGCGGGCTGCGTTTAGCAAACCTTCAAGGACCGGGTCCCTAAAACGGGGGTTCCAACTCCCTTAGACATGTAAAAGCAACCCATCAGGAAGCTTTAGGTGATGTAGCAAGACTTAAGCCCTAGTAGGGTTCCTGGGGTCCAGCCCTACAAAGAGAGGCTTTACAGGCAAAACCTCGTGCTTCGGCCTATAATCCATTAAGTAATTACTTAAGGCTCTGTGTCCCATGATGTACAATAAATAAATATACTTTAGGGGGGAGGGGGGGGGGGGGTTACATCAAACTCTAGCAAAAAAAATGAAAAAAATCCCCCAGTACACAAGTGATTAAAGAGACACATGCGGGGCAAAGTGACAGTGTCTCTGCAAAGGGCCCTGATCGACATTGTAATGAAAGAACTGCTATGGAGACAGAACAGAACATGAGTAACAGATCACCTAAGGTAAACAACGGAGTTCCTTCTTTGCAACACACCATCAGTTCTTTATAGCCGTTCACTCTGCGCAGTAACGGACTCTCCATACACTTTGCACACAGTGCAGAGGTCGCCCTCATATTATGTTCTTAGCTTAGACTACATGTACACTCCAGATGATAAACACAGGGTCGTTTAGAGGAGGTTGAGTTTACTGATATTTTTTTGAAAGCAGAAAAATTGCGTTCAGGACTGTGGTTTACCAGCATTTCAAACGGCAAATGCATGTAAACGCGTTTAGACGTGGTAAGCCGCGTTTACATTTAAAAGAGGGGAGAGAGAGAGGGATGGAAGGGATGGGGGAGGGAGAGAAGGGATGTAAAAGAGAGAGAGAGGGGGGAGAGAGGGGAGTGAAAAGAGAGAGCGGGGGGGGGGAGAGAGAGAGGGGGGAAGAGAGAGAGAGAGAGGAGAGGAGGGAGGGGGAGAGAGAGAGAGAGAGAGAGGGGGGGGGGTAGAGAGAGAGAGAGAGAGAGGGAGGGGAGGGGGAGAGAGAGAGGGGGGGATAGAGAGAGAGAGGGGGGAGAGAGAGAGAGAGAGAGAGAGCGCGAGAGGGGAGGGGGAGAGGGGGGAGGGGGAGGGGGAGAGAGGGAGAGAGAGAGAGAGAGAGAGAGAGGAGAGAGAGGAGGGGGAGGGAGGGGATGGAAAAGAGAGATGGGGGAGAGGGAGAGAGAGAGAGAGAGAGAGAGAGAGAGAGAGAGAGAGAGAGAGAGGGGGGGGAGAGAGGGGGGAGAGAGAGGGGGAGAGAGAGAGGGGGGAGAGGGGGGGAGAGAGGGGGAGAGAGGGGAGAGAGAGAGGGGGGGAGGGGAGAGAGAGAGGGGGGGAGGGGGGGAGAGAGAGAGGGGGGAGCGAGAGAGGGGGGGAGAAAGAGGGGGGAGAGGGGGGGAGAGAAAGGGGGGGGAGAGAGGGGGGAGAGGGGGGAGAGAGGGGAGAGGGGGGGAGAGAGAGGGGGAGATGAGAGGGGGGGAGAGAGAGAGGGGGGGACGGAGAGAGAGAGGAGGGGGAGAGAGAGGGGGGAGAGAGAGGAGAGGGGAGGGGGAGGAGAGAGAGAGAGAGAGGGGGAGAGAGAGAGGAGAGGGGGGAGTGAGAGAGGGGAGAGAGAGAGGGGGGAGAGAAAGAGGGGGAGAGAGAGGGAGAGAGAGAGGAGGGGGGGGAGAAAGAGGGGGGAGCGAGAGAGAGGGAGGAGAGGGGAGGGGGAGAGAGAGAGAGAGAGAGAGGGAGAGAGGGGAGGGGAGAAAGGGAGATAGAGAGAGAGGGGGGAGAGAGAGAGAGGGGGAGAGGAGAGGAGAGAGGAGAGAGAGGAGGGGAGAGAGACGAGAGAGAGAGAGAGGAGGGGGGAGGGGAGAGAGAGAGAGAGGGGGGGGGAGAGGGGGGAGAGGGGAGAGGGGAGAGAGGGGATGGAAAAGAGAGAGGGAGGGGATGGAAAAGAGAGATGGGGGAGGGGGGAGAGGAGAGATGGGGGAGAGGGAGGGGAGAGGGGGATGGAGAGAGAGAGAGGGAAAGAGAGAGAGAGAGAGCAAGGGGGAGAGAGTGAGAGAGAGAGGGGGAGAGAGAGAGAGAGGGGAGAGAGGAGAGAGAGGAGGGGGGGGGAGGGAGAGAGAGAGGGGGGGAGGGAGAGGGGAGGGGGGAGAGGGGAGAGAGGGGATGGAAAAGAGAGAGGGGGGGGGATGGATGAAAGAGAGATGGGGGAGAGAGGGAGAGAAGAGGGGAGAGAGGGGAGAGAGGGGTGAGGAGGGAGAGAGAGAGAGGGAGGAGAGAGGGGGGATGAGGGGGGCGGGGGAGGGGGGGGAGGGGGGAGAGAGGGAGAGGGGGGAGAGAGAGAGAGGGGGGAGGAGAGAGAGAGAGGGGGGAGAGAGCAGAGAGGGGAGAGAGAGGAGAGGGAGAGAGGAGAGAGGGGAGAGAAGAGAGAGGGTGAGGGAAGAGAGAGAGGAGAGAGGAAGGGAGAGAGGGGAGGGAGAGGAGAGAGGGAGGGGGGGGGGAGCGAGAGAGAGAAAAGGGAGAGAGAGGTGGGCGGGGAGGAGAGAGGGGGGTGAGGGGGGGTGGGGAGAGAGGGAGGGAAAGGGAGAGGAGGGGAGAGAGAGAGAGAGAGGGGGGGGAGAGGGGGGAGAGAGAGAGAGAGGGGGGAGAGAGGGGGGGGAGAGGGAGAGAAGGAGGGGGTGAGGAGAGGGAGAGAGGGAGAGGGGGAGGGGGAGGGGGGGATGAGAGGGGGAGGGGGAGGG
>CM053028.1:268936909-269376909 GCA_028564925.1 Lithobates sylvaticus | reverse complement strand
TGTTCTGTGAGGAGTGACAGATTGTGAGCTCCTAATAGCTAAGAAGCCACGATCTGTCATTTCCTCTAGGTCAGTCCCCTCCCCTACAGTTAGAAACACACACAGAGAACACAGTTAACCCTTTGATCACCCATAGTATTAACCCTTCCCTGCCAGTGAAACTTTTACAGTAATCAGTGCATTTTTATAGCACTGATCGCTGTATAAATGCTAATGGTCCCAAAAATGTGTCAAAAAGTGTCCGATGTGTCCGCCATATGTGTCGCAGTCCCGATAAAAATCACAGATCGCCGCCATTACTAGTAAAAAAAAAAAAAATGCTATAAATCTATCCCCTATTTTGTAGACGCTATAACTTTTGCGCAAAGCAATCAATATACGCTTATTGTGATTTTTTTTTTTTTTACCAAAAATATAAAGAAAGAATACATATCGGCCTAAACTTAAAAAAATATGTGCTTTTTTAAAAGAAAAATGGGGATATTTATTATAGCAAAAAGTACAAAATATTGTGTTTTTTTCACAATTGTTGCTCTTTTTTTTGTTTATAGCACAAAAAATAAAAACCGCAGAGGCGATCAAATACCACCAAAAGAAAGCTCTATTTGTGGGAAAAAAGGGACGTCAATTTTGCTTGGGTGTAGCGTAGCACGACCGCGCAATTGTCAGTTAAAACGACGCAGTGCCGAATCGCAAAAATGGCCCGTTCATTCAGCAGCCAAATCTTCCGAGGCTGAAGTGGTTAATGTGTGTAAAACATTTCAGTAGACAAAGAGAACATAACCCTAGGCTAATAATTTCATAACCCTTCTTGACTAGTTATTTATTCCACCCAGGGGCGTAGATAAGGGGGGGGTCATGGGTGTTCAAACCCCCCCCGAGCATCCTGGCAAAATACCCAGGGAGTGTCCCTGCTGCTGCGCTGCTCAGCTTTAACAACAGCAAGGTAGAAGCAATCAAGAGTTTCGGAGTGCAACAGCCAGTCCCGCTTCTATTGTGCCCAATCCCCATCAGTTTAATAAGGGGTCCCCCCAAAAGGCATGAGATTCCTGCGAGGTCCTGTTGCTTGCAATACCTCCAAACAGGTCTCGGATACCTGCAACTGACAGTGCGCGGTCGAGGGATTCCTCCTCGAGGTACATATGACACAGCAGAAGGGAGACTGGGGCTGCAGAAGTTTTCCTGCTTCTGTGCAGCACTGAATCTGAGGTCTGGCAAGTGGAGAGGCATACATTTTCTGATTGGGAGGAGGGGGTGAGAATTCCTGCCTGGGGGAGATTCTTTTGGGGGGGGGGGGGGGGGTTAAGGAAAGATAGATGCGTCTGCTTTTGGAGAAGGGGGGATTTTTTGTAGAGAATTTTACAGGGATGGTTAATGGCAGGGATTTGATTCTGGGAGTTTGATTGAACGAAGGGGGAATTTCTACATAATTAGGAATATTTGCGTGGGGGGTGTTGACTGAGGGAGATATTTCTGCTTTGGTGGTCAGTTTAGAGACAGGGGGTTTAATTTTTGGGGGGAATATTTGAGGGAGGGAGATATTTTGCAGTGGGAATCTTTGCTTGAGGAGGGAAAGGGGGGTTCTTAGGAGACCACCCCCCATGCTCACTGGAGCGCTGAGCTGTGGAAGGGGCAGCTGGCTCAGGATCTTAGCGGCTCGCTGAGAGGCTGAGCCAACTGCCGATCCAGGGATCTGGGTGATTCCCGACTCAAATGTTGGGGTCTTTCCCCAGCCTGGACCTGCTGAGTGACGTAGCATCCTTTATCCAGCTGTCAGCTAAAAACAGATCACAGAAGTGCAGAACAGACTGCCAAATGACCATAACGGTATGCCGTCCCTTCAGAGCACATGCGCGGGTGACGTCACCTGCTGCCCATGTGAATATCTACTAAACACCACATGTTTAGGAGATATTCACTGTACCTACAGCTAAGCCTTATTATAGGTACAAGTTCAAAAGCTGAGTTTACTACAGTTTAAGACTGAATACGAGCCAACCTTATTGACCAGGTACACCTGTGGTAGGCAGTGCACTATTTTATTTTTTTAAATCTCTTAAAACATTTCATAAAAACTTCTTAGGACACCGTTTTACTGCCTACCACGATATGTTGCCCCTAGCACCTGCTCAGGTTGCACAGTAAGGTTAGCTAAAATCCAGTCTTGCGTCTCATTCATACATCCTACATGACCATGGTGCGGTATACTGCAAATACCTGCGCCTGGGATCTTAAATGTTCCAATCTCTGCTCAGCCTGTACTCCTGAGTGATGGGCTGAAAACAGCCAAGGTTGTCTGCTGCTGTAAACATTGGACAAAATCTCTCCGCATCCAGGGTCGGAAACTGGTCCCTAACAGCAGGTAACCACTTGATGTGCAGATACTGTATCCCCCCCGCCAGAACACATCTGTCATTGCTTGCAACCATTGGCTGAGAGTACTGATCGGATGCTGGTTGGCTGTTGGTTTTCAAGCATGCTCATCTGACAAGAGCTGGCGGTGAGATCGGTTTCTGTCGGACAAGTACCTATATACACATGGGCCGAATGTCAGTTAATTTATACTGTACCAACGGATTTTGGGGGCTTAAGACTGTATAATAGGCAATCTTATGCCCCGTACACAAGATCGGAAATTCCACCAACAAAAGTCTGATGTGAGCTTTTGGTCGGAAATTCTGACCGTGTGTATGCTCCATCAGACTTTTGCTGGCGGAATTTCCTCCAGCAAAAGATTGAGAGCAGGTTCTCTATTTTTTCAGAAATTCCTATCGTCTGTAGCAATTCCGATGCGCAAAATTCCTACGCATGCTCGGAAACAATTCAAACGCATGCTCGGAAGCATTGAACTTAATTTTTTCAGCTCGTCGTAGTTTTGTACGTCACCGCGTTCTTGACGGTCAAAAGTTCAGAAAACTTGTGACCATGTGTATGCAAGCCAATCTTGAGCGGAATTCCGTCAGAAAAAACATCCAAGGTGTTTCCAACGGAAATTCCGATCGTGTGTACGGGGCATTACTGTGCAACCTGTGCAGGTCTTTGTGAAGTTGGCTCAGTTTCTTTTATTTAAAATAAAAATATTTAACAGGTACATGCTGCATATGTTACACAATGAAAATATGCAGTACGGTAATTATACATACATTATATATATATATATATATATATATATATATATATATATTAAATATGCAGTACCAATTATAATTATGTTTTAAAAATACTATATAAATGTTAAAAGGAACAAAATCAGTATGGATGTAAGTTAAAAATTTAACTCAGAAAGGACATAGCTGGTGCATATATTTAAAAACCTTAGGATGTCAGCTACATAAACACTTAAAGTGACACTAAAGGTTTGAATATTTCATACTTACCTTCACTGTGCAGCTTGTTTTGCCCACAGTGGCCCCGAACCTTGTCTTCTGGGGTCCCTCGGCGGCTGTCTCAGCTCCTCCCCGCTTCTGATAACCTCCCCTGGGAAGCGATCTCCCAAGGGGGTTACCTTGCGGGCTTGCTCCCGAGACCTGGATTTAGCGTCCTTAGCCGCCGACTACAGGACTCGGCCCGCCCTCCAGCCCTTGCATCCTTGGAGTTGATTGACAGCAGCGCAAGCCAATGGCTGTGCTGCTATCAATCTATCCAATGAAGAGCCGAGAAGACAGAGCAAAGGAAAAAACATGAACCTTTACAACCCCTTTAAGGCTAGTTTCCACTAGTTTTGCACTCTGAAGAGGATCCATGTTCAGATTGTTCTTCAAAGAGCATTTGGCAGGCAGCAACGAGGCGCAGTATTGCTTCCTCATCACATATTTTAATCCCTTAAACCCTGCACTACAACTGCATTCAGTTGAATAGAGATAAGGATGATTTGCAATGCAGCACAGCAAAAATTATGACCTAAATTATGCCTTTGAGTTTGAAAGAGCTGAATTCCCCCCCCCCCCCAGGGAAAAAAAATTATCTACGGCCCGATTCCACCCACTGCTCATTTTATAGCAAGCTCCAGGGCCTACAAGATTTGTCACATCTAAAACCAATGACCTAGAGGCAGCATTTGAGCTTTTCATACCATAAACCATCAAAAAGATGATATTAGATTAGAGATGCACCAAAATTTTGGTGGCCGGAAATTGTGTTTTCTGCATTTTGCCGATAAAGTGGCAATAATGGCGCGATTGTATTTCGCTTATGCTGTGTTTTTTTTTTTTTTAAGTCACGTGACTCAAAAACCTAGCACGGTGCGTTATTGATGCATTTTCAATGCATTTCAAGGGCGAGGTGCATTTTTGGTGCCGTTGATTTAACTGAACAAAAATGCAGCCAGCACGATTTTTTAACACCACAGCGGAAGCGCAACGCACCACTGTGAAGACATACATAGAATTTAAAAGGGATGCATTCAGGATATTAATTAAAAAGTCCAATATAATACATTTATATATAAAAAATATAGATTTTTTAAAAACTGTCGGTTTCGGCACCAAAATTTTTATTCGGTGCACCTCTAGATTAGATAAAGCAACTTTAATGTGTTTCAGGACAGGTAGAAACCACATGATCAGACTGATTTGCAAGCTTACATAGGATTTCTAATGTACCAAAAGCAAATCAGAAAAAGTAGCAAGATTATGTAGCACACGGAAGTGGAAAAGCATTTTTTTTCCAGCCGCTGTGAATCATTCTTCAAACTCTCAGGAGTTATCAGCTTTGACAACTGCAATACTAGACCTGCTGAGACAAGTTGATAGCAATCAAGGATGTGTGGGATAAATGGATAAGGATCCCACCTTTAATGTACAATTCCGGACCTCAAATCATAGTGGATAAATGAGGATGCTGTCCCTTGAAGCAGTATATGCATAATAAACCTGCAATATACACCGATCAGTCATTACTTTATGACCACAGACAAGTTAAGTAAATAGCATTGATTATCTCCTTACAATGGCATCTGAAAGTGGGTGGGATATATTGGGCAGCAAGTAAACATGTTAACCCTGAAGTTGATGTGCAGAAAAAATGGACATTGCAGTTAAATCCATATGGAGCTACGCAGCCACAAGCCGGTCAGGATGCCCATGCTGACCCGTGCCCACAACCAAAAGCACCTGAAATGGACACATAAGTATCAGAACTGGACCACGAAGCAATGGAAGAAGGTGAACTGGTCTGAAGAATCACATTTTTTTTTTTCTTACATCATGTGGATGGCCGGGTGTGTGTATGTGTGTGTGTTGCTTACCCAGGGAGGGGGGGGGGGGGGGTAAGAGATTTAGCCAATAGCTGCGCTGCTATCAATCTATCCAATCAAGAGCCGAGACAATGGGCAGAGAGGTAGAGTGCGTCTCTTCCATGGGAATGAATGGGCTCAGGTGAGTAAAACGGGGGGGCTGGGGGACTGCTCAGTGACAGAAGTTTTTTCACCTTAATGCATAGGATGCATTAAGGTGAAAAAACACAAGGGTTTACAGCCCCTTTAACTGGGCCATTTTAACACATGCATATGCTTTGATCTAAACCATTCCATTGTAGCTCTGGTTGTATGTTTATGGTTGTTGTCCTGCTGGAAGGTGAACCTCCGCCACAGTCTCAAGTCTTTTGCAGACTAACAGGTTTTCTTCTAAGATTACCCTGTATTTGGCTCCATCCATCTTCCCGGCTTCCTTGTCCCTGCTGAAGAAAAGCATCCCCACAGCATGATGCTGCCACCATCATGTTTCACAGTGGGGATGGTGTGTTCAGGGTGATGTGCAGTGTTCATTTTGCTTTTAGGCGAAAAAATTCAGTTTTGGTCTCATCTGATGTTTGCATGGTTCTCATGAACTGCAAGTGGGACTTTCTTATTGCTTTCTTTCAACAATGGATTTCTTCTTGACACTCTTCCAAAGAGACCAGACTTGTGGAGTGCCCGACTAATAGTTGTCCTGTGGACAGATTCTCCCACCTGAGCTGTGGATCTCTGCAGCTCCTCCAGAGTTATCATAGGCCTCTTGGCTCCTTCTCTGATTAAAGCGGTGTTTCAGGGCGCTCCAGTCCCAGTGCCGCCATCCTCAGTAAGGGAAACGGGCAGCGATCACTGCCCGTTTCCTACTGCGCATGCGCGAGTCGTCGCGCGGCCTACTGCGAATGCGCGAGTTGTCGCGCGGCGCTTTGTGAATGGGGAACGCGATGTGTTGTGGGACACAGTTCCATAACACACCGCGCCCCATTCACTAGAAGACGGCGTAGGAGCAGAAGACAGACCAGCGCCGCGGAACAGGAAGAGGCAGATTAGGACGATCTGCCTAGCAACAGCCATTTCTGGGTGGCCCTCCACTTTAATGTTCTCCTTGCCTGGCCTGTCAGTTTAGGTGGACAGCCATGTTTTGGTAGGTTTGCAGTTGTGCCATACTCTTTCCATTTTCGGATAATGGATTGAAAAGTGATTTGTGACATGTTCAAAGCTTGGGATATTTTTTTTTTTTTTTATAACCTAACCCTGCTTTAAACTTCTCCACAACTTTATCCCTGATCTGTCTGGTGTGTTCCTTTGCCTTCATGATGCTGTTTGTTCACTAAGGTTCTCTAACAAGCATCTGAGGGCTGCACAGAACAGCTGTATTTATACTGAGAATAAATTACACACAGGTGGACTCTATTCAATAATTAGGTGACGTCTGAAGGCAATTGGTTCCACTAGATTTTAGTTAGGGGTATCAGAGTAAAGGGGGCTGAATACAAATGCACGCCACATATTTCAGATATTTATTAGTAAAAACAAATTGTTATTATGTGCCACCTTGTGTTTGTCTATCACAAAAAATTCCAATAAATTACATTTACATTTTTGGTTGCAACATGAGAAAATGTGGAAAATTTTGAGGGGTATGAATACTTTTTCAAAGGCACTGTATATGCAGAGTATAAAATGTGGAGGGTATAACAGTGGGCAGTAGGGGCAGGGAAGGGGTGTGGAAGGTATTACAGTGGGCAGCATGTGCAGAGAAAGAGCTTTAAGTGTATGACAGCTGGGCGTATATGCATAGGAGTTTGGGTAGTATGATGTTAGGCAGTATGTCCCAGAGTTTAGTGAAGAGGGTATGATAGAGGGCAATATGTTTTGGGAGAGAAGTATGCAGAGCACAAAGGCAGGCAGTGAGTGCAGGAGAAAAGTGTCTCATTTGTGCTTGAGATACACTGGACCGACTACTTCAGCTACTAGTCATGGATGGGTGAGTGGGGAGAGCTGCTCCAGTAGATTGGGCCCAATGTAGGATAATTGCGGCATCCCCTTTTGGGGGTGTGGGCTGTTGCCTCTTTGGTCCGACTTTATTGTCGTTCCTGCGCGTAGACTAGAAAAAGTGGGGGGAGAATGAGCCTGGTGTCCAAAGGAATCCAAATTTGAAGGTAGATTAAAAGAGGTTTATTGATAGTAACGACAAGTGTATCAAGCCAATGCGTTTCGGAGTAATAGGCTCCCCTTTCTTCAGGGCTTTGGCTGCCAAATGTTACAGGCTTTGGCTGTACTTCTCCTTTATGGCTGTACTTCTATGGATCACAGGAGTGCAGTTCGTTCTGCACTCCTCTTGTGCCCCTTTTTTAGCTGACAGTGAGCTACAGCCGCTGTCGGCAGACTTGACAGAGCCTGTCCAGATTTGCCAAGAATGTGACCATATGGTCCGGATACGCCCACATGCCTGGACCGGCACCTGACTCAGTCTCTCAGCGAGCCACTGAGAGCCTGAGCCAGCCAATGCCGCCCCCTCCACAGCCCACTGCTCCAGTGAGAGTGGAGGGGGGGCAGAGCAAAGAGCAGTGACTGACAGTCACCAGCTCTCTGCTCAGGGAGCCGTGAGGACAGAGCGACCGGGGGGTGTTTGATCGCTCGGTTCTCAGTGTTAGAGCCAGTGGGGGACCGATGCAGGATCCAGCTAGGTAAGTATGATTAAAATAAAATGCTTCCCATACTTCTCTTTTAAACGTGAACATTTCCCAAGCCGGACAATTGCGAGGTTACTGAGACCACACTGGCAGAATGGCAACTGTGATTGCAAAGTTGGGAGGTAAATATTTTACCTAACTCACCCCCCTCCCCAATTTGTGATTTATTTATTTTGGATTGCCACAGGATGATGTCACTCCCATGCAGGAAGCTGTCATTCTGGCACACAGGGGTCAGGCTGGCCGCTGTAAGCTGAGATGTGCATGAGCAGCCCAGTTTACAAGAAGGGGATTGCTGTGCCCAGGCAGGTAGGTGGATTTTATTGCAGAAGACACATTACACTTCTCTTCTGCAATAAAAAAAAAAGCCTGCCAGTTCCCAGTGAATTAGACCCCTTTCACACTGAGCTGCCCCGGGCATCAGCGGTAAAGCGGTGCTATTTTTAGCGGCGCTATTCGTCCGCTAGCGGGTGGTTTAAACCCCTGCTAGCGGCCGAAAAGGGGTTAAATCTGCCTGCAAAATGCCGCTTTAGCAGGAGTATAGCAGCTCTGCCCCATTGTTTTCAATGGGGAGGAGTGGTGTATTCACCGCTGCAAAGAAGCTGCTGGCAGGACTTTTTGTGACGCCCTGCCAGCGCAGCACCCCAGTGTGAAAGCACTCGGGCTTTCACACTGGGTTTGCAGCTGAGGCTTTTTACAGGCGCTATTTTTAGTGCTGCAGCGCCTGAAAAACGCCTCCAGTGTGAAAGGGGTCTAAAAGCAGAACTTATGCAATACCTCCCAACATGGGAATGAGAGTCGCCTACTACCAAACGTATGTAGGCATAGGACACGCCCCCCTGTCACACCGCCTTAAAGGAGAATTAACCAAAAAAAAACTACTACTTCCTTTATATTGGCTTTTAAAATGTACAAATGCAGCAATTTAGAATATGGATGAAAGGTTTAGCACTGGGAAACACTTTTCGAAAGATAAAAAGTGTATTTTATATACAACTATATAGATCAGATCAAAATAGGGACAAATGAGGGACAGAGGGACATTGCTCCAAATCAGGGACAGTCCCTCGAAATCAAGGACAGTTGGGAGGTATGTTCCGATTTAGGTGCAAAATTCAAACCTTTGTCAGTTAAGTGTTCATTTCTACAGATTATCTCTACAGCAGAATAAGAAGAGGGAGCAGCTGGGAGGGGATGTCTCTGGAATAGGATGTTTGCTGTGCTCTGATCCTTGTTCTATATCACAGATGAATGAGATCACTCACCTGCTACAAGCTGACATCACACTCCCCGATCCCATACACTCCCTGGGCAGTAGTCACAATATCGCTCACAGTGGCTAGAGCGTAGTTCCGTGTTCAGCACATGACATGTGTCACGTGGTGTACGGGAGCTGACTGTAGACAAAAAGTATCCAATCACATGTACGCCCTCCTATTTATCACCCATCTAGTGTTATTGTATGTATACTGGACTCTCCCCGGGGTACTCCGATCACTGTATACAGTATATGATCACTATAATAGAAACAAGTCCAATGACATGTGTCACAGAGCCTGTCACGTGATTAGTGGAGGAGAGGCGGGGCCGTAGCCATGGAGACGCTGTACACAAATCAGTGCTGTGCCATACAGGAAAGTGAGAGGAAAGCTGGAGTGTGAGTATATACAAAGCACCCTACATCACACATCTATGGGGGGACATGGAAGAAGGGGATAGCTTAGAATCAAAGATGTCTAGAGATTTTTGATTTATTTTTTTGTTTAGTTTTGTATGGAGTATAGAGGGATTAGAACCCCTGACAGGTTTTACTGTGTTACATTCAAACTGATGCAGGTGCATTTGTGCATGTCGTGTTTAGGGCAAGCCCACTCATTTCAAAGGGCTGCCAGACGTGTGACAACCACGCAAAAGAAGCCCCCCGACCCTTTTAAATAATAACTCCACACCAGAACACGTAACACTTTGTAACTGTGCGTCTTGGCAGACATGAACCCACAATGATGCATGGGGGGTGACATTAAGCCTTACAGGGTTGTCCAACGTAATTTCATCGCAGGTCGCATCAGTATCATGGTTGCCCTCAAAGGGCCGGTTGTATCCTATTTGTAAAACTAGATGTCCAAAGCACCCCCCGTACATCAATAGTCAACCCCCATCAGTAGTCAAGAGTCCCCCACCCTCCCTTACATCACAGTGCACCCCCCACCCCCTTACCTTGTGCTGCTGCTGAGAAACAGAAAGTGCAGAGTCTGGAGGAGGCTCAAGGAGGGCTGGAGTCTGCTGAATGGCGATACCAGAGGTGATGGAGACGACGGGGTGCTGCAGCTGCAAAGGGAGGCGCAGGATCTGTAGAAGAAGTTCTGTCCACCCCTCTGTTTCCAAATGCTGAGTCGGAGAGGGGGGGCAGAGATGAGCCTCTCCGCAGCTGAACCGAGAAGCACAGGATCTGTGAGAGGAGTTCTGTCCTCCTCTCTGCTGCTGACTGCTGAGGCAAGGTGGGGGCAGAAACAAGGGGGTTGCTGCAGCTGCAGGAGAGGTGTGAGGGCCACCTGAAATGGCCTGGAGGGCTGGATTCGACCTCTGACATAAAATATGGACAAAGCATATCCCTCTATAGTGTGTACTGGTCTCCATTAAAAGCATTTAGCCCAGATTCACAGACAGCGGGAATGAAATTGTGCAAGTTCAGCTGAACTCGCACAATTTCATTCCCGCATGTCAGTCCTGACTTCGGGGGCGATTTCAGAGACATCTGTGCGGATTGCTGCACAAATGGCAATGGAAGTCGCACCCCAAAGTCGCCAAAATTAGTACAGAAACTACTTTTGGGAATCGGTGCAGCGCCGCAAATGCAGTGTCACACCGATTCGAACGGTGCAACTGCCACCGATTTGGCATGCGATTTGACAAGCCAAATCGCTCCAATGTGAACCTAAGCTAAGTGTCATTTCAGTCTTCTGCTTTGTTCTTCTGCTATCAGCATGAGTCACTTCTGACAAGTTTTCCTGACACCAGGAGAAAAATGGTGACAGGGGAGGAAGCTTCCAATCAGCCTCCAATCAGCTCTGAGCAGTGTAACTTCAGCTCTCCGCCAACTTTTTCCTGAACTCTCAGACAAGCTTTACAAATTCAGCACTTTGATGTGATGTAGAGAAGAGAGGGCTGCAACTAGACAGGTTCAACTTATGTAGGAGGATTTGTTTAATCTCTGTGTATCACCTGAGGATTGTCCCTTCAGTGGGTATATGTAAGGGTTTACAACCATTTTAATGTCGATGCCATGCGTCAGCAATGGTCTGCGCCTTTTGTGCATTGCAGGAATGTGTGCATTTTTGCACAGATGTGAACATTCACACCTGAGCATACTGCAGCGACCC
Organism: Lithobates sylvaticus; assembly: GCA_028564925.1. Classification (NCBI taxonomy): domain Eukaryota; kingdom Metazoa; phylum Chordata; class Amphibia; order Anura; family Ranidae; genus Lithobates; species Lithobates sylvaticus. The sequence goes on along the minus strand of CM053028.1, from coordinate 269,365,606 downwards.
CTGCTGCACTGCGTTTTTTTGTGGTGCGTTTTTGGAGTGGCACCATTCATTTGAATGGGCCTCCCTCAGCTCCCTCCCTGAGCTCCAAAAACGCACCAAAGAAGCTCATGTAAGCAGCACTTTTGCACCGCTATTCGGCTGCCTGTGGGGTGCTTTTAACCCCAGAAAAAGGGGTTAAAAACTCCTGTGTTTTGCGGCGCTTCCGAAACGCTTTGGAGGCTCTTTGGAAGCGCTGCCCATTCATTGCAATGGGCAGGGGCGTTTTGGGGGCGCTGTATACATCGCTCCCAAACAGGGGTGGTGCAAGGGTTTTTGACACCCTAGGCAAAACCTACTTTTTTCACTACCATTGGCTCCACCCTCTTTACACTGTCCATGTGACAGAAGGCGGCACTATACAGAAAGTACTCTAGCGCTGGCTCCAGTGCTGCGCCTCTAATTACACTACCGGTCAGACTTAGTTGCATTCTGCAGCCTGCAGAGCATGCAGACGCAGAGGGAAACCAGTGGCCAAGCGCCCCTAGGCAGCAGTGCGCCCTAGGCGGCTGCCTAGTTTGCCTAGTGGTAGCACCGGCCCTGCTCCCAAACCGTCCCGAAGATGCTGCTTGCAGGACTTTTTCTAACGTCCCACAAGCACACCACCCGGGTGTGAAAGCACTCATGGCAGAGAATGGGAGGCAGTTTTCAAGCGCCTTACAGGCGCTATTTCTAGCGATAAAACGCCTGAAAACTGCCTCAGTGTGAAAGCAGTCTTAATATCACTTTAAGGCAGCCATACAAGAATTTAAATTCTTCCAGTTCAGCAGGGACCAGGTGAATTTAGATCCATGTAAAGAGACCCTGGTTGTTCAGAAGCTGATCTGTCGATCGACTTCTGTGAGAGCCCCCTTTCTGTTTTTTCCCTGAACACTCAGTGCTGTTAGCTATAGCCAGCAACGCAATGGGGTTTATTTACTAAAGGCAAATCCACTTTGCACTACAAGTACACTTGGAAGTGCAATCACTGTAGATCAGAGGGGGACATGCAAGGAAAATAAAAAACAGCATTTTTGCTTGTACATGATTGGATTATAAAATCAGCAGAGCTTCCCCTCATTTCAGATCTCCCCCTCAGATCTACAGCGACTGCACTTCCAAGTGCACTTGTAGTGCAAAGTGGATTTGCTTTAGGTAAATCAACCCCATGGTGTTCTGAAGGCAGGAAAGGCTCCCCGCTGCCAGAATACAATAGTTCATTTGGGAGGATTCCCCCCATCAACCCCAAATGTGTGGATGGGCGAATTAGCACTTTTTCTTTTGTTCAACTCGCTGGTAAAAAAAAAAAAAAAAAAGTATAATGTATGGCCTGCCTTAGAGAGATTTACCCTCACTTCCTGTCCTGCTGACACAGTTTTACCAGACAGGAAGTGAGGGAAACCCTCCAAAAGTGACAAAGACAGAAGTTAAATACTTTTTTAAAGGCATAACTAACATCAAATATGAAAATCATAAGAGCAGGCAGCTATTTATTGCAGAAGAGTTATGCTATGTCTCTCCTCCAATAATATAAACCTACCTTTCCCAGGCTTTTGTAGAGTGTAGACTGAGCTGGGCATGGTGTCTGTCGACTGAACTCCTTCACATGCTCAGGAGTTATGTCATCCCCGTACCCAGTTAGTCCAGATGGCTGAAGACCCGACACCCAGGATAAACGGGGTAGAAGATGCTGGCACCAGCAAGGGACCTCACATTCATCAAATCACTGTAGAAGAAAGCGTATTGGGACTTTTTATGTAGGGTAAGGCTAGACACCCTGTCATATTTTTTTGTATTTTATTGTTCTCTGTTTCCCTATTGCAAATTTTCCCTCACTTCCTGTCTGGTAAAAAAGGTGACACCAGGACAGGAAGTGAGGGGAAATCTCTCAGAGTCCTGGGTAACTGTAAGGCCTAAAGGATTTCTACCCTTTCTCTCAAAATTGAGCTATAGATGCACTTTAGGCTCATTGACATTAGCAGCATTTTGCCACGTGTGCTAGTGTCAGTGTGAGGACTGGCAAGGGGCAATGTGATGCACATTTCAGAGAATCACAATTGTGATTAGCCATTTGCTAATATATTTTGTTCTAGCTCCTAACATTCTAGGTGCATTTGTTTAAAATGCAGTGTATATTCATTTCATTTTAGGATTCTATAATGGCTACTCAAGATAAAAGCCACCTCCCTCCTCTTGCTGATACATTTGATGAGGATGAAGCTGAGAGGGACTTTCTCTTGTCCAAGCCCACTTGTTTCCTTATTGTTGGAAAACCAGTAAGTAATGTCTTAATGACTAATTATAATACATGATAAATATTATATGCTTATCTTTCTTTTTCAGGATTTCAGAAGGTACTTTTCTATACAGTAATGCATAAAATTGTGGTCCATCACCTTAGTTCTGGAAGCCTTAAATATGACCCAGACACTACTGCAAGAGCTCATATGTTACTAATTCAAATTTGATTATCATAAAGGAAATAGGAAAGAAATCTTATTTTTTTAGAATTTCCTTTAAACTTAGTAATTAAAAATCAATTTAAATTGAAATTACAGTTTTCTTGCGCATAACCTAGCAATCCATCATCAATCAATATTGTTGAATTATTGCAATAGTGTGAAATAACGTTCAATAAATGTTCATACAAATAGTGACACAATATAGTTAAATAAGTGCAACAAAAAGTCCATAAGTAGAAGTAATCCAGTGGTTCAAGATAGTGTAGATGAAATTTCAAAAAACTTGACAATTTACCCAATGAGTGAAACCGCTGACACCACACCAATGTGCTCACAGAACCCTCACTTCATGGGCATAGGTTAAATGCCTTCATAAATCCAACAGTGAGTTTCCCTTTCAGGATCCAAGATCTACAGAACGATATTATAGATCAAAAGGTTCCACCCCTCGTAACCGATATTACGATCCACATGTAAAGTAAATAAGCCTCCAATAGTGTGTTACCATAATAAAAAGAGTTTATTAATTAAAATACCTGCTTACATGAAAGCAAGCGCGCCAAACAGAGACAAACTTTCAGCGTTTCACGCCCTACACATTACGTCACGTGACTTCCTCAGGGGACAGCCATACACGGTGCAAATATCTATACCACATATATACCACAGGTTGCAGGAAAGAAACTGAACAATCCCCCCATCAACACAGACAGCGCTGACAGGGGAATTAGCAAATGCCTTCTCCCAGCGGGGAGCAAAGCCGCCACCGCTGGGAGAAGACTATCGCTAGCTGCTATATCAGCCACTAGTGAGAATCAGGCAGGCTGGTTGTACGTAAGTTGATCGATCAACCAACTTGGTACATTTAGCCTGCCCATTAACAGTTTGAATCTCGGCCGGTTCCTGCTGAACTGGTTAAGATTTGAAACGTGTACGGCCAGCTTTAGAATTTGGTTATTGAAGGCTTAAGGCTGCTTTCACACTGGAGCAGTGGGGGCGCTGGCGGTAAAGCGGCGCTATATTTAGCGCCGCTTTACCGGCGTTTTAGCGGCGCATTTCGGCCGCTAGCAGGGTGGTTTTACCCCCGCGAGTGGCCGAAAAAGGGTCAATACCGCCCGCAAACCGCCGCTGCGGCGGCGTTTTGCGGGCGGGTTCAGCGCGCTCCCCCATTGTTTTCAATGGGACCGGGCGCTATAGGAGCGGTAAATATACCGCTCCTATAGCGAGCCAAAGATGCGGCTTGCAGGACATTTTTGAGTGTCCTGCAAGCGCACCGCTTCAGTGTGAAAGCCCTCGGGCTTTCACACTGAAGGAACAGCAACAGCTGTTTCGGGTCGGTTTGCAGGCGCTATTCTTAGCGCAATAACGCCTGCAAACCGCCCCAGTGTGAAAGCAGCCTTAATGTGACTTAAATGAGACAGCTCTGAAGGACCTCACATAATGCTAATTCTAATATAATAATTTATAAGGAATTATAGAGAAATATTGACTCTATTTGTTAATGATTGACCTAAATAAAGCAGAATTAACTGTATCCAAGCACCATTAACTGCAAACACTATTTAACCACTTCAATACAGACACCCTTTCTGCCCAGACCAATTTTCAGCTTTCAGCGCTCTTGCACTTTGAATGCCAGTCATGCAACACTGTACCCAAACAGAATTTGTATAATTTCTTTTACACAAATAGAGCTTTCTTTTGGTGGTATTTAATCACCACTGGGTTTTTTATTTTTTGCGACATAAGTGAAAAAAGTGCGAAAATTTTGGGGAAAAAAACACTTTTTTTTTGTTTCTATAATAAAATTTTGCAAATAAGTAATTTTTGTTCATAAATTTGGGCCATTTATACTGCTACATATCTTTAGTAAAAATAACCCAAATTCGTGTATATTATTTGGTCTGTGTGAAAGTTATAGACTCTACAAGCTATGGTGTAAATTATTGAAAATTGATCACACCTGATGAACTGATGGCCTATGTCATCTCTTGAGGCCCTGAAATGTCAGGAAAGTACAAAAAACCCCCAAATGACCCCTTTTTGGAAAATAGACAGTCCAAGGTATTTAGTAAGAGGCATAGTGATTTAAGTTGTCATTTTTTTTCCACAATTCTTGGAAATAAAAAGAAAATATTATTTTTATTTGTTGTTTTTACACAAAATTTTCATAATAACAAGTTATTTCTCACACACAGAATATGCATATTTTCAATCACACCCCAAAATACATTTAGTAACTCCTCCCGAGTATGGTGATATCACATGTGTGAGACTTTTTCACAGCCTGGCCACATAGAGAGGTCCAACATGCAGGGAGCGCCATAAGGCGTTCTAGGAGCATAAATTGCACATAAAATTTCCTAATGACCTATCACACTTTTGAAGGCCCTGGAGCACCAGGACAATGGAATTACCTACAAAATAACCCAATTTTGCAAAGCTAACACCCAAAGTTGTATTCTATGAGGCATAATGAGTCTTTTGAACTGTTCAGTTTTTTCCACAAATCTTTTTTTTTTATTTTACAGAAAGTGGTCAATTTATAAGATATTTCTAACACACAGAATGTACATAGCAAAAAATAACACCCCAAAATACATTCTGCTACTCTTCCTGTGTATGGCGATACCACATGTGTGAGAATTTTACACAGCCTGGCCACATAGAGAGGTCCACCATTGAAGTAGAACCTTCAGGCATTCTAGGAGCATAAATTACACATATAATTTCATTCCTACCTATCACACTTTTGAAGGTCCTGGAGCACCAGGACAGTGGAATTACCCACAAAATGACTCCATTTTGGAAAGAAAACTCCCCAAGGTATATTCTATGAGGCATGGGCTGCAGATAGGTACTCGGGTACTCTAATGGGCTGGTGACAGGTACTCGGGTACTCTGATGGGCTGGTGACAGGTACTCGGGTACTTTGATGGGCTGTTGACAGGTGCTCAGGTACTCTGATGGGCTGGTGACAGGTACTCGGGTTGACAGGTACTCGGGTACTTTGATGGGCTGGTGACAGGTATTCGGGAACTCAGATGGGCTGTGACAGGTGCTTTGATGGGTGGTGACAGGTCCTCTTTATTGGGGGGGCAATCAGTGTGTTTGGTGTATACTGTAGGCAGTAACGAGCTGTTACCGCAATCTCCTCCGAGGGGACACCGGTAACAGCTCGTTACCGCGGTTTGTTGACATTCTGTGACCGGCTGTGATTGGACACAGCCGGTCACGTAGTAAAGAGACAATTTCATTGGCTCTTTACCGCAATCGAGGATGGGCTGTGTCAGTGTGACAAGCCTTGTCCCCGATCGCCACTTGTGCGCGCCAATGCATGTGATCCTCAACCCCTCACATTTGACCCTTCTGAGCACAAATCCTCTCCCCCCCCCCCCCCGGCCACTCCAAATCCTCCCTCCCAGCACAAATTCCCCATTCCCCAAGCGTTCATCCTAGCATAAATCCCCCCCCACCCAAAAAATAAATAAATGCCCATCCTAGCAGCCATTGTGGTACTAATATTCAAAAAAGGGCCGTGATATATCTCTGGAAATTACGGACCAGTCAGCCTAACACTGATAGTATGAAAGCTAATGGAACGGATAATAAGGGACTATATCCAATATTTTGCTAATAGAAACAGTATCATTAGTGGTAATCAGCACAAATTCATGAAGAATCGTTCTTGCCAGACCAATCTATTAATGTTCTATGAAGAAGTGAGCTGCCATCCAGATAAAGGAAGGCCTGTGGATGTGGTGTATCTGGATTTTGCAAAGGCATTTGATACAGTTCCCCACAAATGTTTACTTTACAAACTGTCGGCATAGACCACAGGGTGAGTACCTGGATTGAAAACTGGCTACAGGGGCGAGTCCAAAGGTTGGTGATAAATAGTGAGTACTTGAAATGGTCCAGTGTGGAAAGTGGGGTTTCCCAAGGATCTGTCCTGGGACCAATTCTGTTTAATTTATTCATAAACTATATAGAAGATGGGTTAAACAGCTCAATCTCAATATTTGCGGATGATTCAAAGTTAAGCAGGGCAATAACTTCAGCGCAGGATGTGGAAACCTTACAAGAAGACCTAAATAAGATAATGGGGTGGGCAACTACATGGCAGTTGAGGTTTAATGTTGAAAAATGTAAAGTAATGCAAATGGGTGCTAAAAATATGAACGCAAGTCACTCACTAGGGGGAGAACCTCTGGTGGAATTTAGAATATAAAAGGACCTGGGGGGTCTTAGTAGAAGACAGGCTCAGCAATGGCATGCAATGCCAAGCTGCTGCAAGCAAAGCCAACAGAATATTGGCATGCAATAAAAAGGGGATTTACTCCAGAGATAAAATGATAATTCTCCCACTCTACAAGACTCTGGTCCAGCCGAATCTTGATTATGCCGTCCAGTTCTGGTCACCAGTCCTCAGGAAGGATGTGCTGGAACTGGAGAGAGTCCAGAGAAGGGCAAGAAAGCTAATAAAGGGACTAGAGGATCTCAGCTATGGGGAAAGACTACAAGCATTGAACTTATTCTCTCTGGAGAGGAGATGCTTGAGAGGCGATATGTACAAATACCATACTGGTGACCCTAGCATAGTGAACAAACTTTTCAGTGAAAGTGAATTTAAAAAGACACGCGGCCATTCACTGAAATTGAAAGAGAAGCAGTTTAACCTTAAGCTGCATAGAGAGTTCTTTACTGTCAGAGCGGTAAAGATGGGGAATTCTTTTCCACAAGCAGTGGTATCAGCAGGGAGCATTGATAGTTTAAAAAAACTATTAGATGGGCACCTTATTGATCACAACATACAGGGATATGCAATGTATTATTGACATAAATCCAAGCACACTCACACACCACAGGTTGAACTGGATGGACTGGTGTCTTTTTTTCAACCTTACCAACTATGTAACTAGCACAAATTCCCCCCTGCCCCTCCCCTGCCATATTACCCTTTCTAGCACAAACCCCCTAAATGCCCCTTCCCAGAACAAATCCTATTCCCCATCCCTCCTCTCAACACAAATCTTCATTTCTAGCACACCTCCCCAAATTTCCACTTTTAGAACAATTCTTACCTCCTGCTGCCCCCCAAATTTACCCTTTTAACACAAATCCCCTCCCCCAATCTCCTTGTGGTGCCCTCGTACCTCACATGATACCACAGTTCACAGGACCCTCTTGCCCACCCCTTGTCATGGCCCTGTATGACATCATTTTGGCCTAGGCCAGAAACCAGGAAGCAACTGAAGAAATGTTGGGAAAAAAAAAAGGTTAAAAAAAATCACTTAAAAATTACCTTACTATTTATTACTAATGCTAGCAGCATAAGCATTAAAATAGTTACTGTTGATTGAGAGAGTTTAGTTCTGCTTTAATTTAGTTAATTTAAGAGTATCTTCAAAGAACAATGATAAAGTGGTAACATAGAAGTTATTAGCACAGACAGGGGAATTTCTTTAGCATTAGATACACAATACTTACTATTTTACCTGTCCAACCAAATAATATGTACAGTAATATATTGTTGTAGGTTCTGATTTTTTATTTCCGCCTTCACATCAATTGGAAGGTAGGTAGAGACAGGTAAAACTATTTTAACAAATATCTATGAGGGTTCTCATTTATCCAGATCATGGTGTAGCTAGACATTTCATAGCTAAATAAAGCCACTTCTTCCGTTCCCATGAGTGTCCTGACTTGGATAAGCTACAAAATGTCTTCAACATTACAGAGCAAGTCTAGTTGAATGTGAATAACTGCTACTAGCTATTTTTAACAAAATGTGTTTTTTTAATGTGTGCCCTGCAATGTGTTGCACTGTGTGTGTGAAAATGCCATGGCCTCCCTTAGACTGCAGTGATATATAACAGTAATTTAATCTTTTAAAAGGGCACTGGAAAGGCTACATTAGGAAAGAAGATCTCACAGTCATGGAACTGCAAATACATTGAAGGTAACATTTATGATATGCTAATGCTATAGGTCTATAAGCATACATTGGTGCCAGATATAGATTAGTGTATTGAACACATAAATCCTTACCTAGGGTGAGAAAACGTCAACGTGATGACAGGCTTCATAATCTTAAAGTAAACTTCTGAGAAAAGAAATATAAAAGCTGATGTGTGGTCTTATCTGTGATCTTGACCTGGCTTTACTACATAGTGATTCAGGGACCTGGAACAAGTATGTGGTCAGGACTCTGAACTTCCATGCTTGTTCAGGTTAACATACACAGTCCCGGATTTATAAGGGGGCAATAGGGGCAATTGGTAACCTCAGACTTCCTTTATAAAGAAATGAAACTTATGTTCCCTCGAGACTCCAGTAGTGTGTTTGTTGAGGAAATTGTCTAGTTTGCAGCCTTTACCTCCGGTCATGTCTCACTCAATTTCAACAGGCAGTTTTATTACATGATGAAGGGCTTGCTGATACCTTTTCCAGGTGTTAATGTAGTTCTTAGAATATATTTGTGCATGATGGTCACTAGTTGTTCGAGAGAAAAGTTGTTCAGCAAATTGGCACTGATTAAGAATTATCTGAGAACCACGATGACCCATGAAGTGTTCTGTGCCTACTGGCTGTGGAGAGCAATGTCCTCAAGATAATACAGTTTGAAGAGTTGGTTAAAGATTTTGCAGATGCTAGGTACAAGAAGAAAGACTTTTTTTTTTTTAAATATTGTAGTGTGATGCATAATTGCCAGTTCCAATTACCTGTGTAATGTGTATTCTTACAGTCAATAAAATTGAGAAAACAAAATCAGGCCAGTGTCTTCTTCGGAACATAACTTTTTTTTTTAGAACAAATGCAGTTTATCATTCATTTCAGTTTACTTTTTTTTTTTTTACATATAATTTAATTTATATGGTGAGAGGCTCCAGAACTTGAGGTGCCCCGGGCCCCCCAAGGTCTAAATCTGGGACTGAACATACAGAATACTTATTTTTTCTATACAATTGGGTGGATTTACTAAAGGAGATGAGAATCTTCGTACAATAAACTGTGGGGTTATTCAATCCAATTATCCAGTCATGGATGGATGAAATAAGAAAACAAGAATTTGCTTTTCACGCCTTTAGTAATTCAGCTCTGTTGTGTTGGGTTCTACAGTCACAGCAAGGTACCATAAACGCCTTGGTGAATACAGTTAAAATATAGCCCTGGGTACAGCAGTTGGCTTCCTTTATGAAAATGTCTCAGAAAAGTTCTCTAGTGCAGCCAACCGGATTCTTACTTTTTTTTTCCAAATTCAATGGCAGAATCTGGTTGCAAACACTCTCCTAAATAAGTCTCCCGATCCCTAAAAACAATGTCAGATGGGTCCTTATAGCGCCATGATTTATAATCTTTTTTTTATTGAAAATCGCATAAAAAATTTAACACATCTTCATTATGCAAAGCAAGGCTGCTTAACGCATCTGTAAGAACTCATTAATCCCAGCACTGCATTACTATGAGAGATGGTTTTTACTAACTAGCCCCATAAATGTATTTTGTAATTATTTCCAGTTAATTATTGTATTTTCTAATTATCTCCTGTTAATTAATGTATTTTTTAATTGTCTTCTGCTCATTTTAATATAAGCTGTTAAAGAAAAGTGGTGTAAAATGCACATTTATTACACATGTTAAACGTGTTTAATAAATGTTTTCCAGCCCAAGAATTGATAAATGAACACATAAAGAGAGGAACCGAGCAAGGAAATATGGTTAGTATATTCTGTCTAAACACAAATACAAATTCAGTGGAACAAAGAAAATGTGCTAGAATGATCCTAAGTATACAACCAATGTAAAGGTTCCCATAAACATTAGGTGACAGTCGTCTGATCTTAATTTGGTTGGATTGGTCAATGTGTCTATAGAAAAATATATAAAACTAAGCAAAAAAAGTAATAATTATATATGGAAGCTGCTAGCACAGTAATAAGGTACCTAATATTATAAAACAAAATGTGCTCCAAAGTGCTGCGCTATTCCTTAACCACTTGCTTACTGGGCACTTAAACCCCCCTCCTATCCAGACCAATTTTCAGCTTTCATCGCTGTCGCATTTTGAATTGCGCGGTCATACAACACTGTACCCAAATAATTTATTTTTATCATTTTTTTCCCCCAAAAAGAGCTTTCTTTTGGTGGTATTTTAAATTTAAATTTAAAAGACCAAATTAAAAAAAAAAAAATTTTTTTTTTTTATTTTGTTATAAAATTTTGAAATGGGTAATTTTTGTCCTTCATTGATGTATGCTGATGAGGCGGCAGTGACGGGCACCGATAGGTGGCAGTGATGGGTACTGATGGGTGGCAGTGATGGGCACTGATGGGTTACACTGATAGGCAGCACTTTTAGGTGGCACTGATTGGCAGCACTTGTGGGCATTGATAGGTGGCACTTGTGGGCATTAACAGGTGGCACTTGTGGGCATTGACAGGTGGCACTTGTGGGCATTGACAGGTGGCACTTATGGGCATTGACAGGTGGCACTTGTGGGCATTACATGAGGCATAATTGCCTCTGACTTTTCGGGACCGATGTCCCTTTAAAATGAGCCGGTGATCGGCTTTTTTTTTGTTCTCCTCCGCTGTCAGCATGAGGAGAAAAAAAAAACGATCACCGAGCTTTTGTTTTCATCATGTGATCAGCTGTCATAGGCTGACAGCTGATCACATGGTAAGGGGCCCACCCCTTACTCGGAACGCTGATCACCCGAGTCTCAGAGACTCGGTGATCACAGCACGCAGGGAGCATGCACAGGGGAGGCCGTCATATGACGGCCTCCCGGGAATTGAGATCCGCGCTGTGGCCGTCATTCGGCCATAGCGTGGATGTAAAGTGGTTAAAGAAAACCTCAATATACCACAATGACAGGCAACATTTTTTATAAATAAATTAAATCAATTAATTGCACTCGTGGTTTGTGTTTCACAATGGATATTCATTATTCGCACTGGTACTGGTGTGCACGCTAATATATGTGTGTTTATATATTTATGATCATTTTTGCCTGTCGTCGTGGTATATTGAGGTTTACTTTAAGGAGTAGCACAGCACTTCGGAGCACATATTGAAAAAGTACAACAAAGTGTAAATGCAGTATTGCAATCTGCTGGGCAAAATCTTATATATGAATAAATTGACCTATAGTTCCTAACTTTTTCATGCCCAAAAGTCATTAATGCTTAAAGTGTTACTAAACCCACAACAGTAAAATCAGTCTGGGTCTGGGGTAAAGCATGCTTATTATACTCACTGTGGAACCTAAGGGGTTAATAATCTGCATTGTGTAAAAAGGCTGTTCGATCCTGTCTTCTCTGATCATCTCTTTCTTCCACTGTCTCCAAAAAAATAATCTGATATTTACAGAGCCAGGAGACAGGCTGCACATGCTCGGTTTGGTGTGTATTGCTAGAGTTTTTTTTTTTTCTTGGGTGAGTGCATGTGATCAGCACAGGGCCAACCAGCACTGTCCCGACAGAGGGTCAGGGGTTATGCATTCTCATTGGACAAACGTGGGAGAATGAAAACTCCTACAAGCTTTAACCAAGCACTCATTGAAGTCAAAAGACTGCGCTAAACTGCTGATGAATAGGTATTTAGCAGTTTATATTTACTAAAATAATTGAATTCCATATTCTGTGTACTGTGGGAGACAAGATATCGTGAATGCAGGGTCCTGGGTTTAGTAACACTTTACATTCTCAGATCAAATTTAGCAGCAGCATCGTCTGTTCGTGGACTACACAATGGGGGTTATTTACTATAGGAAAATCCACTTTGCACTGAAAGTACACTTGGAAGTGCAGTCGCTGTAGATCCGAGGGGGACATGCAAGGAAAATAAAAAACAGCATTTTAGCTTGCACATGATTGGATGATAAAATCAGCAGAGCTTCCACTCATTTCAGATCTACCCCTTAGATTTACAGCTACTGCACTTCCAAGTGCACTTGCAGTGCAAAGTGGATTTGCTTTTCGTCAATAACCCCCAATGACTCGTTTGCATACCTACATAATTTTTTAAGGACATATACAGCTTTTCGGTGCACTGTTTAAACAAAAAAAAAAAAAAAAGTAATTTAGGTTTACAAATGAATAAACCTGTTAAAAAAAACTACTTTATATGCTTTAATTAATTTATTGTTCTGTTATTTGATTTGTAACTACTATAATCTGGTAATTACAGCATTAAACCTGTAGCACTGCAACCTGAAGTCTTTTTTTTTTTTTTTTTTTAAATAAACCTTCAGCATGCACATGATACTTTGTTATAACTGACATAGCGATTACATGATCAGGAACTATGTTGATTGCCCATGCTGTCAATGACAGCTGATATGTTAAGTGTAACAGGGTTAATCAAAGCTGCTTTATTTCATTGTGTAATCATATCTAGTCTATATTGGAGATATAATACAGTATAGGGCAAAAAACAACAAATTATGTAAGAACCATATATATAAAGATGAGAGCATGTAGAAAATTGTATTACATAAAAAAAAAACTATAATATGCATATCTCTTGTATAACGGTGCTATAAGAAGTGGCGGCCGATGCTCAATTTTTTTGGGGGCGGCAAACCAACGCTTAAGACTCCACTGCTTCTTGATTGGCCAGGAGGAGAATCAGGAAGACAATAGCGAATATTAATTTGCTATTGTCACACGAGTGGGTGGGCTGGGGGCGCAGTGCTCTGCACCCCTGAGCCCACTCTTTTTTGAAGCCAAGGTGACTGACACTTCCAAAAGTCTAGGTTTCCCAGTTGACTCTCTTTTTACAGGTACCCATAGGCGTGCGCACAGAGTGTGCCAGGTGTGCCTGGCACACCCTAATCACCCTACGTGGTGCAGATTCCTTCTGTTTAGATCCCTGATATTTCACAAAAATATCTCCATACGGGGTGCAGATTCCTCCTGTTTAGACCCCTAATATTTCACCAAAGCCCATGAATGGGGATGCTAAAAATATGTAAAAGAAAAAATTGATTTTTAAAAATAATAAAAAAAAAAAAAAAACTGCAGACACCATCCACTGCCCTACTGACACCAATCTCTGCCATACTGACACTGTCTACTGCTCTATGGACCCTGTCAGTATATACATGCACACACATACTTTATGTGTTTGAGCTTTGGGCTGCACACCTATGCAGGTACTGTATGTGCTTGGTTGAGGTTTTTTTTTTATTATGTGACAGTGTCTTGTTATTGTTAATTGTTATGCACCTAAATAACTTTTTGATGAAGGATTCCATTATCTGATTCAACAGCTGCATGCTAATTCCAGGGCAGTAACTACAGTATTTAGCATCATCACAAGCATGAGCGTACACAGGTTGGGGCAAGGGGGGTCAAGTACCCCCCCCCCCCTGGAATCAGGGATCGGATCGGCACTGTTAAATTCAGCACAGTGCCGTTGCTATGAGGGTGCAGGCAGCCTGCATCAGGGAGATACCCACCGGTGCGGTGACATCATCATGGTGCTGTCAGGCCCCCCACTCATAAACTCATTGTATTGATCAAAATAAATGGGTAGAGCAGGAAACCTGGTATAAGAAATCTTACCACAGTCAGCTCCGATATATAAAGTTGGGTGGTTCAACTTGTCTGCATGAACCTCAAAATTATTTTAATTTTTTTTATCCAGACAAATTGTACAAAGAAACATTCATGTCTATACTACATGGTTTTCAAACAATACAGCTGTGCAAAATGGCCACTTACCTACTAAAATGACTGATATTAGAGAAGGGAAGCTTAACACCCTCATGCAGAATAAATTTAAGCTTGGAAAAACCTGCCCAAATCACACAGATAAGGTTAGGAAGACCAGTTTGCTACATTTGGTTCAAATTAATATATACAGTAGCTAACAAAAGTGAGTACACCCCTCACAAAAATAAAAGACCCTTAATTTCTTTTTAAGTGGGCAAACTTACAAAATCTGCAAGCCCGAGGACAGTTCGGCTGACTTCGGCAAACCTTTACAAAGGCTCGTGAACGGAGTCTTTCCGAGGTTTGCCGAGGTCAGCCGAAGTGTGCTCGGGCCTTTTCGGCCCTTTCGGAGGCTCTCTGGTGCCCCCCGTCTCTGGCCGCATGCGGTATTGAATCCCATTGAAGTTAATGCGGAACAAATTATTTTAGTTTCCTTTGACTTCAATGGGAAAACTCGCATTGATATGCGAGTACTGTGGATTATGAGCATTCTCCTGGAACGGATTATGATCGTAATCCGAGGTTCCACTGTAATTATTTTTCTCGCTGTATATAGCACCATCAGTTTATGCAGCACTTTACATATACCTGTATACAGTATATGTAAAAGGGAAAAAAAAAAGATTCATATTTCTTAGAAACTCCAGATCCCTGAGTTACTAGGTCAACCCAATTAATGTGTCCATGACAAGGTGGTCTTAAGCCCCATACACACGGTCGGATTTTCCGACGGAAAATGTCCTATCGGACAATGTTGTCGGAAATTCTGACCGTGTGTAGGCTCCATCGGACATTTTCCATTGGATTTTCTGACGGACAAAGTTTTATCTCCTGCTCTCAAATTTTCCGACAACAAAGTCTTATCGGACTTTTTCCGATCGTGTGTAGCGAATTCCGACGGACAAAGTGCCACGCATGCTTAGATCACATTACAAGACCAAAGCTATTGGCTACTAGCCTCTACATAGTCCCGTCGTAGGCAACAAACTACACCACGTTCAGAATGATTGGATTTTCCGACAACTTTGTCTGACCGTGTGTATGCAACATTAGTGTCGGACTAAATCCGTCGGAAAAAATCCGATGGATTTTGCGGTCGGAATTTCCGACCGTGTGTACGGGGCATAACTCTCATTATTGGACTAAAATTTTACATCAAAGAGAATGCATCTGGCAGAGTGATATGTTTTCTACTGCAGCAAAAGGTAGAAGTCCAGGCAATGGGGTTTTAAGGGCTCAGAATACTAACCAGGCAGAGATTAGACACGAGAAGCTAAGAACATTCAGACCACTAGCATCTGAAGTATCTGTTTTGTGTGAATCGATCAAAGATACGTAAGGGTCAAATGTAAAAAAAAGGAATCGTTTGTAAAAATCCGTTGGCACAAAATCTGTTATTAATGATACAAGCAGAGTTTAATAAATAGACTGCTTAACGCCAAGAGCTGTTACACTAAAACCCTTCTCATGTTAAAATGCAGATTCTAGAACTCTTGTACAAAGGTCAAAGTGTTCAGGATGAACTAATAGTACAGATGATTGTGGACAAGATTAATTCTCATCTACAGTCATTCGCAAACGAGAAATTAGAATATTTCATATGGCACTAAATTTACAGTTCATGTGAAGTTGCCCATCACAGATGGGCAAAGTGTGAATTAAAACTCAAAATAAATTTTTGCTTTGTGTTAGTAAAGGCAAATAGACTATGCACTTTGCAAAGTACAGTACATGGCTGCTTTCCCTACACCTGTCATGCATTAAATACACCAGGAATGTGCAATTCATTTTCGGGGGTTCTCATCTACAGTCATTCGCAAACGAGAAATTAGAATATTTCATATGGCACTAAATTTACAGTTCATGTGATGTATTCTTGCTTCAGTGAGCATCACAGATGGGCAAAGTGTGAATTAAAACTCAAAATAAATTTTTAGAAATATAGGTGTTGATTTAGTAAAGGCAAATAGACTATGCACTTTGCAAAGTGCAGTTGCACTCTGCAAGGGCAGTTGCCCCAGAGCTCAGTAAGGACACTTTCACACTGGCAGCGCCCAGGCTTCGCTATTTTTAGCGGCGCTAGCGGAGCACTTTTAACGGTCGAAAAAGGGATAAAAGCGCAGGCAAAGTGCAAAATCAATGGGCAGGGCCGCTTTAGGAGCCTCAAAGATGCTGCTTGCAGGGCTTTTTTTGGTGTCCTGCCAGAGCACCGCTCCAGTGTAAGAGCACTCAGGCTGTCACACTGGAGTGACAGGAGAGGCACTTTACAGGCGCTTTGCAGGCACTATTTTTAGCGCTATAGCGCCTGTAAAGCGGCTCAGTGTGAAAGGAGTCTAATCAAGTGCAAGGAAAAGAAAAAAAAAAGCTTTTTTGCTTGCGCATGATTGGATGATGGAAGTTAGTAGAGCTTCTGCTCATTTAATAAGCTCTGGAGCAACTGCACTTCCAGATTGAAAGTGTATTTGCCTTTTTTAGATCAACCCCATAGTGCGAAGACTTAAAAAAATAAATTGGGGTGGCGGGTCTGACAAAATTTTACCATGACTTTTAGGGCAACAACATAAAGGGGGCTGAGTGCTTCCGACCTAAAGCAAACATACTACAAATTTCCACTGGTACAGGAAGTTAAGGAAAGCTTCTCTAGTGAACACAGGCAGTAAGAAAACATGACAACACTTTACACCATGAAAAAAAGTTTCACCTGGAGGATTTCATCAACCTACGGGTTTTGCCTCCCAATAGCAGCTTATAGTGTGTCCATGTAAACACTAAAATCTCTTTTTTTTTTAATTCAAAATAATAAACATGTTATACTGTTGCAGTGGATTTGCACAGAGCAGCCCAGATCCTCCTCTTCTTGGGTCCCTCTTCAGTGCTACAGGCTCCTCCCTCTTGTTGAGTGCCCCACATCAAGCAGTTTGCTAAGCCACAGCTCCCTGTGTCCATTCAGACACGGAGCTGCGACCCGCCCCGCCCCACCCCCTTTATCTCCTCATTGGCTGACTGACTTTGATTGACAGCAGCGGGAGCCAATGGCACCATGCTGCTGTCTCAGCCAATGAGGAGGGGAGTCCTGGGCAGCCGAGACACTCCTGCAACATCACAGGATCGAGATGGACCTCAGGTAAGTATAAGGCCAGGTTCACACTGGTACGACAAACGCTCCTACATTGGGAGCTCATGTCGCATGATGTGTGAAAATTAATGTTTCCCTATGGGAGCCGTCTTAACTGGTCTGACACAAGTCGGTCCAACTTTGAAAATGCTCCCTGCACTACTTTGGTCTGACTTTGATTCTACTTCAGCCCATTGAATATCACTGAAGTCGAATCAAAGTCGGATCGCCGTCTTAACTGATCCGACTTTGGCATACGACTTGTGCTCTGATGATCATGAAGGGGAACTCTAAATACAAAAAATTTAAAAAACAGCATGGGTTCCCCCTCCAAGAGCATACCAGGCCCTTTGGTCTGGTATGGATTTTAAGGGGAACTCCCACGCCATAAAAAACGGCGTGGGGGTCACCCCAAAATCCATACACTTATCTGAGCATGCAGCCTGGCAGGTCAGGAAAGGGGGTGGGGACGAGCGAGCGCCCCCCCCCCCTCCTGAACCGTACCAGGCCGCATGCCCTGAGTTGAGTTGGTGCCCCCCACCGCAAAGCACCTTGTCCCCCCATGTTGATGAGGTCAAGGGCCTCTTCCCGACAACCCTGGCCATTGGTTGTCAGGGTCTGCGGGCAGGGGGCTTATCGGAATCTGGAAGCTCCCTTTACAAGGGGGCCCCAAGATCCCGGCCCCCCACCCTATGTGAATGAGTATGTACCCCTACCCATTCACCTAAAAAAAAGTCTCAAAAATAAAACACAGTACACAGGTTTTTAAAGTATTCTATTAAGCAGCTCCGGCATCTCTTCCGACTTCTTCTCCCCTCTCCGACTCTTCTCCGTTCTCTCCAGTTCTTCTCCCTCTGTCCGCTGTCTTCTGCCGTCTTCTCGCTCTTTTGCTCGCTCTTTTGCCCAGTCTTCTCTGCTATCTTCTCCATCTGTTCTTCCTTGATTCAACTTCGGAAGAAGAACAGAGGGAAAAGACCGAGCAAAAGAGCAAGAAGATAGCGGAGAAGACCCAGCAGAGGCAGAAGACAGTGGACAGAGGGAGAAGAACCAGAGAGGGCTAGAAGACATCAGCAGAGAAGTCCCGGAGAGGGGAGAAGAACCAGCAGAGGCAGAAGACGTCAGCGGAGGAGGTAGAAGAGCTGGAGAGGGGAGAAGAGATCGGAAGAGACGACGGAGCTGCCTTAATAGATTACTTTAAAAACATGTGTAATGTGTTTGATTTTTGACACGCTAGACAGCATCCGTAATAGCTAACGCGTCTATGGACACACAGAGCCGGTTAGGAAGCGAGCCCGCATGAGTGCCCCAATAGCAGACGGCTTGCTATGGTGGGCACTTTGCAGGGTGGAGGAGCCAGGAGCGCTGATGAGGGACCGCAGAAGAGGAGGATTGGGGCTGCTATGTGCAAAACTATTGCAAAGAGCAAGTATCACATGTTTGTTATTTTAAAAAAAAGTTAAGTTTAATCCTTTAAAATTACTTTAACTCTAACTGGAACGATAGCCAAAAGTATACTGTGGCTTGTGTGCAGTCTAAGAGGCTGCTACAGGAATCAGCTAGTTGGTTCCTGAACAATCTCCCTGCAGGGGTGGTAAGACTCCATATTTTCCTAGCATCAAGTACATTGGACGAGAATAGGAAAAATATGGATGTGGAACAAAAACAAAGGTTTGTATAGAACGGATTATGGAAAAAGAAGTTGCTGAAACAAATGGCTGCATTGTATTCAGAGTTTTTTTTAGAAGCTATTGTTGATTGTGTTTTTGTTTTCCTTATTTGCTATTAAACTCAATAAATCACATAAAAAAAAAAGCAGAAAACACAGGAAAGGCACCTGTTTGCAATGTAGGAAGTATCTGAAAGGGAATTCAAGCATACACAATGTTTTCAAACTAAAATGTATGTGCCTACACTGCTGCTTTGCAATTCACATGGGGGTCTACTTAAAAAAAAAAAAAATAATGTGACAGCATTCACACAGCCATCACAAATAATACCCATCATCTGTCAAATATGTTTATTTCATGTGATTGTCAACTCCATCTAGTGGTCATATTGTGGTATTTTCCTGACTAGGGTATTTCAGGAATATACCACACTATGGCCACTAGATGGAGCTAACGACCATAGGAAATAAACATATACATTATGGGGATTATTCACAATGTGTGTACAAATGCTGTGACGTTCGTACAGTAAATCTTTTGTATAAATAGACCAGATACAATCAGTTAAATGTTAAGACCAGCTTTCCAATGATATTTTTGCCCTGGACATTTTCTTTGTGCTCTCTGGTTTGAGTTTGAACAGATTCTGTGCTTTGACCTCCTCTGTTCTCCTGACATACACCCAGAAGAAAAATAAAAAGGAACTTGATCAATTTAGAAGAGAAAGACATGGAAATATAGAGGGTGATTTACTAAAGGTAAATGGTCTGTTCGCTTTGCAATTAAATTTTTCTTTTTTAGCTTAGTGAAAGTGGTAAATATTCACTTTGCAAACAATACCCAATCACACGCAAGGAAAATAAAAGAACATTCTTTTTGTTTGTACATGATTGGATGATGGAAATCAGCTGAGCTTAACCTTATTCATTAAGCTGAGGGCATTTTTTTATTCAAAGTGAACAGTCTATTTGCCAATCAACCACAAAATATAATGAAGACATTACAAAGTCTCCAAACTGCAGCCCTAGGGCCAGATGCACCCCTTTGCTTGTCTTTCTCTGACCCTTGGGGCACAATTCCATCCACTGACACCAACATAATTCCTGTTGCTGACACCAAGAATGGGTCACATTTCCTCCCACCGACACCAATGATGGGGCACAGTTTTTTCCACTGACACCAACGATGGGGCACAATTCCTTCCATTGGGCTCAACAATGGGGCGCTATTCCTCCTACTAACACCAATAATGGGCACTATTGCTCACACTGACACCAACAAAAGGGAACAGTTCCTTCCACTGACACCAACAAAAGGGCACTATTACTCCCAATGACATCAATGATGAGGCACTATTCCTCCCACTGACATCAACGGTAGCGCAAAGTTTACTCCCACTGATCGCCAGGACATTTTCTACTCCCATTGCCCTAGTCTGGCCCCCCTAAAGTCGTAAGTACAGTAAACTGGCCCTTTGTTTAGAAGTTTTGGAGACCCCTCTTCTATTGGAATGATGCTCACAAGCAGAGAGTGACAGGGTAGTTTCTGGGGGATACCATTCTGCATGGTTATATGCCTACCCTTGTTTTTTAGATAACAAGAGGTTCACAGAAGCGTTTGATTTATCCCAAGAGAAAGTAAAAAACTCCTTTCATTTTAATGTGCGTTCCCATGCATTTGTAATGTGTTTTTGGTTTGCAGTGCTTGTGTGCTGTGTTTTTTATTTAAAATTATTATTTTTTTATTGTTATTTACGTGCATTTGTGGTGCGTTTACGTGCATTCCAGTGTGTTTAACATGCAAAAAATACAGCATGCATTTACATTTTTTAACCGCACATATAAGCGCTGCAATGGTGTAAACTAAGCTCATTACATTTTTCTTGCATATGAATTTCTATTGCTCTTAAAACCATATTTGACTGCATCTGGTGTAAACCCATAAGGATACTGGGGATAAAACCAAAATGGAAATTTGTCTGCTTTTAACGTAAGGTTTTTTTACTTTATAATGTTGTGTCCCTGTAATGGCCCCATCATTTTACAGTGACCAGCAGCACAGCATGTGTTTTATGTCTGTGATGAACTCTCTTTTGTGTGTCTGCACCTTTTCTAAGCCGTACTTATAAATTCTTTGAGTATATTTTGTTGAGGACACTGCTTGGTGTCAGAGGATAGATAGGTCCCCAAACAGAACTTGTCAGCAATTATGAAATAATAGCCTAGTGCAGGGGTAGGCAACCCCCGACACTGGTGCCGCAAGCGGCACACACAGCCTCTTTTGCCGGCACTCGACCCCCTCCCCATCAGCAGAGCAGCGCAGGGAAGTGTCAGTGAGACACTAATGCATTTCAATTTAACCACTTCAGCCCTGGAATATTTGGCTGCTCAATGGCCAGGCCATGTTTTGCGATATGACACTGCGTCGCTTTAACTGACAACTGCACGGTCATGCGACGCTGTACCCAAACAAAATGTTTTTCCCCACAAATAGAGCTTTCTTTTGGTGGTATTTGATCACCTCTGCGGTTTTTATTTTTTTTGCGCTATAAGCAAAAGAAGAGTGACAATTTTGAAAGAAAACACAATATATTTTACTTTTTGCTATAATAAATATCCCACATTTTTTTCCTTAGTTTAGGCCGATATGTATTCTTCTACACCAGAGGGGGGACACCACTGGCATAGCGTCAGGGGTCGCAGGAGTCTCAATAGCAACCGCGCTCATGATAAAGGGGGGCCCGTGCGGCCTCCCTCTCACATTGAGTTTTATATCACTGTGTCACAGAGCAGAGCGTGCCTGTGTGCGAGCGGCGGGGGAAACCTGAGAGGCCAGTATGTGATGTGACAGATCTCTCCCCTCCATGCAGGACGGAATCACTGAGTGGAGGAAGCAGGTCACATGCGGAGGGGAATGATGAAGGGGGCAGGGAACTTTCCTCCTTCCTGCTGCACAGATCTTCTCCGACTTCTCCCCACTGCCTACCAGCCCTGTGTCCTTCCAGGCCCTGCCCCATTGTGAGCGGCTCCCACCCCCTTTGTCTCCTCACCTCTGCCTCCAAGTCAGTCCATGTGGAACTCTCCTTACCTCCCTCTTCTCTTATCCCCCCTTCTCTGACCTGTCCTCAGTTAAAAAGTTATTGGGGGTGTGACACCATGTTTTGCCACACCAGGTGGCACCAACCCCAGTGATGCCACTGCATCTAACATATCCCAATCAGATAAAGCTTTACACTGCATAGCTATTGGTTGATCTAAAGAAGATTGTACTATCCAAATGTAATGTGCATGGCCATATTGAGGTGAATACACTGATAAATCTTTTGAAACTGTACTGCCAATTGTTTTTTTGCTTTGAATAAGGGAGGTTCAAGATTCCCTTTCAATATATTTAGATGCAACTGGTCCAAAGAAAATGAATGTGCTAACATTACTTCTTTAATTCATGCTTTAGGTTATGTACTTTGTGGACTTCCATCACTGTGTGAAGAATATATGAAGATTGCAGAACAGATTGGGCTAATAAAAAATGTAAAATTAAAGCCAGATGTCATTATAAATATTAAGGTAACATATAGACACAGAGAACTGTTTATGGTTACCTATGTAATTCTTCCCTGAGTATACATGTTATGTTCTGCTATCTGTTGGTATACCATTTTCTAGTAATGCTCCATAACCAGAGATTACTGGGACTGGACACTTTGATACCACGACAAAGCCCACTTTATAATGTGCTTTGGTTAATAATAGCTGAAACCCATGTATCCACAAAAAGGATCACTAGCAAACAAATAGTATTTATGCCAATGTTTGTAACAATTTGATTTTAAGTTGAAAGAGAGACTTTCAAGTTAAGACTTTTTACGGTAATTTTACGGATTACTTAAAACACATTGCTGCTTTTTTATTTCTTATAAACGTTAGCCGATTCATTTTTAAAGCACCATTTTAAAATCCACATCTGCAAATCATGAGCCACTGAAATCTATATGACATGAAAAATGTGGACGTGCTTGCACAACCTGGGCCCCATTCACACCTCAGCGTTTTGTAGCTCAAAGCTCCAAGATGCCGGAGGAGAAAAAAATCAATTATTTTCTATGGAGGTGGTTCACATCTCCACTCCAATTTGCCTGAAGCTCAAAAAAGTTTTGTAGCTCACATTGGGCAGATTTTGAGCATTTTTGGTGCGTTTTTATTCCCATGCAAATAAATGGAAACACGTTTTTGTGCGCATTTGCATGTTTTGTCATGCTTTTTTGCGAGATTTTCTGCTCAGATGAAAAAAAAAAAAAAAAAATAGTAATAATATATAAATAAATAAATGTAAAATAAATACACAAATAACTAAAAATCATCATAAATAACTGAATATGTAATAATACATAAATGAATAATAATTAACCCCTAACCTTAAAAAATTTTAAATTATTATTATTAATAATAATAACAATAATAATACATAAACACCCAAACCTAAAAAATATCAAAATGACTAATAATAATAATTATTATTATTTATTTGTTTCTTTTTTGTTAGGGTTAGGGTGTTTAGTTATTTATTATTTTATTTTGATTGTTTAAGGGTTAGGGGTTAAGGTTAATTATTTATTTACTATTGCTTAGTATTCATTTATTTAATGTATTTATTATTTATTTATGATTATATTTATGTATTTGTGTATTTATTTTACATGTATTTATTATTATTAGTAGTAGTAGTAGTAGTATTAATAGTGGTAGTAGTAGTAGTAGCATTAACACCCTAACTCTAACAAAAAGAAAAATAATAGCCCTAACCCCAAATCCTAACCCTAACCTTAACTCCAACCCCTTACCCTAACGAAAAAACAATAATAAATTAATAATAATAAAACAGAAATAAAAGATAATGGAAAAGCTAAAAAAGCTGAAATACCTAGCAACAAATGATGTAACAGATGATAGTTTTCTCTATTGGCTAATAGAAAAACACCAAAGCTCAAAAACGCTGTATAAAAACGTACAAGTCACGCATAAAAACACGCCAAAATCGCTTATAAAAATGTGCAAAAATGCCAGAAAAAGACGCTACACTTAGGTGTGACTGCAGCCTTAAGGACATTGTGGCTTGTTTTTTCCTGTTTTATCTCTATGCCTTATTGTTCTTGTGTATAACCTGAGATGCAGTTGAACTGTCCTACATGGACTACACCATACAGTGCACTCATTTAATGTCTATTTAACTGAAGTGTCCAGACAAGGATTTGAGCAAAAGACTGACTGGACAGAAGCAAGATCCAGACACAGGTTTAGTTTATCAACGTGAAGACTGGGATCCTGTATTTAAAGAGAAAAAGAAAAAGTCTCAGGAAGGAGAAGAGGAAGGAGAAGAAGAAGAAGAGGAAGAAGAGTTTGAAGAAGAGGTAACATTATAAAACTGAATTAGAGCTTTTTATTTCATTTTCAATGAATGGCTTTGTGTTTTCACCTATAATGATCAGATTAGTCAAATATACTGTATATACCCGAATATAAGCCGAGATTTTCAGACCCTTTTTTAGGTCTGAAAGTCCACCCCTCGGCTTATATTCGAGTCACCGCCGTCTGCCTACATGAACAGCTTGTCATGCAGACAGACGGCAGTTCAAAAGCTGCGCCGCCTCCTCCCGCCTGTCCGTGATAGGCGGACACTAATTTTCCCAGCAGTACAGTGTTCCGCCTATCACGGATGGCCTGTCATTCTCATCTCATGGACGAGGATGAGAGATGGTCCGTGATAGGCGGAACACTGCACACTGACTGCTGGGAAAAAAGTGTTCCTCCTATCACGGACGAGGAGGAGGAAGAGGCACGGCTTTTAAATTGTAATGGCGCCGTACACGCTGTGGAGGGGGACAGAGCGGGACAGAGCGGGACCACATCGGGACCACATCGGCTGCACGGACCCCGGACACAGGACCCCGGACCCTGAACCCACGGATCGGCACAGGTAGGCTGCAATGGGGACACGGGGGTCTGTACAGAGGACATGCAGATGGGCATTGCTGACCCTTTTTCCACTTACAGTAGCTGCTGCATTTTTGCCCCTCGGCCTATACACGGGTCAATACGTTTCCCCATTTTTTTGTGGTGATTTAGGGGCCTCGGCTTATACTCGGGATGGCCTATACTCGAGTATATACGGTAAAGAACATCAGTACAGCTAAAGGCTCCTGTGTGCAAGTCTAAACAGGTCCAAAATTAAGTTACTATGCAATAAAAAAAAATTCTTAACGTAAAATAAGAAAAAAGATTCTGCCATTACCACCTCTGATTGAGCCTTTATATGTTTACATGCTCCCCATCCCAGACAATGCAGCTCACAGTGGAAGGTTTTCAGTCCAGAAGGTGGGACTAAGTGTGGCCAGGTGATGATTGACAAGGTACAGTTTTGTAAATCAGCAGAGACATTGCTGATAGCCATGCACCCCTTCAACATCTGTTTATCTCAATGTAGTGAAAGCAGGTACAGCCTACATGAGGGGGACAATACTGAATATAGAAGCAGTGCAGCAGCATTGTCACCTTATCATAAATTGCATAAGGAGGACTTTGCTGGCAAGAGCACTAAATATTGTGAGACTTTGCAGGAATATTAAAGTGGATGTAAACCCTCACATATACCCAGTGCAGTGAACAGCCTCAGATGATACACAGAGATTAAACAAATCCTCCTACATAGGTTTTACTTGTTTATCTGCAGGCTTCTCTTCTGTACACCTCTTCAAAGGGGCAGAAAAGTGTTAAAATCCTTCTTCATCTGTCAGGAGCACAGAGGAGGGGACAGAGAGGCTGCAGTAACAGCGTGTGAGAGCTGATTGGAGGAAAGGTGCACACCCCCCTCCACACAGCAGAAGAACTGCGTTCTGAAT
Source organism: Lithobates sylvaticus (assembly GCA_028564925.1). NCBI lineage: Eukaryota > Metazoa > Chordata > Amphibia > Anura > Ranidae > Lithobates > Lithobates sylvaticus. The sequence goes on along the minus strand of CM053028.1, from coordinate 269,339,728 downwards.
AGACAAGCTGTCTGCTAAGCTCCCCTCCGGTCACAAATTAATCTCATGTGTCAGGAAAATTTCTCAGAAGTGACTCATGCTGACAACAGAGGAATGAAGCACCAGAGAGAAACTACACTTAGAGCTTTGAAAGAGATAAGTAAACACTACAGATATATGTGCTTGGCCCAGATTCTATGACTGAGGTTTACAACCACTTGTAGGTAAAACAGATGCATTTACAAGTAAGTGCTGCAGCACTTTTAATGAAATAGTTCCACTTGTGTTCTGAGACTGGAGTGTTCCTTTTTGCAGTATATTATGACCCAACCTTTTTTTGTCCTTAATTATAAAAAATGCAGTCATGTTATGTAAGCTTGCTGATAAAGTCACACTTCTCTACACAATTTTTTCCTCCTACAGGATCCAGTGATACAAATACAGCCATGGTTGCTACCAAGTGTTGCATATTGTGTTAGTTCATATTGATAAGCCTTTTAATGTAAGCTTTTCAGAGGATTTATTGCCCTCAGGCCTGATCAAAGTCAGAACCACATGGCTCATCAAACCCACCAGTTTTAATAATAAAGAAAGAATTTCAGCCAGACACCAGAAAGTCGTTCCTCACAACAGTTTATGGTGACAGTTTGTAATTATCTTCTATCTCTGATGCATTTAAGTCTATAAGGAGCTTAGCTGTATAGCTACCAAAAGAGGGAGAAAGTTTAGGTATTTTCATGAACTGTCAAAAGCAAGGACTTCCTGCTGTGTATCTGAAAATCTTCCTTTTCCAATGTACAACTTGACTGAATTAAATGATTTGTTTTTTATGCATTTATTCTTTTAGGGAGAAGAAACTGAGAACTTTAAAGAAATCTTTGATCGGCTTGTGTATAGACCAGAGGACTTCCCAGAAAATGTCGATGAACGTATACGACTTTACAAAGACACTATTTTACGCCCTGTGGAGGTAATGCCTCTGTGTGCTTTATTATATGTATTTGCAATACAAAGATGTGTGTTACAAAATACCTGAATCCAAGAATAAAAAACAAATATGGGATTTGAAGTTTAATGATGCATGCAAGCCTGTGAGGTGTGCACTCTGCGTTCTAGTCAAAGCAATCCCCACTGATCTTGGTGGAAGGCTAATCCATCAACTACTTTGTATGAGTAAATAAAGGCAGTTGCTTTAGGAATTTAAATGTACTGATTTGGTGGTGACAATATGTCAGAAAGCACAATGACTCTTAAGGTCTTTGTTGGAACATATTTGTGAATTCTAAGTTCTGAATTCCAAATCTTGAGTTCCGAATTCTAATCCACAGAACAAATAGAGAGAAATCTCAGCCGACGCACACCTTAAAAGCCCAGTATGTAATAAGTGATAGCAGCCTCAGCCTAACTCCATCCAGGCAACTCCCCCTGACATGTTTCACCCCACCCACAGGGCTTAGTCATGAAGGTAAGGTTATTACACGCTGGGCTTGTATGGTGTGCGGTGGCTGACTCCTAGCCTGCCCTGCACCCTCAATGGAACACACAGAATGGAGTGGGGAACATAGATGCCAGAACAGAGACCCTAAAGTCGGTTTAAGTTCCAAATTTTAGGTTTCAAATTCTGAGTTCCTAATTCTAAATTCCAAATTCTGAGTTTCCGAATTCTGAATTCTAATGTTCAAATTTCTTAATCCCAAAATCCAAATTCTGAGTTCCTGTTCTGCTTCTCCAATCTAAGCACTGCAAGTGTGATCTCTATAACGATCCAGTTTTGGCGAGATAGCTATAACTTACAATCTCAGCAGCATTGGCAGACAGTTACTTGATCCAAATGATATCTTGCTGATCTTCCCAGAAGTACATCAGATAGGTCAAAAAAATCATAGAATGTCTAGCTCCAGCAATTACATATGCTCAGGACAGAAACTAAAGGCACACTGAAAGGGGGGTGGGACTAGCAATGCAGAGCATCTCCTAGCTAAGGAGTTAGAAAGGGACACAATTATTTAAAGGCAAACAGACAACAATGCATGTGTTCCAAATTCTGAGTTTCAAGTTCCAAAATCCAAGTTCTGAATTCTAAGGTAAGAGTTCTGAACTCGAGTAGGAAGGTGTCGCGTGGGCTGGAGCAGTTGGAATGTGTTGGCGGTAAAGAAAAGGAGAAAGTGTATTACTAAAGCATTTGAACAACATAGGGAACAATTTATTCTGAATGAATTGTATAGCGCTACCTATGCGAACTGAATCGCCTCAGGGCGCTTTTTGCCACTGATGGTGGCAGATGGTGTCCGTGGTCAGGATTTTAACCAACGACCCTATTGCTGCTAGGTGAAAGTGCTAACCACTACACCACTGTGCTGCCCTGACTTTTAAGGTTCCGCCATTGGATGGTTACAATGTTTAATGCAGTTAGGGAAGGGAAGATGACTCCTACCGCTGTGTGGTACAATTCTTTTGTTATACGTAAGTAAAAGAGAGGTTTTTTTTTTTTGGTTTTTTTGTTTTTTTAGGAAAGGGATGTAATTTGTATTAAAATAATTGACGCCAAATGATGTGATAACATTGCTCTAATGTCAATGGGTTGAGAATGCCTGATGCAATACTTGGAAGTTTTAACTGATGATAAAGCAAAAAGCCTAAAACAGCTGTATGCAGTTTGGATAAATGGTTCTATAAGGTCTTGTTTTGCACCTGTCTCTGCAAAAGAGAGAGATTATTTGTACCCCATTCACACCACAACACTGGCATTGTGTGTATTTTTATGTGCAAAAATATGCAACATGTATGCATTTTGTTTAGTGGAAAAAAAAAAACTCCCAAGACACGAACATTGTGGTGTGACCAGGGCAGATAGAAAATAATTGTTTTCTATGTGTTCTTGCAAGAAACCTTGTTAGAAAAACACATGTCTCTGCAAATGGTGTGAACAAGCCCAAAAAAATTCTATGCAAATCAAAACTTGTTTTTCAATCAGTTTTTATGCATACAGGCATACCCCACTTTTAAGCACTTTTACTAAAGCTAGAAAGTGCAAAATTAGGCTCACTTCTGCATAGAAACCAATGAGCTTCCAGGTTTTATTAACAAAGCTTAGTTGAACAAGCTGGTGTTAGAAGCTTATTGGTTTCTATGCAAAAGTGAGCCTAATTTTGCACTTTCCAACTTTAGTAAATAAACCCCATTGTGTACTTAAAAGTGGGGTATGCTTGTATATGGTGTGAATGAGGCCATATACCTATATGGACTATTCAAGTGATAGTTCTAAAGGACAAAAAGGCAAATGTCATATAGCATTTGTTGATTTTTTTGGAGGTAAAACAGTTCACATCTATGTGTTTGAACTGTAGGTAGAGCTGTTTGCCTGGAGTTCAACTTTACAAAGTAAACAGTAACCTGCAAATAAAGCAACCAAACAAATCTTTTTTTCATATTAAAGTTTCATTTTTGTGTTTTTTCAACAAGACAGTAAGAAATTTGCAAAGTGTCCTTCCATACCTGTTAACAACCAATACAATTTCAAATTTACTCATGTAAATTAAACCTTGTAGGTTGAATGGATGGTTTGCAAATTAATGCTCTGTGCACTGCGTTTATGCTCTTGGGAACCCTATGACAATGATGCATGCCAAACATAAATCCCAACTTCTGCTTTAAGTGAGCCTCTAAGTATTATAAATGTACAGTATATTACAGTAACCTATCAAATTCAAACCTGCACTTATAACCATTCAGAGAAAAGTGGTGTACCCTTCCTTTACCCAACCAATGACTAAAAAAATAATGCACACTGACAGGTAAAAATTACATATAAAATATTAAATATGAGTGGTAAAGCATTCCACTGTTAAAATAATCCAGATCAGTGTAAATTGCCAGGCACTATTTTTTAAGTCAATACAATTAATAAAATCAAGCAAAAAGTGTCTTGCAATGTCTGGCAATACTCATCAAACCTGGTTTGATGAGGTCCCTGATATCTAGATGCCCAGGTCAAAATAATCAACAATCTGAGCATGCATCTATTAACTTGAATATACAACTCTTTAACTAATATGACTACATAATTCTTTTTTTTTTCTTTGAACATATTCGTTTTTAATTTGGTACACTCTTTTGCAAAAAAAAAATTTTTTAAATATAATTATTATATAGACAAATGTACAAACGTGGAGCAAAAATTTAATTACATCTTTTAATTCAATTTAACATTTAATGAAAACTTTTCATTGTTTCTATTTTTTTATACTGTACTGTCAGATTTATTACTGTAATTATACTGTATATATTTACATGGATATACAGCAGGCAACTCTGGGTGCCAGCATACATGTTTGACTTCTAGGGTCCTCTTTAACTTTACTTGTTTTGTTTACTTTTACAGTATGAAAGTTAGATTTGTACTTGCGTTTACTTTTACATGTTACTTACTATTACTTTAACACAAGGAAGATTGGCATGAAACAGGCCATGCTCTTTTCTTTCCAATTTTTTTCCTCTTTAACTCTACATGTTTTTACTTTTACAGTATGAAAATTAGATTTGTAATTGTGTTTGCTATTGCTTTAATAGAAACAAGATTGGCATGAATCAGGATGTGCTTTTTTCTTTCATATTTTGATTGTGTACGTTGAGAAGAATGCAAAAATTACAATTATACAATATCTCAAATTACTGCATATTTTAGGAGAAATAATATTTTGTTGCATTATAGGATCTAATGATTGATCATGACCCTCAATATCTAATAGAACTTGATGGAAATAAAAAGCCTGAAGAATTATTTGTGGTAAGTTTTCCATTATCATTCAGTAAATGGGTAATAAACCAGAGACAGAATGTACTGATGTCCACATTTTGATTTGTATGTAACATTTGTTATATAATTTCTTGTCATTTTTTGGTATGCACTTGGATATTTTCTGCCACAATTAGGAGTAAGACAGCTAATCTTATACTTATTGCTAATCTCCAATATTCAGTATAAGACTTCTGTCACACAAATGTGCAGCCAATTAATCTAAAATAAGCAATGCATAAGCTTTGGTATTTCTACTCAGCAATATGGGTAAGACATATCAGATCTGATAACAACATTTACAGTGACACCCGCATCTTATTAGAACTGTAGGTGTTATGGTGGGTGTATTTTATTTCAGACATCTTATTTGCTGTCAGTAGTTTCACTGAAGTATTTCTGAAATGCTGATGTTTTTAACAACTGAAGCTTGGTGCTCCTAATTTTTGAAGCAGGTGGTTACAAGGAGTAATACTGTGTCCTAAAGCTAATTTTACCCTAACCATCCCTATAATCTTTACCCTAGCTCAATGATGGCGAACCTTGGCACCCCAGATGTTTTGGAACTACGTTTCCGACGATGCTTAACTACACTGCAGTGTACATGAGCATCATAGGAAATGTAGTTCCAAAACATCTGGGCTGCCACGGTTTGCCATCACTGCCCTAGCTCATACAGTAACCCTTCCTTATACTGTATATACAGTAGGTATAGCTGCCCTGTAAATGGTAAGATATCTCAAAGTTTTAGTGGGTGATTATGGAATGAAACACCTACTGGATTTTCATATTCCTTGCTAGCTGTTGTAGTGAGCTTTTCAAACTAGGATTTCTGGCTCTGTGTCCCCCACAATAAGCTTTTCTAAAGTCAAATGAGTGGGACTCGCTATACTGATTTCTTCTCATTTTATCTAAAACACATAAGTAGATTGAAAAAGCAGAAGTCAGTGAACACCCCCCTTAATAATGGCCACAAAAGGTATTCAGGGCCAGGAATTCAGGTTCCAGGTACCAGGCCCTCCAAGTGATATATTAAAAAAAAAAGTATGAGGTGAATTTGCTTTAATTTTTGCTTATGGTAATGCATTTTTCCATATGCGTGCACCAGGCCATGTTTTCCAGACTTCAAGACAGGAGCACATCTGTCGTAATTATAACATTTTAGAAGCAGTGCATTCATTGGGGTAGATTTACTAAAACCGGAGAGTGCAAAATCTGGTGCAGTTGTGCATGGTAGCCAATCAGCTTCTAACTTCAGCTTATTCAATTAAGCTTTGACAGTAAAACCTGGAAGCTGATTGGTTTCTATGCAGAGCTGAACGCTCTAGTTTTAGTAAATCAACCCCATTATGTCACATGTATTTTTGCAGAAAACTATAAAACGTGCATTTATTATTGGTACATAAAGACTGGTTTGGAAAATACTCCTTTACTGTCTTGTTTAATGGATTATCATACTGAATGTCCACCTGCAGTTTGCTTTTTATGACCATAATTTAAAATAAATAAATAGATAAATATTTATAAGTAAAAATAAATGATGGGAATACACATTATTATATTATGGAAAAAGCTTCCCATTGATGATGTCAAACAACTTTATTCCAGCTAGAGAGGGCAGTTTCTATGTGGGAACCATCATCATGTCTTGCCATGTGGAATAATGGTGTTTGACATAGGGACATCAGTGTTTGGCTTCTATTCTTTTCCATAGTGTATCTAGAGCATTGATGGCTTATTTTGGCCTGATACCCTATCCTCAGGAGACTACAGGAATTTATTAGCTTTAGATTGGTGAAAACTTTCCTGTTCCCTACATATTATTATATGTTTTCATTCATAATTTATGTTGCAGTCTATGTTGGCTCGTCTGGAATATCTGGGTCTGCGTCATGGAGCTGTGGTGATGAAACTCTACAACCCTGAAGAAGAAGAGTCAATAGAAGGGCTGGATGGTGTAAGTCAATGGTCTTTCAGCTTTTTACTCAAAGGGCCAGTTCATTGTCTCCTACATCAGGGATCAGTGGAAGTAAAAAAAAAAAACTGTGTTGGTGGTCAGTGGGAGTAATAAATGTCTCTATATCAGTGGTCAGTGGGAGTGATTAATAGATAGTACCCCATTGTTGGTGTCAGTGGGAGGAATAGATTTTTATCATTGGTGTGAGTAGGATTTTGAAAGCACACCTTTCCCCCATACCTGGCACTGGTGTTCAGTTGCACTTATCTTTGTGAAAGCTCTATGTCCTGTGGAGACCCTCATGATGATGCCATGCCACAATGTTCCAGAGCCAAAGACTCACTGCCACTCTGCATTGAGTAGCTCCCTCCAGCTTGCAATAAGAACTCCCTGCATGCAGGCCTGGTTTACGGCAACCAACAGGCTATAGTCTGAGGTACTATAAAGACAATGCCAATTCTTAAATGTCTGAAAGGTCAGTATGATAACCTTGTATGGTATATGTAATCACTGTAATTTTTTGACATCAAACAAACTTATAACTTTAAATGACCTGAGGCTGTATTAACTGACATAGAGCCATTGCCCTATCAAATTATTGTAGCTGAATGAATTTGTTTTGGCATATTAAACTAAATTAGAAGCAGACACTGGGCTAGCGTCAAAAGAGGATAGGATTGTGTTTTTTAGCTAGCCTCAAAACTGACATCTTGCAAGGTCATGAGATTGACATTTCATAGTATAAACTAAAAACCATGCTTTAATTTGTAGGATGAGCTGTTGCGGACCCTTTCAGGTTACCATATAATCGCTCCAAGATATAGGTGGCGTAGAAGCAGATGGGGCACACTGTGTCCTGTGGCTTTGAAAGAAGGCTCTATACAGAAAGGGTTACCGGAGTTTGCTGTTAGGTGAGTTGGAACCTAAAGAGTTTACAATGTTGATTTATTTTCTATTATTGCATCAACATTTCTATTGTACCTGTTTATTTCAGTTTTCTAGATAAAATGTATCTAATGTCGTCTGGGGAATCACTTAAAAAGTTCATGCAGAATCCTCGTCCATTCCTCCTACCTCCTATGCCTCTGCCTCCTTGTAAAGTTGCTGTCATGGGGCCAAAGTCTTCAGGGAAAACCACCATTTGTAATTTACTAGCCCAAAAATATTCAGGAAAGGTGAGTACATATGATATTGAAATTGAAAAAAAAATATTTCTGTTTCATTAGCAGTGCAAAGAATGTGACATATGCAACACTTCTTTTACATCTGTGGCATACTTAGGACATTAAAAGGTAACAGGTAAGTGTCCTTTTTTTAAACGTCAGCAGCTGAAGTATTTGTAGCTACTGATTTTTATTAAAAGAATACTTACCTGTCCAAGAATCCAGTGCTGTCCCAACCCAGGCCGGTATTTAGTGCAGAAAGCCAGCGGTGACTCCTAGCAGCCTCACAGCCTGCTTCACTCTGTGCATGCGTAAGCCGCTGTGCGATGGGTCCTGCATAACTGGGTACCGACTCCCCCACCCCAAAAAATAAAAATTTCCAAAAGTGTCCCAGTAACTGAAATGTTATGTACATTGAACGTATATTATACATGTTACAGTACTTATTTGTAAAAGCCCTCCTTGTGTGGAACTTTAAACTCAGCGGATGCTGAGTCACTCAGCAGATGCTTTCTAGCGGGGGTCAGCAACCCAAATCGCGGTCTGGGCTTCCTAATCTGCCATTCCAGAGCATTAAATAGAGTGCAATGCAGAGGGACTACTTGTAAAGTTGGAGCTATAGTAGGGAATAAGATAAGCTGATGCCTCCTCTGTAGCGCTGGCTCCTGTCCTATGCAGAGTGATACCTCTGCACTCCACCTCTTATCCTGGCTAGCAGTCTCCAGAGTGGTGCCAGCAGCAGGAAAGAAGAGATCTTTAGGCCAGTGTGAAGCAATACACTGGGCATATTAGTATAGGGCTGCTTTCACACGGATGCGCTGCAGTTTACCCACACTGTGGGTGCAGTGCAGTGTACCTGCAGCTTTCCTGTGGGTTTGCTGCGCTTAGCCATATACTATTATATCCTGTGGGTTTAGTGATCTTTCTGAAAGAGCAAAAAAGCCCTGAATGCAGTTTTGGTGCACTTTTGGAAAGTGCACCACACCTGCAGGATATATGCAGGATATAATAGTAGTCTATAGCAAAGCACAGCTAACCCATGAAAGTCACAGATGCACTGTGCTGCACCCACGGTACAGGTAAACTGCGGCACATCAGTGTGAAAACAGCCTTATAGGGGGCTCAGAACAGTTAGGGTTCATTTACAATTGAACTTTTGGTGGATGGTAAAACCCTATAGTTAAGATGTGTTCTTACCACCCCCTCCCCAACCGCTCCCCTTTTAGCTGCAGTGTCCAGGGGTGTACACATGTCACAGCCTTAGCATGAGTTATACACCCTGTCTTGGTTGGCGGGTGTAGCACCTGCCAAGCATGACCCATTCAAGTGAATGAAGTCGCATAGCAAGTGTCCTGCAACCTTGTTCAGTACAGCAAACAAAGGAATTAAAGCAGGCAGCGTTGTGTTGCTTTCTCACCACCTGCTTTAACCCCTTGGACCCAGCAGAAGCATGCAGTTGCAGGGCGCCAGCAGATTGGCCCCATTTACTTTAATGGGTCCAGATTGGCAGGTGGTAGCACCCACCAAAAGCAAAAGGGGGTTTAATTCCTGCTGGCGCATATGTACACCTTTGGCTGCTGCCTCAGCAGCTAAAGGAGATAGGGATTTGGGAGTGTAAAACCACGACTCCGCTACAGGTTTTATCACACACACACTTTACGTGTGAACGAGTACCATGGGTGCCACTGCTGAATGCAACTAAGGGCTATTTCACAAGTGCAGCAGGCACTGCTACTCCTCTGAAAAGCGATCAGAGTGTGTTTGACAGGTGGTGAGGAGGCAATATGTTGCCTCCTCACCACCTGATTTAAACCATGATTGCCGTGCAATGCACATGATTGCGACACCGTAGTACAGCAATTAGAGGTATAAAACAGGTGTAAGAAGACGACACTGTGCCCGGTGATCTTTGACTTCTTCCATGTTGTTCGGGTAGATCTCCACCTCTTACCTACCGCTGCTTTATAGTATTTCACTTTTCTCCTTCCCTAGCACCTACATACAGTATATATTAAATAAATCATAGTTACAGTACAGTGCAAAACAGTGATAATCCTCTTTAATAGAGTGATTGTATAAACATAGAAATTGTACATATCATTGCACAAGTAATAAGGATATTTAATTGCATATTGCTTATGTATATTTGTGTGTTTACTAGAGTTGTCCCGATACTAGTATCGGTATCGGGACCTATACTGAGCATTTGCACGAGTATTTGTACAAATGCTCCCATTGCCAGATCCGATACCTGGGAGAGAGGATTAAGCGTCTCGGCGCAACCAGTCAGCGGGCGGAACAACGGAAGTGATGCTCCGTGTTGACATGAGCGGTTGGACATCCCAACGCCCATCTTGGTACACCCTGCACTCGGCTGCAGTAAGCCAGCAGTGGACATCTTATTACACCCAGCCCATATAGTTCGGGCTAAGTGTAACAAGATGGCCGCTGCTGCTTTTAATGCGGCTGAGTGCAAAATGGGCATCGCAGCAGCCTTTCCTCATGGCATGACAGTGCCTTCCCATCAGTGCCCATAAATGCCACCTATCAGTGCCCAATGCCCATAAGTGCCGCCTATCAGTGCCAGCCACCTGTCAATGCCATCTATCAGTGGCAGCCATCTATTAGTGCCAGCCACCTGTCAGTTCCACCTATCAGTGCCAGCCACCTGTCAGTGCCAGCCATCAGTGTCATCTGTCAGTGCCAGCTATCAGTGCCATCTGTCAGTGCTGCATATCAGTGCCACTTAATCTGTATTGTTCTTTGAAAACTGTCACATAACATTAAAAAAAAGTATCGGTAATTGGTATCGGCGAGTACTTGAAAAAAAGTATCAGTATTTTTTTAAGGAAATAAAATGTTCCAAACTCAGGCTGGGTTTCCCTGCACTGATTCGTCCCTGAAATGGAGAACAGGGACGCACCGGACCCCTGCTGCGAGCCGCATCTGTCAGAGGTGTGAACCGAGCCTAAATGTTGACTTTTCTAATCACCTTGTAAGGATTTTGTCATTGAGACCCATCTGCAAATAGATTCTTTAGCCCCCCCCCCCCCCCCAAGAAAAAATTGAAAGTCAGCAGCTACAAATGCTGTAGCTGCTGACTTTTAATAAAAGTACACTTACCTCTTGGGGTGTCCAGCGCTGTCCTTACTTGGGCTAGTTTCTCAGTGCTGCCATGCTAACTGTGGGAAGCCGACTGTGACACCTTGCAGCTTCACAGCCAGTTCCCCACTGCGCATTGCGTGAGCCGCGCTGAGCCCTGTAAAGGGTCCCACAGCCTCCCGAGACATTTGACATATCCCAAGAGGCTACAGGCAATAGGGGGGTGAACTTACACTTGGATTTCCTAGGCGATCTTGGTGGAAGTGGGAATGGGTACCCGAGATATGTTTTTTTAAAACAAGGTACCCAATCCACCCCCCCATGAGCCACGCTGAGCCCTGTAAAGCGTCTCACAGCCTCCTGGGACATGTGACATGTCCCAAGAGGCTACGGGCAGTAGGGGGGGTGAACTTACACTTGGATTGCTTAGGCGATCTCGGTGGGAGTGGGTACCTGGCATATGGTTTCCAAAACCAGGTACCCAAACCCCCCCCTCCCCACAACCCCCCCCCCCCCCCCCCCCCCACACACACACAAACACACACAAAGTAAAAAAAAAGTGTCCAAAATTTGGAGAGGAGAGGGGGAGGAGACAGAGAAGCGGAACTTCCCTTTAGGATAGAGATCCTGCTTTAAGGTAGTTCCTATAAGGGAATGTTTTTTAAGGGATAAAAGTTCAGCTTCTAACATCCATAGGGCTTTTGTAAGGGCAAAAGGGGATAGGTTATATTCCAATACTACTATCCACTGTTTAGTTTCCTTCTATCTACATCAGTCATTAAGCCTGTCTAAGTATGTCACTTTGTGATAAAATATTGGGTCTGAGAACCCATTCTGCTTTTTTTTTTTTCATTGTTTGTTTTACCCATTCTGCCTTTTAACTTAGAAAGAAATTTGATATTTTTACTGAGTCTGGGAGAATCATTATTCCACATAGATTTAGGAAATTCTGTTCAGAACAATTACGAGGTAGTGTCTGTAGGAGGTGAAGTGACCTATGCATGATGTTAATTTAATATAATACATCTACCAAACCGTGTGAATGTTGGTTGTTTTCAGCATTGTGAATCCTTCCAGACTGATTAAAGTAATGGAAGAAAATGTAATTCCATTAGATGTGTGGGATATGGTTTCCAAAGTATTTAATGGCTTTAGGAGCTCATTTAAATGGAAATGGGGTTTCATTATAATTATCAGTGTCTTTGAGAAAAAAAAACATTGAGAGCCTCTGATTTTTGTTGGTTTATTTTGTAGTTTGACAGTTGGCCAAATTCTTTGATTTCCTTCAAGAGATTTGGAAGGGTAATTATAGGTTTCGTCATGTAGAAGAGTAAGGCCCCTTTCACACTTGTGCGACTTCAAAGTCGCCCTATTTCACTGCGATTTTGCTGCGATTTCAAGGAATGCCTGTGTAAGTGGCATCAAAATTTGACCAAAGTAGTGCAGGGACTACTTTGAAGTCGGGACGACTTGAAGTCGTATTAGTATGAATGGCTGTCATTGGAAATCATGGGGAACGACTTGTCATGCTACTTTGCAGTCCCAAATCGTGGGACAAGTGGTATAGGTGTGAAAGGGGCCTAAGTCGACCATATATGCAGCAACTTCATTATATATACTTCATTATATATATTTTTTTTTTAAACCAAACATACATCTTCTAGGTCTTTGACATGTCTGTGCTGATTTTACCACATGTTGAGGAAGCAAAACAAAGTGCTCTTGCAAAAGCCCATGAAGAAGCTACTGAGAAAGCTATAGAAGCTGTGAAATTGAAACTGCAGCAAGAGAAATTGCTTAAAGAACAAGGTATATGCATTGAAATGACTTGTGATCTATAGGATACCACTGTGCTTCTGAAAGGGGTTTACATTTATTCTTCTCGGGAATTGCCACTTTATTTATTTGGAGGAATCTGTAGGTGTTCAGTTTTCTTTATTCCAGAGTGTATAGCAGAGCCATCTGTATACAGCAAGAATCTAGGACACTTTAGAATCCAGCGCAGATGATAAATCTTTTCAACAAAGATATTAGGCTGTATGTAAACAAATGATGATGTAAAGAATGTTTACTGCATGAGAATAATCCTAAATAGATATTTCCAAGAAGTCTGTAAGTTTGCATATTTATAAGTAATGACTTGCAAAATTGATAGCTGTTTGTGTAAAGAAAGCTATGTTCACTTGTGCACACAGAGTGACCTCTGATTTATCAATGTTTCTAATCCTTATAGGACCACTTTTACAAAAATTATGTATTTGTTCAACTTTATGTAGTCCATATATGCAACGTTGGTATTCTTTGTGTGAATTCTTCTTTGCATTTCATATACCTTTATTTATATCTGATTCCATGTTGATGTGCTGAGTAAGCTGTCCAACAAAGTTCCGGTGACAGTGGTTTGGAACAAAGAACAGTGAGACGGGTGCTTACAGCAGTCATGTATTATTCCCATGGTTTAAATCTGTGGTGGCTGGTGCTTACTATTTTAAGGGGGGGGCGACGTAAACTAACTCCCTCCCTCCTCACACCTGCGGGAAAAGGACGGTGGCACAGATTGGCTCAGTTAGATGTATCCCCTGGCTGTACCGGCCAGGAAATGGTGGATATGAAACCGGAAGTGACAAAATAATTACAGGTGAGATCGAGGCATGGATTTGTCTGACTCTCACACCACTCTCCATTCTGAAGTTGGCGGTTGTGGTCTCAGGCTCCAAGTAGGAGCAGGAGAGCCCAGGCGCCATGGGGGGGGGCACTGCGCCGCCCACTCTGTGAAAGTGGTTAGCGGCTATACAGCCGCTGCATCACTTTCTCTTTGCCACTTAGTTGACTAATTAGTGCATTGAGGTCGGCATTGAAGTCGTAAATTGGAGACATCCTGTAAGGACGTTATTCCACTGCATAGCTTGGTGTCATCTGCAAAGACAGAAATGTTACTTTTAATCCCAGACCCTAATTGCAAATTTGTGAGGCCTAGTGTGCATTAACACGGCCTGTACCCCAGAGAGAAGCTTAAACAGATAGACATAGAGAGTATATGCATGTAAACAAAAAATAAATTTTATTTAGGGCAACATGCCCAGAGATAAATCAATAAATGAGTAAATAGGCATGCGATTTTACAAGACAGTATATATACATGGAATCATATGTGACCATAAACATGTACATAAAATGCAGGAATTGCACAACAACTTGCGATAATATCAGGGTCTATTCAGGAAAATGCCGACATGTTTCGGACGGACGTCCTTTTTCAAGGCAATAACAGTTCCTGTATTTGCTCAATAGTACTGTATAAGACAGAGTAAGGTCATTAGTATATAACATATTGTATTGATAAGTATAAACCTGTAATTGAGCCACTCAATGGTAATGGTACTCACTTGCAAAGCATTGAAGAAAGGGGCTTGAATAGCCCGGTGGTCTTGGGGTACAGAGATATAGTCTCAATGTATTCACAAAATGTAAATTAGTCTTGTGCTGTTAAAAGCAAACGGCTGCTAGACATTTGAAAGGCTGCAAGATCTCCAAGCCATGCACTGGAAGGTTGCAATGGCTCTGTATGCCTGGGCCAAAAATGGTATATGGCTGGGGGATAAGAGGAAGTAAATAGGGTAGCATTAGTACCACTTGGAGGTAAGAGAGTATGTTTATGCAGGGTAAATTGCATAAGGTAAGATAGTGGTATTACCTGATGGATGGAGGTCTTGTAGTACAGTACAGCAGAGCGCCGGCAGGGAAGTGTAATAGCTAGTCCCGCCATTGTTCAGGCTTATATGTGTGTGAGAATTAGTATCAGCTGTGCAGGCCATGATGTAAAATGGGTGCGCTGAGCTGTGGTATAATTAGGGCCAGGTGAGGGGATGGTGGCTCAAAGGCCGCAATGTAATACCCCAAATGATGAGATCTCAGAAGCGGCGGCGCCGCGCGTCGCCACGTCCGAAGGGCGTGGCCTCGTGCGGCGTCGGGGCGTCACCGACGCGGGCAGACTAACCCCTCCCCGCTTGCTGGAATGCAAGCAGAGGGGCGCGTGTGATGGAAACGTGCGCCTCAGTGGGTATATGCGGCGCATGCGCAGTGGGAGATCCGCGCATGCGCACATGGTCTTACCCGCGCCGGGCAGCCTGTATGACAAATGAATGACAATTAATCCCAGACCCTATATCATTTAAAAAGATATTAAAAAGTAAGGGTCCCAGCACTGAACCTTGGGTTACACCACCGATAACCTAGAGACCATTCAGAACATGAGTCATTCACTACTCTCTGAATTCTGTCTGTTAGCCAGTTTTCTATGCATTTATAAATTGATCTTTCCAAGCCTGTAGACTTTACCTTACACATGAGCCGTGTGTGCGGAACTGTGTCAAACGCGTTTGCAAAGTCCAGGTATACCACGTCCACAGCACCCCCCTGTCCAAGGTTTTATTTATCTCCTCCTGCTTACCCCCTCCTATTGCTAGAGAGTTTTTATTTTTTATTATTTGTGAGAGTGCATGTGATTGGCACAGGGCTTATTAGCACTGTCCAGAGAGAGGGTCAAGGGTCAAACAGCCACATGGGACAGTCAGAGGAGAATGAAAGCTCCTCCTACAAGCTTTAACCAGAGCTCAGCTGGACACTGATAGAAGTCACAAGACTGCTATATACTGCTGATGATAAAAGGTATTTAGCTGTTTATATTTACAAAAATTATTGCATTTCCACGTTCTATGTACTGTGGAAGACCAGATATAGTGAATGCAGGGTCCTGGGTTTAGTAACACTTTAACACCCCTGACGGTATTCCCGAGTCTGGCTTGGGGTGGAATTTCAGTACCATTAGCGGTAACCCCGAGCCAGACTTGGGATCGCATTGCAGGATACAGGGAAAGTTACTTACCTTGTCCCCTGGATCCTGCGATGTCTCCCCGCTGTGTGTGCAATCTCCTCCGCTCGATTCACACAGTGCCGAGTGCCGCTGAGCTCTGTTCCCTGCGACGTTGCGACGCACGGAAGCGAGTGGCGCCAAATTCAAAAATGAAAAACACAAAACACATACAGTACACTGTACTGTATAAAATAAAAAATACACATCCCCTTTGTCCCTAGTGGTCTGTCCAGTGCCCTGCATGTAGTTTTATATTATAAATACTGTTTTTTTCTGCCTGGAATTTGGAGATTGTCCATAGCAACCAAAAAGTGTCCCTTTATGTCAAAAGTGGTTTTAGACCAGCTAGAAAACAGCGATAATAAATTAGGATCACTTGCGGAATTGAGCGATAGGGATTTTGGGGGAAATTTGTCATCAAACACTAAATCTAATGACAGCGACAATTCTGCAACTGAGCAAATTTCAGTGTTTTTGATTTGATTACATTATTGAATAATTTTTATTATTATTTGTTATAATCATTTATAGTTATTTATTATATTATAAACTTTATCATACCCGGGACGTCTACTAGACTCTGGTTTGAACAGATTTAAGTGAGTTATTCCTAAGAATTGCAGGCCTACAATATAAAACGCCATGAAAAATAATTGTACCGCTTTCAGCACCTAAAATCAGAAATAATCATACCGCCAGGGAGGTTAACTCACAAAAGTATCTCCTATTGCTCTTAGCCTCCTCCAAATTTCCAAATGCCTTTTCTGTTTTTTTTGCTGTGATCCAACATTCTGTTAGAGGATGGCTACATTCCTACATACAGTGGGACCATGGAGAACAAATGTAGCTTCTGAGATGGACTAACGATTATGGACTATGAGATTTGTAGTGTTCATGGAACAATGCACATAACTGCAACTGTCATGCACTGAGTGTTCTAAACATACAGAAATGAGGGTAAAAAACAAGATGTTTAGGAGATCATGGAGGACATTATACAGAGGGAAAAAACACAGTAAGAAACAATTTGATCATTAAGTATAAGAATATTGTTTAGTGTTACTGTAATATCATCATTACAAGTACCTGTATTTACCACACACAGTTTCAGTATAGTTTTTGTGACAATGGTCCTTTAATTTAAATTAATCAAACCACTTTTCATTATAACAAAGCATTTACTAATTGGGGGGAAATATATAATACTGTATACTGAATTTACTGATATAATAAAACGTGTAGATTTGCAAGTTTAGTAACTCCTATGCTTATGTTCCCTGACTATTGTGTTGTGAAGGATGACACATCAATCATACTTTATTAATTCACCCGCTGCAAATAGCAAGAGATTATGTTATGCCTATTTTTATGAACCCTACAAAAGTACAGTATATGAGTATGTAGCCAATCAACTTGAAAGGGACTATTTATATGTAGCACAAGGCAGGATTGCTTTGGAAAGAGGAAATGAATAGCCCACATTCCAGCTAATTCTGGTAAAATTGCCAGGGTATGAATATTAGTTTAGTCCAAAAAAAGGCTGTTAATATTTTGCATGCAACAGATACACTTTAGGTAATTATAAAATATGGCCCTGGTCGTAATGTATTTTCTCCAGCTAATATTAATAAAGAAAGTCTAGAGTACAGCCAGTATTTGTAAATGTTCTCTCTTTACAATTATTAAATCATTTAACCACTTGCCTACTGTGCACTTAAACACCCTTCCTGCCCAGACCAATTTTCAGCTTTCAGCGCTCGCGCACTTTCAGTGACAATTGCGCGGTCATGCAATGCTGTAACCAAATGAATTTTTTATCATTTTGTTCGCACAAATAGAGCTTTAGTTTGGTGGTATTTATTCGCGACTCCGTTTTTTATTTTTTGCGATATAAGCGAAAACATAGCGGAAATTTTGAAAAAAAACAATATTTTCTCCTTTCTTTTTTAAAAGAAATCCAATAAAATCAAATTTTGTCATAAATTTAAGCCAAAATGTATTCTGCTACATGTTTTTTGTAAAAAAAATTCCGTTAAGTGTATAATAATTGGTTCGCGTGATCACGGACATATGTACGCAAATGATCATGTAAAAGGGGTGTGCAGGTGATCACGGACATATGTGTGCAGATAATCATTGGCACATGTGATTTTACTGGGACATATGTGAGGGACATGTGTTTTTATTATTTAGGGACATGTGTGTTTTGGGGACATGTGTGTTTTGGGGACATGTGTGTTTTACTGTGGGGACATGCGTGTCTTACTGTGGGGACATGTGTGTTTTACTATGGGGGACCCTAGACTGGTGATCAGTGAGTAAAAAAACATCTCATACTCACTGATCACCAGCCGGCTGCAGCGATCCGCTCTCCTCTCCTCACCGACGACTTCCGTGTGAGGAGAGGAGGGCCGATTGCCTAGCAACCGGCTGTTTGTTTACATCACATGACAGCCGTGATTCGTCACGGCCGTCATGTGATCAGGAGGGCCGATCACCGTGCCCTCCTGCCGATTCGAGATGCGCCGGGTGACACGGCCGCATCGGGATCGCGCCGCTGCGCGGGCACGCGCGCGCGCGCGATCCCTCTACTTCTGAAGGACGTTCCTGAACGTCCTATCAGAAGTAGACGGCTCCCACCCGGCCGTATATCTACATTGGCCGGGTGGGAAGTGGTTAAAATCTACAGCTTTCTCTAGAATCTTTCGTTACCTAAGGTATCCAATAACCATAATTCGACTTGCGCAGTACAATTTACAAACCAGGCCTTCAAAAAGTTATAAAACCACTATGAATGTATTAGTCTGGCAAATCAATTGAAGTAGCCAATGGCTAACATGGTACAACATTCTGCTGCTACTAAAAAAATAACACTTGATATTTAATGACTCCTATCATAGCAATGGCAGAGGTTCACAAAGACACAGACATAGAAGTAGGAGCAGACGATATTTCCTCAGCTCAGACAGATGAAGAGCACAGTGTAAAAGGTAAGTGATCCTTAAAAGTATAAACAGTATTTTTGACAGATTTATCAACAAAGATACATTAGCTTTAGATGTGATGGAAGACAGCACTCAGCACCTACAGTACGTGATCAGGCCAAGCCACTTACCAGATATCAGAGACCCCCAAATTATAGAGTGGTCATAAACGCTCAAAAGATTTAGTATGCAGATCTCCCAATCACTCCATGTGGGGCCTGAAGAGACCCCAGAAGAACTAGGTGCGCTCCCGCTACCTCCCGCATTTGGAACGCAAGCTTATTTCCTGTTTTCTGCCGGAATTTATAGCGTGCTGCTGTCTTGCCGCCACACCTCTGATGACATCAATTTGTGATGAAACGTGTAAGTCGGGACCTACGACGTATGCCGTCAGCACGCTGGACGAGGCGGACATCTTTTTGGTTTGAAACAAGTGCTGTTACTGCAATATACATGTGAGTTTACATTTTCTAATAAACTTTGGTTTTATCAAACTTATTACACTATGGAGGCTTCTCTATTTTTATGAGGATATTTCTATTATATCCCTGTTGATTCATGTTTGCCATTTGGTGGCTAATTGAGTCCTGGAATATCGATAACATCGGAGTGATTGGAAGATCTGCATACTATATCTTTTGGGTGTTTATGACCACTCTATAATTTGAGGGTCTCTGATATCTGGTAAGTGGCTTGGCTTGAACACCTGGGTGCCTTGTGGTGTCTTCTATTGCATCTAAAGCTGGTGTCGGGCTCCTTTGTTTCACCCTTATATGGATCCACTAATTTGAATTATCATCATATTACAGTATTTATGGACTCGTTATAAATTTTTAGCGCTTGCTAACATAGATTTTTATTTTTTTTATCAAATTGACTTTTTTTATTGGCTGCTATTATTGATTATGTACTGTAGTGCATGTTAGTTTTAACCTATCTTTTCAAAGTGCAGATACGCTTTTCAGTTTTTTTTTTTAAGGCGTTTAGCCACAGTGTAAATCCCAGCAGATTTTACTGATACCTGTGGCTGGAATAAACAGCTGTGCCTCCGAGCCTGTACAGTGCAATGACAGGCTGTCAGCTGCTGCAGCGATTCATGCCTGTTTGCACAGACAGTGATTGTCTGTGCAGCTGCATGGACACAGAGCGCAGGAATCAATAGATTTTTGCCACTGGGATTTGCATCATGACTAATTGCCTGTGAAAATGCAGCCTATGTCTTGAGATGCACACATGGAAAACAGGCTACTTACAGGGTCATTTTGTTTTTCATCTAGGTATTGTTGTACTGCACCTTCTACTTCACTCTCTTTTGTCTATAATCCTGCAATCTTGCAACACAGTAGCTTGGGATACTGGAGTACTCAATACAAACCACAAACAATAGTTTTTTGTGTGTCATGTTCACACCACAATGCAGTGTTTCTCCGAGTTTCAGAGCTGTGTTTGCATATTTGCATAATATCACACTTCTCTGGATGGCCCAGTATCTCACTGCTCTGTTTTGTGGTGAAATTAATGAAGTGAGCCCCCTAATACTTACCTAAGCTCCATCTAGATCCAGCAATGTTGCACAAGAAAATAAGGAGAGATAATGGGGCTCTGGTGAGGCTGGGTATCCAGTCCTTAGAAGCAGTGGAGAGGTGGCACTGAAAGGTAGCACTTAGTAGAGAAGAAGCAGCTCTGGAATGTCATAAAGGAAAGAGAAAGGTGCCTCTAAGTGCAATGGTTAAAAGGTCTGGTCTGACGAAGGAGCCGTGCATGCTCAGAAACGCGTTACATTGGCCGTTCCAGCTTGGTTCTAGAACCCGGGCTGCCTCATCGCATCTTCACCTCCTCGCCAATCCATGTCACCAGGGACTCTGACAGATGCAGGACGGCTCTCTCTCTCCCCTAGACAGACGAGGAATACAGTGATCCGCAGGAGGACTAATCAGTGTTTTTAATCCCATTGTGCCTGTAATAAATCTTTTAACTACTGCACTTAGAGGCGCCTTTCTCATTAATGTTGCACGAGAGACTTTTGCTGTATGGGACTCCCCTCCTCATTGGCTGAGACAGCAGCATGGTGCCATTGGCTCCCGCTGCTGTCAGTCAAAGCCAGTGAGCCAATGAGGAGAGAAAGGGGGCGGGCTATGCCGTGGCTCCATGTCTGAATGGACACAGGGAGCTGCAGTTTGGCTCGGGTGCCCCTATAGCAAGCTGCTTGTTGCTGTGGGGGCTCTGAACAGGAGGGAGCGGTCAGGAGCACCAAAGAGGGACCTGAGAAGAGGAGGATCTGGGCTGCTCTGTGCAAAACAACTTTACAAAGCAGGTAAGTATAACATGTTTGTTATTTTTAACAAAGAAAAATACAAGACTTTAGTATCACCTTAACCTTCTTAGCGGTATTCCCGAGTGTGGCTCTGGGTGAATTTTCCATACCAAGAGTGGTAACCCCGAGCTACACTTGGGGCTGCATCGCAGTATCTAGGGAAAGTAACTTACCTTGTCCCCAGGTTCCTGCGATATCCTCCCGCTGTGTGCGGCGGCTGTGTCTTCCACCCGATGTAGTGTATGCCTGGCTCCGTTCTCTGCGAGCAGCATGACGCACAGGGATGGAGCCCGGTTGGAAACTCAAAAAGTGCAAAAAACAGAACACATACAGTACACTTTAATCTTACAGATTACATTACTGTATCAAATAATTTCACCTACCTATTGTCCCTAGTGCTTTGTCCAGTGCACTGCCTGCAGTTTTATGTTATATATGCTGTTCTTTCTGCCTGGAAACTGGAGAATGTCCATGGCAACCAAAAAGTGTCCCTTTACATCAAAAGTGGTTTTAGACCAGCTAGAAAACAGCGATAATAAATTTGCAGAATTCAGCAATAGTGATTTGTGGGGAAATTCGTCATCAGGCACTGAAAGTGACGACAGCAACAATTCTGCAACTGAGCAAATTTCAGTGTTTTTGAGTTGATTACATTATTGAATACATTTTATTATTATAATATTATTTTTGATAATTATTTATAGTTATTTATTATATTATAATTTCGTGTTTCAAACGTTACCATACCCGGGATGTCTACTAGACTCTTGTTTGAGCAGATTTAGGTGAGTTATTCCTAAGAATTACAAGCCTACAATATAAAACGCCAAATTTCCATGCAAAACAATGTACCACTTTCAGCATCAAAAATCTGACATAATACCGCCAAGGTAACCGGAGTGAATAGTAGATCCCTTGAACTTGTGTATTTGCTCCTTACAAGATGAAAAACACATGTGCACATAATTTTTCATGTTCTTTAAAATCAACTTTTTGTCTAATATACGCTAGTGCCTATGCCCATAATGTTTTTCACAACTGTCTTTTATGGTAGTGGATCTCTATAGTGTATACATGTGTAAATGATAACTGGAATTGTTTTAAATAAAAAAAATTAAAGTTTGGCAACTGGCTGTCCTATGCAGGATTGATGTGTCT
Organism: Lithobates sylvaticus; assembly: GCA_028564925.1. Lineage (NCBI taxonomy): Eukaryota > Metazoa > Chordata > Amphibia > Anura > Ranidae > Lithobates > Lithobates sylvaticus. Next base: position 269,317,403 of record CM053028.1, on the reverse strand, counting down.
TTATCTGGCTAAAATGTAACATTATTATTATTATTTATGCTATATCTTGCAAACAGAAGACTTAGAGGAATCTGGTACAACCGAAGATGACTCAGCCCAAAAACAGGAAATAATAGAGAATGCAGAGGAGCAAAATATAATTCAACAAGATGGTAAATTTGTAACTTCAATTACAATTAAAAATGGCTATTTAATAATTATGAAATAATACTTCATGATTGGCTGTGCAGTTGCCTATTGCAATGATCTCCAAACTGTGGCCCGATGGCCAGGTGTGGCCCTTTGCTTGTCTTTATCCACTCCTTGGGGCACTATTCTTCCAATGGACACCAAGGATGAGGCACTATTCCTCCCACTGACACCAACTATGGGGTACTATTCCTCCTACTGACACCAGCAATGGGGCATTGTTTACTCCCTCTGATGTTAGGACGTTTACTTCCACTGGCCACACTCCGGCCCCCCTAAAGGCTTAAGGACAGTAAACCCGGCCCTTTTGTTTTGAAAGCTTGGAGACCCCTGGCCTATTCAATTATGAACTGAGGTGTAATGAGGAAGCTTCTTGTTCCTAGTAGGTTTAATAGGCATGGTTTTAATTTTAAAGTTCCTGTTGACTCAACATTATTCATATCAAGTGGTCAAACATCCTCGGCACCTCTGTGAGCAATTTTGATAATAAAGGGAGACTTTGATATATATAAAGGGAGAATTTGATATATATATATATATGTTTATATTACAGACAAAGTAGAGGAGGTGACTGCTGATCATCCAGAAGTGCAACAAATGGTTGAGGAAGCTATGAGAATTGCACAGGAGACTCCAGTGACATTAAGTGCAGATGTTTATGTCAGTACCCTGGAGAAAGCTATCACAGAGGTATGAGTAATAGCTCATGTATATATTTCCTCTGACAGATTAGATCAGATTGTGCTGCTATATCAACAAGTATTAATATTAGTTGTATATCAATCTGATTACAGTGTCACATCTTTGAATATTTTGGCTAATGTCCAAACACTGGAAATTTGTCTACTAAGCATCAGTGGGTGATTTGGCTTTGAAAGGAAATTCCCGGTAGAACTTAGTGAATGTGGTATAGCTCTGCTGACTTTCATGATCCAATCAGGTGAAAGCAAAAATGCTGTGTTTTTTTTTTTGTTTGTTTTTATATGATTGGGTAATCTTTGCAAAGTTAAATTAAACCACATTCACTAAGCTCTGGGGAAAGTGTCCTTGCAAAATGCAAAAACAGCTTATTTGCCTTTAGCAAATCAACCCCAGGTTTTCTTTTTTTTAATGTACCGTATGTTGAAAATGAACAAACAACTTTAATTTATTACAAGAAAAGTTAATAAACAAGAAAAGTTAAACCAAAAGGTCTTTTAGCTTTTCTCAATTTCTATACCTCAAAACTGGTGTCTATTAATGCGTTTCATATTCCTTGTAGCTACAGCTGTTGTTATATGTAATTGGTACTTTGTCACATATTGTGACCTTTTACAAATGAATTCGATCCTGGCACTTTTAAACAAGGTAATTCCTTTTTATGTAGTGCTCTTGTCATCAAAATGACTAGATGAATTTCCTCTGTTAAATCCATCTAAAAATCAATTTTTATGTACTGTACTCTATAGTAGAGTCCCACACTAATCGTAGGCCTTTATCAGCCTCTTCGACTTAAAGATGTATTAAACTTCAAACCAAAAATGTAATATATTGCAGCTTACCAATCATGACATGTGATGGCTGTATTTGTTTTCTATTGCAGGCTTTTCCCCCTCTGTTTTCACCTGGTGACCGAACCAGTAACCATAGCGTGTGCAGGGGGTGTGCCTGGGCACACCCTACTTACTATGTGTGGTGCCGATTTGCCCTACTGCCCGCGTTTCCCCCCTGTTTTGGCCCCCTCCGCTCCGCAGTACTGATGGCTTCCCTCCTCTCCTCTCCCCCCGGCTGCTGCGAAGGATGATTCAGGATGGAGAGCAGGGAAAGGGTTCTAGCAAATATGTCAATTACTAGCCCCTTCCTTTTCTAAATGAACACAATGCACACAGTCACTCACTATGTCCATTCATAACTGAAGCATAGTAAACTGTGTTTACTATGCTTCAGTTTGTGAATGAACCGGAAGCTACTGAGCACAGAGCACTTCCCATTCATTCACTGCCCCGTGCAGCTGAGGCCGCAGAGAAAGGAATGTGTGTTTGAGCATTGGGGTGCACACCTATGCCAGTAACACACCTCCTGTAATAGAGTGCCCACACTCTGGATGAAGGAGCAACAGAGACACCTTTGGATAGCAGCATTATCAGTCTGCTGGGAGGGCATTGTTGTACTAGCTGATTTAAATACACTAACAAATTGAAACCAAACTCCAGCTAACAATTTATAAGCAGTTACAGCAAAGAGGGAAATTCTAAACTTACCTGACTGTAATTTTCCTTTCCTGATGCAAAGCATGACAGCATATACGTATGGATAGGCTCCGCCCCCTGCCCTATTCCAGGACCGGTTATACTATATAAGTAAGTCTCCTCCCTGCACGCAGCATTCTCATAACTCAGTATCACTGCAAAGCCCTTTCGGGAGGGACCTATATGCTGTCATGCTTTGCATCAGGAAAGGAAAATTGCCATCAGGTAAGTATAGAATTTTCCTCTTTCCTGACACAGTATGACAGCATATATGTATGCGATGTACCAAATCACCAGACAACAAGGGTGGGTAATGTTAAAGTGTTTAAGTCGAGAATTAGATCTATCCCCACTAACAACTGAAATGTATTGTAGCTAAGGCCGCTGGGTCCACTTTCAAATGGGCCCCCAATGTGTTCAATGTAGACCAGGTCATAGTTTACATATTTGTTTTGGAGGGACTCCTTTGGAGTTACGTCCATGGGTGCGTAATCCATCTGGGAAAGCGATCTCTGCCCTCAATTGATGGATTTGTCCTAGCCATTTAAGCCCCTTGACTAACTTGATCCACACCACTGCGATTGTCTTTAATGGACAGCGACTGTCTTCTTCTGATGCCGTTAGGCCTGAAGAGCCCATTGTTTGCTCCTTGAAGAAGGGCCAATTCTATGTCTCTCTTCAACCTTGAATCTATTTCCAATGCTTGTGGTACTTCAAATACTTTAGTTTGGATATGCCAGAAGGATGATGTTCTAACCAATATGTAAAGATGCAGACCTCTGTATAGTGCTGAGGAAGAGACTAGAGCCATTTTGCCTGATAATTTCAGCAACAAGGTAGTTTATGGCTTGACACTTGGAAATCTGAGATCCTTCTAGACCTATTCGCCATAAAAAATACTTCTTCTATGTTACTGGCCATATTGAGGATGTCTTATCCCTCTGAATGGAGAGTCAGACAATGTGTCCCACACTATTTGGAAGACCCCAGGTGAGAAAGAACAATCTGCTCAGGTCTTTTGGAATTGGTTTGCCAAGATATGCAACAGTTACTGTATCCCAGAGAGTGAGGACACGACCGAGCCTCTTCTATCCTTTAATGCTGTCTCTAGACCTACTTGTATACAATTCAATCCTTACACCAGGGAACAGAGGATTTCATCCTTTAAATTCTGTAGGGTTTCCTGTGATCTAATGTACTTGAAGTTTGGAGTAGGCGCCCTGACCTCCATAGGATTTCAAACACTAAAGGTTAGACCTCCAGATGAGCCTTCTTGATCTCCAGCATCTAGATATAACTTGTTTGAATTTGGAAGATACCCTTGGCCATGCTGTATGAGGTGTTGGATCTCAGGAAGGAGAATAAGAGGTTCTCGGATCTGAGACTGTATCAATGGATATCATGGCCTGCAGGCCACCGGGCAATTATTGTCCTCATCACCACTGAACAACTGCGGATCCTGATAAGGATCCTGGAGACTATTAGGTTTGTTAAATATACATAATAGTTAATCTGCAGACCCAGCTGGATGTCAGTAGTTTTACTGCTTCCTCCTCTGGGAAGCCACCAAGGTTACTGTCAGATCAATATCCTGATAGCCTTATTTGTTGCCGATCTCTTGAACAGCTTGTTGGTTTGGAGACCATCACTTGGCATCCAACGGCTTTGTACCTTACGCCGTCTGGCAGGAAGTTCTAGGAAACCCGAACTTAAAGGGCTGGCAGAACTGACTGGGAGATACCTCTGACAGAAGTTGACTAGTCTTGCATTCCTTCTCTACAACGAAGATAGGACTTCCCCATTTTTCTGAGTCTTTGCAGCATAGCTGAGGCTCTCTTTGTTGCGTTTTCGGAAGGACTTCAGTCTGCGACCACTGCAACTCTGACTTTGGACACCTTGTCCTCCATTAGCATGAATACCAGACAAGTAATAGATTGTGATGATTGGTATGCCTAGTAGCTACCTCCCAAAAGGGACTCCTCTGTGGAGTCACTGTTCCTGGTGCAGGAAGCAAGTCTTCCCTTACTACAAAACCAGTTAATACCATTGTAAACCTTCCATGGGGCCCCTCGGACCACATGGGTTACTACAGGCTACTTCTTTACCCTTTTGCTACCGTGGGATGCAACCAATGGGAAAGCCCTATAATTTGTTCAAGTGAGATACATATACTGTTGCTCTCTCTGAGGCTAACTCTACTGTACTTTTCAGAGATTCAGAACTGCTTCCAGGCATGTCATTGCTGTAATGAGACTAATTGGTCTCTCGATGATGGCTCCTTCCAATTCGATCAGAATCTGAACTAGTCAGGCTGTTGCGCAAACAAGGCTCACCAGAAGTCCTTGCTCCCGCTAGGTGGCCACTACCTGGACTGGACATTTCTGGGAAATGCCCCGAATTTCTGGAAAGGCCAAAATCTGCCAGATGATCTCATAGTGAACTCTCAAATGGCCAAGCGAAGGTACTTGCAGAAGCATTGGTGTCCCAAAGTATTTATACAGTATACACACACACCTGCTAGGTCTAAAGACAATCTACAATTTTAGCCTAGGTTTCCACTATTGCGACCTAAAAGTTGTGCGATTTTGCTGCAACTTTTATGAGACTTGAAGCAATGCCTGTGTATTCTTGAGGTCTATGGCCCAAGTCACATCAAAGTGGGATCAAAGTAGTGCAGGGACTACTTAGACGGTGCTGCGATTTGAAGTCGCAACGCTAACGGTTTACTTGAAAATCATGGGGTACGATTTGTGGAAGCCAAGCCTTACTGATGGCTGGAGAGATTGATTGCAACAATGCCATATGCAGTTTTGGATCCTAATCCTCCTGCTTGTCTTACTTTTGCCTAAAGAACATGCAGTCATAACCCTTCTGCTGTAATGCGTCATGGAGGAAATGCAATGAGTTGGAGGAAAGGAATAACAATTCCAATGGCTTCCTTAATGTACATATAATTCTGTCAGCCGACCCTACTGAGCGACTTGGATAGACTTGGGTTTAGGCAGACAAATAAAGATGATTATTGATTCTTTATTCTCCTATATAGTTTTCCCAGGTTTAACCTGTCATTCGATCCTTGTTACTTTGCCTTTTGGCTATGCTCTGGTCATTAGGGATTAATCCCGCTTCTAGATATCACTGGATCAAATTGAACAGTCACCACTCTGATTTAAAAGCGCTATGTGTTACTTGTGGGATGAGCCATAAGGATGGACTAACGGACTAACGGACTACCAGAGAAACAGCATACAGTCTTGTATCCACATTGGCTGAACTGCATCACTGGCTACTTAATTTTCACTCTAGGATCAGCCATCATAGAGAGTTTATCACTGGCCAGAGCTCTGCTTTTTTCTTGTCTGAGATCCTGACAGTCTGGCTACCGAAGTGAGCTCAACCGCAGGTCACAAAACACTACTCAATAGTAGTATGTACCTTCTTCATCTCCAGATCCATTCACTGTCCCTGGGCCTCTGCAAAGGATATTTATTTTCTGCTGGCAGAATGGCACCCCTGGATAATCTGATGAAGCCTGATTGGCCGCTGCTTTTGAGGCAGAGGTACCTTTTAAAGGACTTAGTTGTTTGATTAGCTTAGTACCTGAGCAATATTGAATAGAGATCCACACAGTCAGATTGGACAGAGTTAAAACATCCACTTTTTGCTTTTGATAGGCCAACTGCTTCTGAGGTAGAGGTTGCCTTTAAATGCAGCTTTTTGCTTAGGCTTGGTATGGAGCCATTAGTGACTATAGGCCTTCTCAGTCTCTGCCCATTTGCCACTGCCTCTGGCCTGCAACTTGGCATGCATTTTTACCGACACCTCACCTTAATGAACGTTGCTGGTCTCTAGGAAGGCTGATTGCTACTGGCCCACGAATGAGATGAAAGACTGGAGCCATGCCTGGGAGTATTTGTTAAAAAAAAACATCAGTAGTAACCACTACTAGCAGCAAACCACATCCCTCTGTGGTGTACCACAAATAACAGAAGCAATTACACATTGCTAACAGGTAAAGGACTAAGGAAATGTAACTAAGCAGATCCTGACTTTCATTTTAGCATCAAGGTCAGCATGTAAATGCATAGTAATAAATGCATAGCAGTCATTAGTACTGTAGAGTCAATGTCATCACAGGCAAACAGCACAGGTTAAAAGTCATCAGACAATTAGCACTAGGCCTAGCAGGTTAAACCTACCTTAGACACATGTACCTCAAAAGGTCCATACCACAACCAAGCATTAATACACAGTAAGCCCAGCCTGCAGGGCCAGACCCTGCGTTAATAGGAAAGGCTTAGCACCACCTGTTATCAGTCTAAGCATTAGCAATACTGCAGAGACAGACCACAACCTGTGAGGCATTAGTAAACAGAGTGGCACTATGAACAGCCAGTAAGATTCACATGTGTGATATACGCTTTCAGTGGTGCAAGCTAACAGCATACCTGCAGACAATAAGTCAAGCCTGTAGGGTCAGGCCTTGCTGAGTTAATAGGAAGGCTTCAGCCCAGCACAACACACATGCTATCAGCATTAGCAGTATTGCAGACACAAACCACAACCTGTGAGGCAATAGTAAACAGACTGAAACTATGGACAAGCCAGAAAAATTCACATATGTGACATATGCTTTCAGTGGTGCAAGTTAATAACATACTTGCAGCAGTAACTGAATACTATGGATTTGTGCACCATGTGGTGCCTTACCACCTGCACTCTTCATGGCCAAACAGGAAGTTCAATGAATGTCCATCCAAGTCATGATGAAGGAGCAATCCCTAGAGACCAGATGCCATCACCCCCCTCATCCTGGATCCTGAGGGGGGGGGGTCTTCACTATATAGGAGTTTTACATCCTGTACAGCGGGGAACTTCATCACAGGAGAGGCTTGAACCTGTGCAGCTTGGCCAGATGAATCCGGCAAGGTGAGGGAAAAGAACAATCCTTCTTTCAGTAGCAGCATAACCGGCTGTAGCAGTGAGGAAAAAAAGAGAATTCTGCTTTACAGGGAGGAGACTTGCTTATATAGTATAACCGATCCTGGAATGGGGCAGGATCAAACAACATTTAGTAAAAAAATGTTTCATTAGACAATATTATTTTAAAATAATATATTGTTTTGATGTTCCGTGAACTCATGGTTAAAGGAATCCTATAATCCATTGCACAGACAGACAGGTTGGCTGCTACTGCAAATAATATACTGCTTGCATATATGTTGAGGACAACATGTGACTCACAAGCAATTGACTGAGGGGTACTAAATGTCTGACTAAATGCATGAATCACATTTCTAATTTGCATGCAAGTTTTTTTTTTATCTTGATTTTTTTTTTGTCAATACTTTATACAGTTCAATGAAGAAAATAAAGAGCGGTTTCCTGGTGCCCCACCTGTTGGAGGATGGGTATTAGACAATTTTCCAAATTCACCGAATTATTGGATACCTCTTAGTGAGAAGGGACTTGTTCCTGATATTGTCATTTGTTTAAAAAATTCTGCAGATAATGGTAAGTGCGATACATTCTTCAAAAGATAACAGAAAATAAAAATTGTTTTTGGGTTTGATATCGCTTTAAGTTGTACTCTCATTACTTGTAAAGTTTCCCATGTGTTCACTGACATATTCTTGTATTTCAGGAAAGTGTCTGCTTAATAGACTGTACATGTTAAATAAACAGGAAATAAATAGTAATATATTGCAAAGACTTGAGAAGGAAAGGGCAAGGAAGCTACAGGAAGAGGAGGAAGCAAGGTATCGCTGTGTGTTTGGTTTTTAACACGTGGCCACAATATGGCATATATTATTGTATGCATTGTTAAAATTCAACAGTAGTAATGGGGTATATGGCGCAATAAGTGTTGTGTGCACATAAATGTCTGTGCAGAACAGCAAAAAGTTCATAGAGCCCAATTGGAGCGTTAAGGGTAACTCCGCTGATCTTGATGCATCAGATGCAGCACCCCCCAGTGTGTTCTCTTGGTCCTGCAGGTGTATCCATTCACCTAGTATGCCTATCTTGGTCTGCAGTACCCTGTTGTTATGAGACTGATCGGAAGCCCTTACTATATGATGACCCTGATTTTAACTGTCACAATGTGAGTTGCCATTTGTCTTTTTACCACAATAAATCTGTTCATATACTACACTCAGATTGCGCATTGCTGTTCTTAATTGTTTAAATTATACATTTAATTTTCCTAGGGTTCACAGTCACTATTTTCTAAAGGAAACAAAAAACACTCAACTGAAAATCTTAGCAATAGATATGCTGTCACCACATAAAATCTAAATAGCTTGTACTAAAAACATAGGATTGGTGCTAAGCAATGTAACCCTGTAGCTTTGTAAACCTGGGTTCAGTCTCCACTAGTAATTTTGACTGCAGGGATTTTATGTGTTTTCCCATTGTTTGCTTGCATTTCCTCTGAGTGCATTTGTTTTCTCCCACAAAAAATGTGACCCTAGACAGTGGGTATATCTGTATGACTTTATTAGGAAAATGAGGTCATAAATTTCTCTTGGATAGATTGCAGCGAACAGGGGGGGGGGGGGGGTTGCAGAAGCTGGAGTTGGGTTTAAAACTTAATGTTACTAAACCCACAACAGTAAAATCAGTCTGTGTATGCAGTTAAGCGTGCTTGTTATACTCACGGTGGAAGGGGTTAATCCTGTGCATTGTGTAAAAAGGCTTTTTATTCTCTGATCCTCCCCACCTTCCACTGTCCCCTGATAATTTCCTGATAACACAAAGTCTATGGAGTCAGGCTGCACATGCTCAGTTTGGTGTGTATTGCTAGAGAGGGTTTTTTTTTTCTTTGGAGAGTGCATGTGATCATCAGAGAGTCAGGGGTCCTGCAGCCTCATAGGGCAGTCAGAAAACTCCTCCTACAAGCTCAAACCAGTGCTTGGCTGGACACTGCTGGAAATTACAAGACTGCTATATACTGCTGATGAGAAGGTATTTAGCAGTTTATAATTACTAAAATAATTGCATTTCCATGTTCTGTGTACTGTGGGAGACCAGATATAGTGAATGCAGTTTCCCGGGTTTAGTAACACTTTGAGCTGGCCATACACTCACAGATTTTTTAAATTCAAACTTTCAAACAGACTCCTTCGTCCATGCTAAACAGCACAGATGAACAAATCTCCTGTTGCAGCAGCTGTCAAAATATCCAAACAGTGCCTTCATCTGATAAGGTTGTTGGGTGGTTTTGCACAGAGCAGCCCAGATCCTCTCTTCTCAGGTCTCTCATTGGTGCTCCTGGCCCCTCCCTCCTGCCTCCACAGCAAGCAGCTTGATATGGGGGCAGCCGAGCCGCAGCTCCCTGTGTCCATTCAGCTGCCCCCTTTTTCTCCTCATTGGCTGAGATAAGTATGGGGGGGGGGGCTGATTGTGGCTGCTGCACACAGAAAGCTTTTTATCTTAATGCATAGAATGCATTAGGATAAAAACCTTCTGCCTTTACAACCCCTTTAAAGTGGTTGTAAACACTTTAAAAAAATGTGAGCTCATTATGAATTACTTACCTGAGATCGAAGCCCCCACAGCGGGCCTCGTTCACTGCTCCGGCGGCTGACATCACCCCGTGGGGTTAATTCAGGGTATCGTGGCTCCGGTGCTGTGATTGGCTGAAGCCACGATGACATCACTCCCGCGCGTGCGTGAGCCACCGGTAACGGCATAGTACAACTGAAGCCACCGGTAATGGCATAGTACAACTGAAGCAATGACAAGTGACATGACAGGGATCTACCTAGTGTTAACTCCTTCCCTGCCAGTGACATTTACACAGTAATTAGAGGCTATTTATAGCACTGATCGCTGTATAAATGTCAATGGTCCCAAAAAAGTGTCCGATCTGTCCGCTGCAATGTCGCAGTCCCGCTAAAAATCACAGATCGCCGCCATTATGAGTAAAAATAATAAAATGCCATAAATCTATCCCCTATTTTGTAGACGCTATAACTTTTGCGCAAACCAATCAATATACGCCTATTGCGATTTTTTTTTTTTTTTTTACCAAAAATATGTAGAAGAATATATATCTGCCTAAACTGATGAATAAATTAGTTTATATATATATATATATATATATATATATATATATATATATATATATATATATATATATATATATACATATATATATAATTTTTTTTTGGATATGTACTGTATTATAGCAAAAAGTAAAAAAAAAATATTTTTTTTCTAAATTGTCGCTCTTTGTTTATAGCGCAAAAAATAAAAACCGCAGAGGTGATAAAATACCACCAAAAGAAAGCTCTATTTTGTATGGGTACAATGTCGCACGACCGCGCAATTGTCAGTTAAAACAACGCAGTGCCGTATCGCAAAAAAATGCCTGGTCATTAAGGGGGCAAATCCTTCCGGGCTAAAGTGGTTAAAATGCAAATCACTTTATAACTTTTTTGAAATGTGTTTTTATGGATATTTTTGTTATTCTGTCTCTCACTGTTAAAAAAAAAAACTACCATTAAAATTATAGCCTGAGCATTTCTTTTTCAGTGGGCAAACGTGCAAAATCAGCAGGGGATCAAATACTTTTCCCCTCACTGTATGTGTATATATATGTACATTGTTCTGTAAATATTTATTTAAAGAGAAGCCTACCTTCTAACCACTTTATGTACACCTATCAAGCACCCCCCTGTTTCTCCTTTACCCATGGCAGTCGCCTCCAGAATTTTCAGAGTCAGATAGTGTCGGAGCTCAGAGGGAGCACTGATTTTTACCCTTCCATAAACAGTGATAAACAGTGTTTATCTCTAAAAAAATGGCTGCTGGGCTTGAGCATTACGTAATGGGAGGAGGTCGTTTGTTTCCCTGTACCCAGAAGCGCTAAGTATTTTGCAGAAGGAGCAGCAGGAGAGCACTGGAGAAATGGGTATATATTAGTTGGGGGGGCAAAGATGACTCTGTCTGTTTAATTGAAACCAGAGTGATAATGAAAAAAGATAATAATATTTATCATTCCCAATTGTTCGTTTTAAGAAAAGAACAAGAGGAGATAATGAGATTGCAGCTAGAACAGAAGAAACAGCAGGAAGAGTTGCAAAGCCCCTCAGAACCTATTGAAGATAAGCCACAAGGTAAGTACTGTGCATTACTGTGGGGATATACTGTATAGTCTATAGAAGTTTTCTTCATGAAATATAATGAATCATATACAAAATTGGTGAAAAGAAAGGTGCTTGTGCTATCTGTGCCAATTAACCTCATTCCGTATTTTTCTAATGTAGGGGCAAAAACACAAGTGAAATATGCACATGTAAATGATTTTGGTTGCTAAGGAATTTGGTATTCTGTCCAGCCACGTTTGCTTTTTATACATCCCAGCCAGAAAGCACAGTCAGGAGGTTGATATAATTTTCTCTGTTAGAGTTAAAGTGGTTGTAAGCACTTGCATATAGTATACCCAGTGAAGTGAATCTAGCCCCAGGTTATACACAAAGATAGAATAAACCCTCCTACATAAGTTGTACCTTTTTATCTGAAGCCCTCTCTTCTCTCTCTGTTCAAATTTCAGAATGTATACAGCTTGTCTGAGCTTTCAGAAATCTGGGGGAGTGGGGGCGACTGAAGTTACGCTCTGCAGAGTTCAGTGAGAGCTGATTGAAGGGAAATTACACACCCCCTGCACATGGGAACAGAGCTGAGGCTGTCAATCACAGGCTATGTGCTGGAACTCCCTCCCCTGTCACCTATTTAATTCTTGGTGTTAGGAAAACTTGCCAGAAGACTCAGGAATGAGGCAGCAGACAGACATGTAGTGCTCTGGACTGAGACAAGTACACACTATAGAGGGATATTCTTTGTTCATGTCTGAGGTTTACAACCACTTTAAGGAATAAATGGGTGTTCCATACTGTTCTGCAGACTGCTGTCACTGAAGGTGCAACTTACTGATGAACCATCAACTCGTCTCACCTTCTGTCTGCACGTTCCCTGTTTGCACATGCTTGCAGCAGAGTGGGATGACTGATGCTGATATCAAGATGGATACAGTTACTTTTGATATTTGCATGAAACTTTTTTTTTTTTTTTTAAATGAATACACAACGGCATTAAATAGTGTAGCCAATCACTGTTTAAGGCTCGATTAACACCTAAACCGGCTGCGGATCGCACAGCAACACTGTTCGCCCCTGTTCTCCATTTCAGGGATGAATCAGGGCAGAATCTTTGTCTGAATTTGGCCCTGAAATGGAGGCAAAGACGCACAGTGTTTCTGTGCAGTGCGCCCTACAGCTGCTACGGAGACATGTGAACCGGCTCCATAGAGAGCTGGTCATATTCTCCTGCTATGCAAATTGGATGCGGAGAAACCCGCACCCAATTCACATAGGTGTGAACCCAGCCTAAAAGCCTATGAATATGAGTAATCCCTATGAGTAAGCTCTGTATGGAATGAAACGCATTCGAGTGTCTTCTACCAAGTGGGAAAGTCTGTATATCGGAAGCCCGGCTTTCATTAGCTAACCTCACCATGACATAAAACTCTTGATATTATTAACATTCAGCACACAGAAACACTAACAGGCTAAAAAACTTGTCTTTAAATGAATAAAAGCCTCTTCCGTCACACATATGAAATGTCACTCCTCTGGGCCAAAAGGAAGGATTATGAAGTTTCTTGTAATGTGTTAAATGACATTGCAACAAACACAGACGGGTCTTAGTGGGAGGAACCCAGCCTTCACCTCTATATAGTATTGGCCAAATAATTAAATATCTCTCCAAATGTATTTGGTGTTCAGGAGCAGCAGTACATTTTAAAAATGGTGACCATGGGTATGATACACAACTCATATTGGAAGTACTGGGTGCTAATGTTGGTAAAGGTAAATTATATCTGAGTGTGATAATTATACAAGCAAACTTTACCCATGTATCTTAATATATAATATCATAATGTATCTTCTTAATGGTAAACAGATAATAAGATAATAAAGTCACCATGGGGTACCATAATTTGATATATCTTTAAGTCATGCAACACATGCGTATCTAATGATATATTATAATAAGAATGCATTATGGCTTTTTGTAATTATATGTGATAAAGGAGGAGACCGCTAGCATCACAACAATACTTAGTTCTAATGCAGTTTGTTATACTAATGAATAAAAAAGTAGTAATAGTAATTTTGATTTTTACATGATGCCTGTGAGAAATGGTATGATGACAGTTTGTTATTTTGGCAGACTCCAGTGACCAGCCTATGCCAGACACAGAACAAACAGACATGACTTCTCCAAAAGATGCATCGCAGCCCAGTTTAGAAGATATTGAACCACCAGAACAGCCGGATCAACAAGTGGAAGGTCAACTAATTTGTGACGTTTTTCATGATGGCAATTTGTATTTTAATGTGTATTCTTTGGAATTGCACATGCTAGTTCAGTGTCTTAACAATGTAAAGATGAATCCTACAATTTATTCTTTGTATACCACATAATCCCAGAAGGAGAACATGTTGCGGTGTCATAACACTGCTGCAATATTGGCAGGCAGTCTGCATCCCCACACTAAAGTGCATCATACATATTGCAATATGATTGCACAATTCCCTTTGGCTTTATATTAAACTAAATAGGGCTAAGGCCTGCACAATTGGACAATCATGTAATTGATTGTGTACGTGAACCCTATAATTACATTTAAAGATTGTACAAATAGATTATAGTATGTATGGCCAGCCTATGGGTTAGCTGGTGTTTGCTCAGCACCTATACGTTCCACCTCTTGCCTGTACCAACAGCTTGACTGGAGGAAGGAGATAGAAGAGGAACTAAAGCTCTGTGACTTAAGCCCCATACACACGGTCGGATTTTCGCATGGATTCTGTCCGATCGGACAATGTTGTTGAAAAATCCGACGTGTGTATGCACCATCGGACAGTGTACATCGGATTGTCCGACGGACAAAGTCCTATCTCCTGCTGGATAGATTTTTTGACAACACGGTCCGATCACACCAAATCCGATCGTGTGTAGCGTTGTCCGACGGACAAAGTGCTACGCATGCTCAGATCACATTACAAGACCAAAGCTATTGGCTACTAGCCTCTACGTAGTCCCGTCGTAGGCAACAAACGTCACCACGTTCAGAATGATCGGATTTTCCGACAACTTTGTCCGACCATGTGTACGCAAAACCAACATCGGACAAAGTATGACGGACATGATCCGACGGACCTGGTCCTCGGATAATCCGAGCATGTGTATGGGGCTTAAGAGGAACAAAGCCAGGGAAAAAATTACATTTAGACAGTGACTTTTTTTCTACTGGTCACCCTTACACATGTAATACCCGCATAATCACATTGGGAGTCCCTATAAAAATGCACACCATGGGTCTTGCTTGCAGCAACATCCATTCTAAGATTGTTTTTATTGCTTTAATTTTCTAACCTGCTCTAGAAAAACAAAATAACAATTGGAATCTAACTGGGTGTTATAAGCAGCTCCTATTCTCCCTCACATTTCCATTTATTGGATGCACCTATAATTCTACAGTGTCTTGAAAAAGTATTCATACCCCTTGACATTTTCCACATTTTGTCATGTTCCAACCAAAAACGTAAATGTATTTTGATAGACCAACACAAAGTGGCACATAATTGTGAAGTGGAAGGAAAATGATCAATGGTTTTCAAAATTACAAATAAATATCTGAAAAGTGTGGTCTATCACATAATATCCCAATAAAATACATTTACGTTTTTGATTGTAACATGACAAAATGTGGAACGTTTCAAGAGGTATGAATACTTTTTCAAGGCATTGTATATTAAGATCTCTTTAGATCACCTTAAAAAAAGCCCAATAACAATCTGAGATAATAATTCCTAACAGAAATCGTCTTACCAGAAGTTCCTGATGGAGGATTTCCAGATGTGCCAGAGATGGAGCCTCTGAAGGCATTCATAAACAAATTTAATGAGGACTGGCATCTGCTGGAGCCTGTGTTCAGTGACGCATCTCTCCTAAATGTTACTCACCTGGAAATGGCCAATAAATCACCAGAAGCTCTTCTACAGGAGGCAAAGACTGCTATGGAAAGTGAGTTTGTATTAATGTTTGTTTGTCTTTTCATTTGTACCATGAAATGATAGGGTATCCCTACCAATATTGATACTTTGTTTTTATTTCACCCATGTTAACTCTTCAAAAAGTAATTTTTGACAATAGCTTTCATGATGCACTTAATAGACCTTCCTCTTGCTGGTTTATGAATAAATGTTGCAAATATCTCTCAGCTATCTGAACTAAAGTTTAATTCAAGCTCAAACTTTTTTTTTTGTTTTGGGCAGAGTGGAAAAGAGTTAGATACACTAAGATTTTTTTTGGGGGGGGCTGTCTGTTGCCCTTTTGGGGAGCTTTTTCATCCCTTTGCAATTAATGGGACAATTGTAAGGGGATATCTCCAATATATATTAGCCTGTAGCCTTATTCTGTTCTAATGATACAGTATTTTTACTGCCGCCATGTAAACAAATGTCTTCCTAATATCTCTCCTAGTGACTACAATGTTATTGGGCAAGGAAGTGAGGAAAAAATCTTCCCCATTGGAGCCTTAAGCAATTATATAAACCTGGCAGAGATTTTAACCTTTTCTCACAGTACCCAAAGCTAAAAAAACAGTTTTGGTTGCAAATTCACTTTAGCAAAGAGAAGACATATGTCATTTACACCTTGAATGATCTTATTCCTATTTTTTAATATACTGTAGAACTTTAAAGACAAAAACACTTTTAGTCACTAGACCACCCTAACCTAAACTATGCCACCCACCCAACCTAAACTAACCTAGAAAACTTTCAGCCAAAAGGGTTCTTACCCCAGCATGGCAGCAATAGCCTCCTCCAGCATTTACATAATCTAGCTGGAAATCTTTAACAGTGGCCCCAAAGGACTTAAATGGGGAAACAGGCACAATACACTATGTTTTATATACATCTGGATTATTGTTTGTCATAACGTCTGTGAAATAAAGCAATGATCGTTGCATAAGTGGGATTTAGTATGGTGTATATATGACGCATCAATTCTGATAGAGCTTAACTTGATTATCTGAAGTACACAATTGGGAGGATTATCACACTTTTACAGACTAAAACACAGGTTATGTCAGTATTTTACAAAAAATCTAACAATTTTGCTAATAATATATCTAACAAAAATGTAAATGTGCAATTTTGAAAAAATACACAAATGTTTGACAAAAATGCTCTACCTTTATCCTTCAGTTTTATTAATGTCCACTACAAATTGCAAAAATATAGGCTAACACTATATTACTTGTACAACATGTCCGGTTTTGCTGATGCCCTGAAATATATCCACAAGGGATTTATTGTAACTAACCCTCTCATCAGAACCATTTCAGTATCAAGGATGGGAAGTAAACTCTCAGGACATAGATGAGGAAGCAGAAGACATGCAAGCAGAGCTGGGTGCTGAGGAGAAAGAAAGGGAGGGAGAGGAAGAAGAAGAAGAAGAAGAAGAAGAAGAAGAAGGGGATGAAGATGCAGAAGTAAGTTCCAGCTAAATACAAATGTCATAAAGATTTTTTCAGTGCGATAAAGCAGAGAGCAATGATTGCAATACCCAGAGTAAACAATTATATTTCAAACCACTATTGTCTATATGATTACCCTTTTTGTTGCTGTTTTTCATTGTGCAATTTACTTTGTTCTGTACCCAACTGACTAAGCCCAGTAGTGTTTATTAGCATAAATGGTTGTTCAAACTTTGTGATCTTGCTTCACCTGTATAGAGTGAGATAGTGACTATACACCTTTAATGACAATAATTAAAAACCTAATCATTTTTTGTATCATAATATTGGTTTGCCGGTAAAAGGAGCATAAAAAACCCCAAATAAATTCTAATTTAATGGGGACAAACATTCCCTATTAACCATGTTCTGGTTGAGAGATAAGTAGGCCCAACCTTTGCAGTACCAAAAACAATGAGAACAACTTGGGATAATTTGAAGAGAAACTTTGGAGAAAGTGAGACGTCGACAGTGCTGTCATAATCCCTAGTGATGGCAGCAGCAGATGATGGTCTAAAAAATATGTCTAGGGTCTCCCTACATAAGATAACACAAAGTTTTCAGTTATCTACTGAGATGCCTGTCCATGAATAACTTACACCTATTTGAAGAGGCAACCTTATTAAAAATACAAACAAATGTGTAGCCAAGCAGTGATACAGTTTCAATTAAATCAGGATTAATATATGAAAGATAACATTGCAGACTTTTTTTTTGCAATGTAGTTCAAAAAGTATTTATTATTCAAAGTTTTAGTGTGTGCACCAGCAAAGACAATACAAATTCAGCATTAATAAAGGGTACAATAAGCATAGACTGGTACACAAACCAATAGTAGAGTAAACGAATATGCTAGGTACAAAGCATATAGGGTGATGCCAACTTGGCAACAAAGAAACTACATTAGTCTGACATAGAATGCAACAGTGTAAGACACTAAAATCACCCAGAGGCTGGTGTACACGAACACATTTTCCAATAGAAAGAAAAAGGTATTACGTCACAAAAGTTAATAGACAAGAAGCCGAGAGCAAGAAGGAAAAGAGAATAAGCATGCTCAATAGGGGAAGACAGGAACTGAACAGGAAAACTTAGGAGGAAGGGGGAGAAAAAAAAGGTGTTGTTGTCTTGTGAGTACTGGAAACCGTGCCAGTAAAACCAGGTTTCATTGAATTGTTCCTCTTTTCGTTTTTTTTTTTTTTTTTTAAATCAAAACTGTTTTTATTGACAAAGAAAGTAAGTGACTGTACAGTACAATATACGACACGCAAAGTCATCTTAACACAGTTCTTTTGACATAATATATACACATATGTAGAAATAGATATAAAAGGCAGTCGTCTGTTAAGTAGCAAATATATAGAATTGTTATGCAATAACCTAAAACAAAAGAAAGAAAAACTAACAAAACCGCCCAAGCTTGTTAATGGGCAACTGCACAGAATGTCAAATTATCTTATGCTTACTTATCATGCATACAGGCATACCTTATCTTCCAAAGCACCCCTATGAAAGCCAACAATGGCAGGGTTCCCTACGGATCAACATAATACAACATAAATCAACATAAGCACCCAATTAACAAAGTTGTCCCCCAATCCAAACTGAGACAGAATTTCCCAGAGATAGGGCAATTCAACACTGTCAATCCTACCGCCAGGATTATCCACCGGCACCTGCAAATTAAGAAGTAGACGTCTTATATTGTCTGCCGTTGATACTATTTTGGTCCGTTAAATACATTTTTCCATAAAAATGATTATAGTGGCTACACTCAATTAGATTGTTATATCTCAAATTTTTTCCTTTTTTTTCTTTATGTATACAGTAATATTTAATTTCATGCAAAACAATACTGTTACACACAGGATGAAGAAGTTATCAGGGAAAAGAAGAAGCACTATGGGGATTCCAAACACTTCTGCCCAGTAGCAATAAAGGACAACTTTATACTACAACCAGGACTCCAGGATAATGCTGCTTTATACAGAGAGAAGACATACTACTGCTCAAGCCCTGAAGCAAGAAATACATTTCTACAGAATCCTGAGAATTATGTTGTCCATAAAGAACCATTACAAGTAATGCATTTGATATCAAGCTCAGACCCTAATAGTACTTATGAATACATTTGAACTTATAATACCTTTTTTATTTTATTGTGGCATTGTACTAGCTTCTCACATCTCACTTCTCACTGCTTTTTCAGGCTCCACCATTGAGAGTCCTCTTGATTGGAACAGGTGGCACCGGGAAAACAGCTAATGCAAGATGGTTAACCAACAAGCTAGGTATGTTCCACATCCAGTTTCAAGAACACCTGCAAGAGATCATGCTGTCTAAGTTGGAGAAAAAAGTTGGACCTCACCATGAAGAAGAATCAGTTGAGGAAGACATGACTGATGAAGCCATGTTGCTTTTGTTAGAAAATGGAAACGCAGAGGAAAGTAAAAAGGAGGAATCAAAAGATTCAAAGGTACTTGCATCTGAACCTGTTAACACAGAAATAAATGAGATATGGATTGTGAGCACTGCTTCTTTGTTATATTGCTTCAAGTGTATGTAAAGCCAAACCTTTTTTTCATCTTTAAATAAAAAGTTTATTTGTAAACTTTTTTAAGGGACTTTGGAAGATTTAGAACCCTTTGTCTGTTTTTTTAATGCCCTCTGTGTCCCCACTCAGGATATTGACCTCACTACAGGGGGTCCCCGGGTTACAAACAAGATAGGGACTGTAGGTTTGTTCTTAAGTTGAATCTGTTTGTAAGTCGGAACAGGTACATTTTTTAAGTGTAGCTCCAGCCAAAAAAATCTATTTTTACGTTTTTTAGATAACATAGAGAAGGGTTATCACCCCTGTAACATTTGTTTTGCTGTCTGTGCCCCTGTTCAGAAGATTTCACCTCACCTTCTGTCCCAATGACAATTGGATTTTGAAAATTTTGGGTTGTTAGGGAAGCATGGACTGGTGATAAAGCATCAGTGGAGACACCTTTTTCCCATATTAACTCTTACAGGAGTGAATTTCCCTTCCTAGGGGTGGATTTCCTCTCACTTCCTGTTGTCTCCCTCCGTTTGTAAGTAGGAGTCGTTTGTAAGTCGGATGTTTGTAAGTCGGGGACCCCCTGTATTGGTCCTGGTGATCAATTTCTTAGTGCCCACAACTGTTTTGGTGATGACTGTCTGGGAGGGAAAGACCCTAACTTTGAAGATATCTCTTAATTCCTGCTTTTTTCAGAGACTTTTAACTATCTCTAAAGGGGTAATTCTTCCCAACAATCACAAGTATAAGAAGCATTTTTCTCATTAACCATCACACTAATATATCATGAGTTGCAGATATAGTCATTTTTAGCAGGGGTCTCCGAGACCAGAAAGTTATTTCAAGGGTTCATCTGTGTTGAAAAGGTTGAGAAAGGCTGAACTAGAATCTTCTACATCTGACAATTCCAGGTTTGTTGAATGCTTGCTGCATGGACACACTAATTGCATAGCAGTTGGTGTGGGGTGCCACAGGGGATAGTGGGGAGAGGCAGCCATCCAACACACTCAGGAGTGTCATATGTTGAAGATTGTAGTGCCAGTGTGCTAATTCCTTTTTTATACATGTATTTTCTAAACTTGCCTCTTTTAAAAGGAAACTATGGTGATTTTAATGTTTATGAACGGTCCATGAATGGTTATGTGTTAATGATGCAAACAATAAGGCTCTATTTACACTAGTGCCATTTCGGATGCAACTTAAGTAGGACATAGAATCGTATGACAGTGAAAACCATATTGTTTTCAACAATGCCTGTTCACATCAATGCAACTCAGATTTTAGAAAAAGTTCTTGTTCTATGTTGGTGCAATTCCAGCACGGTTTTGACCCCATAGAATATGCAAACCACTTTAAAGTAACATCAAAGTAGCATCCATGTTGCATTACATAAGTGCACTGAAAGTCGGATTGCAACCGTGTAAACCTAGCCTAACAATGAGGAAAGATTTATAATAAAAATGTGAATATATAACTGTAAAAGAGAACCTTCTTAGGTTTCAGGGGTAAGGATAGTACCTATGTCTGTTTGAGAAAACAATTTCTTGTAAAAACTCAGTAAAGTGCCACGGGGTTTGAAAGTATACATTGAAAAGAAAAGTGGAAGAAGGAAAATGAAGAAAAAAGGAAAGGGAATCATTAAACAGATAAAACAATTCCTTCCTGTCCCATAGCCAAAACAGGAAGTGAGAGAAAATCCCTGCAAATTAAAGAAATTCCCCCAGGTCACCAGAACTAGTTTCCCCATTGGAAGATTTACCCTCTATTATTTTTCTAGGGGATGACTTAAAATTTGGGATTTTCTTTTACTTTAACTTTCAATGATAATGGTAAACAGGACAAGTGGGGCTGGTGAATCTCATGTCTAATAAGGATACAGACAGCAATAAAAACCTGCCAGGAGTTCTAATCACTCACAATTCTGTCCACAACTAAAAAATGTTTTGCCCTTAGTTATACTTTAATATGAAAATAGTAATAAGGTACTCTCCTAATATAATGCCTTTGTTCGATGCATAGGTGTGTACCACGTGCACTAGAGCCAATGATAAGGCAGTACAGCCTGCCCTCCTGTACCAGGCTGGACCCGTGTCCTATAAGTTCAAAAGGGGGAGCATGGGTACCTGCTTAGCAGGAGGACTGGCTGTACTTCCTTATTGCAGATACCAATACTCTTGTTCCTCCCCCTGCAGCGCTACCGGCTTCTCCTCCTCTCTCTCCCTCCGGCTGCACTGCAGGAGGATCAGTTCTAGCATCTGCTCACCCCATCCTGTCCTCAGTCCTATTCTGAGTCTTAAATGTAAGACATTAGGGGTCTGTTTAGAACCCTGATATTTTACCAAAGCCCCCAAAAAGGGCAGTTAAAAAATGCAAAAAAAAAGAAAGAACGAAAAATATAAAAAAAAAAAAAAAAAAAAAATGAAGAACTCATTCACATGTGCTTTGCACTCTGTAATTTCTGCCATGGCTGTGTACACTCCTAGCCACTGCCTCTGTTGCTCTGTGTTTGAGCTTAGGGGTGTACACCCTAATGCACTAGACTGTGCATACCTATGGTTAGATGTCTTTAATTTTTCTTTTCAGCGAGAGCTATTATGTTATGTAAACATTCCAAAAATGTAAAAAACAAAGGGCTACATGCTGATAATGTCATTGACGTAGAAAAATGTATTGAACAAAAAGGTTCTCTATGACTAAGCCTGTAATGGTGAAATGTGTCGGCAAGTGCAGTTCTCAGGCAGGGAATCACAGCGTACCTTTTTGATTCAATAAAGTTTTGTAACTGGAATGATGTCATCAGCAATGCACCGTTTCGTTTCTTGAATTTAAGCGGGGGGCAGGTTCCCCTGGCTAGCACCCTGGTTCCCCTGCAGTTGAAGGGGGTTTTGGAGTGGTGTGGTTTTCTTTTGTGGAAAAAGGAAAGAAATGTGGGCGATAAGAAAAGCAAAAGGAGAGGGGAATAGAGGGATAGAGGGGGTAGAATGAATCAGGAGTCTTCACTCATTTTTACTTCAGGGTTAAAGAATAGGGAGTTATGTCTTCAAGATACTATAGAAAAATGTGTCCGAAATCTACGGGTAAGTAGTTTATTTAGCCATGTTTTGATTCGATTTTGCTGTCAGTTTTTCATAAAACACACACATTCAATTATTCAGGTCCTCATATGAGCATACAGGGGTTGGAAATAAGGACTGGAAAGTACTAATATTTTCTTGAAAGCATATAAGTAAGTCAATTAAATAAATTTTTGGTGTATCTTCAAACAGTTCCCTTCTATTAGCTGGACTCAAAAGTGTATAAATCAGTCTATATGTAAGGGACCTAAAATATATGATTTTTGTACAGTAAATTAGATGTGTTAAAAGGTGTCTGCTATGTTGCAGGCACAAAAAAATTGGAAAATAACCAGGGACCATTTTGGAGATATATGCTAGGACAGTGCCAGCTCATAAAAAGCTTACATCAGTTAGATTCAACAACAGTTGTATTGATATACATTAACAATTAAATGTTGTAGTGTGGTAGACCATTTTCATTATTCAATTTTCAGGAGAAAGTTTGGAGCTCAATTCCAGTTTCCATTTGGATACATAAACGAGGATGGGTGGGGTCACACAGATGGAGGATGTCAATAGCATACAGTATAAACATATGCAATATCATGGTTTAGGGCCCTTTCACACTGATGGACCGATCAAGTCCGCCTGTCAGTTTTTGAGGCAAACCCAATCAGACCATCCATTGGAGCAGCGGATGTCAACGGACATGTGTCTGTTGACACCCGCCATCATCCGATCCAATTCTGTCCACTAAAATCAGATGGATGGAGATTCGTTCCCTATCCATCTGGTGGATTGGATAAGATGACAATTGGATGGAAACAGACAGGTGGTCTGTTCCCATCCGACAGCCCATAGAGGAAAGAGGTCCGTGTCCGCTTTGCATCAGTGGAGCTGACATGGACCTATCATCCGCCTGCTCAGCGGGAAGAGACCCCCTGCTGAGCGGGCAGATCCGCTGGCAGACTCTACCAGTGTAAAAGGGGCCTTAGTTGTTTCAAATAATCTTTATTTAACAACAGATACAGTGTCCATTCATGACACTAAGTTTGCAAACCCTGAACATTCTAAAAAAAAAAAAGCCCAACACTGCCAGAATGCCTTTTGGAGCTTTTTGCAGACTGATTATTTTAGAACATTCTCATATTTGGCATTGAGACGTATGATCTTACTTTGATTCATTCGGTTGTCTATTTTTAGCACAATAGTTGTAAGAAAGAGTCTTTATAGAGCTTAAATTTGTGATGTAGAATGATATTAACCTAATTTAATGTTTTTTTTTTATATAAAGGAAGAGGTTGTTCTCACAGTAGAGGAGGAGGCCATAAAGTCCTATTTAACTGACAATGAACCCCTACCAACTGAAGTGCTGGATAAGGTTGTAACAGAATGGTGGACCAAGGAACCTTTTCGGTAATGTAATGTTCCACACTAATTCCTTTTTCAAATGTGGAATGCATCTTTATAATTAATTACAAGTATATTAGTAGTTACAGTATGTATAGCAAAATAACTAGCACGACCATTATGCCGCGTACACACGATCTGACTTTCTGCGGATTTTTTTCCGACGGATGTTGTCTCAAACTTGCCTTGCATACACACGGTCACACAAATGTTGGACAAAAATTCTGAACGTGAGAACACAGTGACGTACAAGACGTACGACGAGCCAAGAAAAATGAAGTTCAGTAGCCAGTGCGGCTCCTTGATTCAGAGCATGCGTGAACTTTTGTGCAACGGACTTGTGTGCACGCAATCAGACTTTCCAACAACAAGTTTTGTTGGCAGAAAATTTGAGAACCTGCTCTCAAACATTTGTGGGCAGAAATTCTGACAGCAAATGTTCGATGGAGCATACACACGGTTGGACTTTCCGACAACAGGCTCACATCGAACATTTCCCGTCGGAAAGTCTGACCATGTATAAGCGGCATCACACTAAAATTAATAAAACAGAAAAGTAAATATTCCCTACTGTGCAAGGAACCACAAAAAATGTCCTATAATGAGTCACTAACCACAAGGTAAATGTAAATCATAGCATGTTTGTGAACATACCGTATGAAAAAGACAACAACATACAATGATTAAAATCACATAAAACATGGAATAACAATTCTCCTCTTTAAATATATTTAAAACAGGCATTCAATTATGAGACTGATTACCCATTCTACATACTATATAATTATTGACTAGAAACACAAGGCCAAACGAGCAGTAATTTGTGAATATACAGGGAGAGTATGCTATAACTCACTGCTGACCTTGTAGCTCATTCATATCAGCCATAAATGGGCAGTGAGAGGCTTAGTGACCTTGAGAATAGCATCTAATCTAAATGTTTCAACCATATGTAAAGGCAAAATAAAGAAAAATCATATGTAGTATACAGTATATCTGCAATAAAAGTACATTACTCCATGTTATGCCCATTTAAAGACCCTGCAAGTACAAAAAATTATCAGTTAAACTGCCAAAAATGTGCTCAGCTCCTATGTCCTTTTGTGGGCTGACCACTCACAGCTTTTTTGTAGACTGAGTGTTGTCAGCCCTCCCAGATGCGTTTTGCTAAACTACTACTACTCAGTTACTCCCACTCTTCCATCTCCACAACATAAAGGTTAATCATTCTGTAATCCAAGATAAGAACTAGGAGAACCCAGTGCACACAGGCCAGCTCTGCAATTCTGTCAAGTTAAATCGTTTTTTTCCCTTGCACTCATCAAACAGATAAAACAATTAAAATGGAGAAAAGAAGATACATTAAAGCAGTATTAAACCCCAAACCAAAAATTAACATGTTGTCACTTACCAATCCTTGGATGTGGTGGCTGCATTGGTTTTTATGCTTTTTTTAAACTGGAGCTGTTATATTATGTAAACATTACAAAAATCTAGAAACTTAGGTCCCTTACACATGGGGTGGCTCCGTTGCAGTCCACCTGCTCAGCTGGGAATCTGCCTGCTGATCCCCACTGAGCAGGCCGATGGCTGGTATGTGTCGCTCCGCTTATACAGGGCAGACACAGACTGCTCTCCTCTACAGGCGGTCGGATGTAAGCGGAATGCCTGTCCGTTTACACCCGACTGCCGTCCGATCTGCCAGATGGCTGGAGAACGGATCCCCATCCGTCTATTTTTAGCACACAGGATAGGATCGGATGTTGGTGGTTGTCAACGGACACATATCTGTTGACTCCTGCTGCTCCATAGAGAAGACTGAAGGGTCCGATCGGGTCCGCTGAAAAACTGACAGGCAGACCTGATCTGTCTGCTAGTGTGAAAGAAGCTTAAGGGCTGCATGCTGATGGATTAATTCAAAGTAGAAATTTTTATTAAACAAAAAGGTCATTTATGACTAAGCCTGTAATAGCGAAACATGCGGAGTGGGGTGGTTGTCTATCTCAACACACTCTGCCCCCTCCCACCCCCCTCCAGCAGTGATTTTCAGCCTTCTTTAGTGTAAACAGTCCAGTGCTGGACTTCGGTGCTTCTACTGTAAACTGAGGACAAATTTTCCACAGTGGCTACAGCTACTTAGGTCAGTAGGTAGGCGTATTTCCTACATGTTAAGAATATGTACAGTAAATACTTGAACATCCATATCTATATCTTGGCCACAGGTTCATGGTAAATTCTGTTTTGTTGTGTCATGTTATGTTAACATTTACATGCCACTGTTGGTTGGTTTTGGAGTTAGTTTTGGTATTTCCCTTTCTTCTTTTAGGTGCACTGGATTCATCCTGGATGGGTTCCCTAGCAATGTAGAAGAGGTTCAGTACATAGGAGAAAGGGGCTTTTTTGCAGACATTGCTGTATTTCTGGAAGCAGATGAGAGTGACATCTGTGACCGACTGTTGCCCTCAAGGCTAGCTAAATGGCAAGAGCGACGAAGAAGAAAAGAAGACCGCAAACGGAAGTTGACAGAGATGAAGAAGAAAATAAGGGTACCTTCTGAGTGTCAAGTTTTAAAGAAAAATTTATGTTGTTTAAAACGTATTTGTGCTATCTATAAATCTCCTCAAAATAACAATAATGTAGTTAAAGCGGAACTTCAGTCATTTTCTCATCTTTCCATCTATTAAATCTTCTGCCCGTAAATACCTTATACAACCCACTTCTTGTTTCTTGTCTGGTAAAAAGGCCTAGGCTTATGAGATCATGTACAGCTCTCTCTCTCTCACTCTCGTGAGAGTTTGCCAGGAAGGGAGGGGGTGAGTCATAAGAGGGACAATGAGAGCTGCAGACCTGGAGGTGTGCCTCTCTGTGTCTGTGTAAATCCAGGAAGTGAATAGGCAGCAGCTTCAGCTGCCCACAGTTAAAATGGATGCAGCCAGACTTAGTGGAGGGAGATTTCTGCATGCAGAATCACAGTATATATAAAATAATATGCAAAGTGGTTGGAGGGAAGCTTCAGAATGGCAAAAATTATTTTATTACAAATTATGTGAGCAGACTGCAGTTCCTCTTTAACATGTTTTCTGTTGAAATGTTTTGTTTTGTTTTTTTATTGAGAGCAATAGCTGCAAGGAAATTTTTTTTTTTTTTCAATTAACTTTTTTTTATTATTTTACAAGAAAACAAAGAAGTAACAATACAGCGTTATGGTATCTTCCATATAGCAACGTTTGTACCCAATCGGGTTCGGTAATACTGATAAGATACATTTTTAAAACAGCAAACTTAGTGTCGTTATTCAGTAGTATATGTAAACTTTCAAAAAACAATACGTTTATAACTCGGTTCTCTTCCCAGTCTAAGTGGGGGCAGAGAAGGTGTGAGAAGACACAGTTGGTGGGGGAGAAGAAGAAGAGAGAGGTAGGGGAGGAAGGGGGGAAGGGGGTGGTGATGTGGCTCGACCATCGGCTCCGGGCGGACCCTCAAATTTACGCCAGTCCTCCCAGACCTTATCGTGTATTTCAAGTCTATCTTGCATCCTGGCTGTCATCTTTTCCATCAGTTCTACATCCTTTATTCTAACGTATAGTTCTGATTGGGAGGGTGGGTTTTGCCGTTTCCAGCAAAGAGCGACCAGGCACCGTGCGGCTGTTAGGACATGGCTGAGCAGTTTTTTGGTGTGTTTAGGAATGTGTGGGGGCATCAGTCCCAGTAGGAAAGACTTCTAGGAATTAGGGATCTGTGTTCCCGCTAGTTCTGAGAGTAGCTGTTGTGTTTCCCCCCAGAAAGCTGTTATCTTGGGGCATGTCCAGTAGATGTGATACAATGTGCCTTTTTCCGACAGGCAGCGCCAACATCTGTCCGAGCTGGAGGGATATATAGCGTGTAATTTATCTGGTGTCAGGTACCAGAAGTATAATATTTTATAGGCATTCTCTTTGTAGAGTGTGCAGAAGGAGCTTTTTGCCGCCTGCGACCAAACCGTTTGCCAGGTGGTCTCTGGTAATTCCTCGCCTATGGCCTTCTCCCAGCGAAGCATGTATGCATGTTTCCCTCGGTCAGAGAAGGAGTATTCATTTAGCACCTTATATATATCTGATATGAGACCTCGTCTCGCAGCTCCCTCCAGTATTATGGTCTCGAACGTCGTTGGCGCTGAGAACTGAAGGGTCGGGGCAATGGACTGGGCGTAGTGCCTGATCTGTAAGTATCCATAGAACACCTGGCGGGGTAGATCAAATTTCTTTTGGAGGTCGGTGAACGAGTGGAGCCTCCGCGTGCAGGGGTGTACTAGATGGCCGAAGTGGAACAGATTGCGTGATGCCCATGGTGAGGACATCTGGTGCGTAAGACCTGCAGGCATTTGGGGGTTAAACAGGAAGGAGGTCAATAGTGACCTCTCGGAGCTTAAGTTATGTGTTTTGGCTAGCTTGCGCCAAAGTTTTTTCAGGTGTAGCATGGGGCCTAAGAGCCTATATGGTTCTACCTCCACGTTTGCATTCCAGAGCAGACTATTCGGGTGTGTGGGGGCAAGCCACAGTTTTTCAATTTCGGCCCATCTGTTATAGGTTTTTTGGGGGAACCAGGAGGTCAGCGCGCGCAGTTGGGCAGCTTGGTAGTATTTGGTTAGGTCCGGGAATGCCAGTCCTCCAGCTGTTCGGGCTGCTGTCAGGACCGATCGTGGGACTCTGTGTCTCTTATAGTTCCATACGAACCTGAGAAGGTCGGCTTGTAGCCCCCTCAGGTCTGCGTGGGGGATCGGTATAGGTATAGTTTGGAAGAGATATAGAAGTTTGGGAAGGATGGTCATCTTAATGGACGCCATCCTCCCCAAAAGGGAGATATGGTGGACCCTCCATTTCTGTAAGAGGTCTCTTATAGATCGGTATAGAGGCAGGAAGTTAGCTCGGTATAGGGTGGTATAGGACTGGGTTATCTTGCAAGGAAAATTTTATTGCTCTTTTTTTTTTTTTACAAGTTTTCATTTTGGCCTTTTATATAATTTTTATATTACTTGCATCAAATCTTTATTTTAGAAATACACATTTGGTATGTGGTACTTTTATTATACATTATTTGCAGTGCACCTGAGCTTTCTAATATAAAAAAAAAACCTACAACGTTGCTTATATGGCCCCTTATCGATTTGCAGACAATCAAACAATGAGCAGGCAGAGGCGGAGAGGGGGCTGTGTCCTTTCTCTGACTCATTATGTTGTGTGTATCTTGTGAATACATCTACACAGCGGGAGATCTTTTTACAATTTAACAGCATAGCAGTGAACTACATCTACAGATGTGTAAATAACTGTCTCGTGTGCACCATCTGCTGGCCGCGAGTGGATATGAAATATTTTTATACACTACTCATACAGTATTTTCCCAACTAAAATATATATTTTGTGTTTTCAGTCCTGAACATAAAAAAATAAATAAATAAAAAACAAAACAAAGAAAATGTATATTAAGGATGCATGTAAATAATTGAAGCAACTATAATAGTTTTTTATATGCTCTCAGTCTCTTTTACAAATGTATATTTTTGCTATGTTACCCAGCCTCATATTTGATGGGTTGCATCAAATATTTTGGTGAATATACTCATGTAACTGTAAAGACCAGTATGGCGTCAATTGCTAAAATACATTATATGGCCAAACGTTTGTGGACACTTTATCATTACCCCTGTATGAGCTTGTTGAACATCCCAAAACCATGAGCATTAATATACAGGGAGTCCCAAAAGTTGCCATACTTAAGGAAAATTTAAAACCGTAGCTAAATTTACCTTTACTTCCTAAATATTCCTTACAAAATTTTACAAAATATTTATATAATATTCTCTACGTGTTGGCCACCTCTTTCTGCTCACACACACAGACAGTCGTATCCCCTTTTATGGCAAACATGTTCCAAGATATCTGTTGTTATGCAAGTAATTGCATTACAAAAGCGTTCCTCTAAATGATCCATGTTTCAAATCTTTTCCTTGTACACCATGGCTTTGAAGTGGCCCCACAAGTAAAAGGTGAGTGGGAAAAGGTAAAGGGATGTCACAGGCCATTCTACAGGGGTGTGGTGACCAATCCACGAATGTGAAAACTGTTGATCCAACCATCGCTATACGCTAATACCATAATGAGGTGGTGCCCTATGTATGGAGACATTTGGGACGCCCTGTAGAGTTTGCTGTAACAGATTCCACTCTTATGAAAAGGCTTTCCATAAGATTTTGGAATGCTTTTATGGAAATGTTTACTTATTTTATTAAAAAAGCGTTTGTGAGGTCAGGCATTGTTGTTGGATAACAGGTCTTAACTTGCATTTGGCATTCCAATTTATCCCAAAGATGCTCAGTAGAGTTGAGGTCAAAGCTCTGTGCAATGCCACTTGAGTTCCTCCACACCAAATTCAAAAACCAAAACCCAGTCTTTATGGATCTGGCTTTGTGCCCATGGGCACAGTCATGCTGGAACAGAAAGGGGCATTCTCCAAACTATTTCCATAAGATTGGAAGCATACAACTGTCTAAAATGTCTTTGAATGCTGTAGAATTAACAGCACCCTGCACTGAAAACCTGAACGCATATATTTGAAAGGTGTTCACATACTCCTAGTTTATAGTGTAAGTGTAATGGTCATGTATTTACAAACATTTTACCATATAGTGTATACTCAAGTACATCCTACCCTGTTGTACAGAAAAATAAATAAGTGTTATAGACTCTTCTGTTCGCTATTGCCTTTTGAACTGCACCTAGTTTTGTGTGTTTTTAGTACAGTTACGATTAAGCAGATTAAGCCCTGCCAAAACCCATGAAAAATTAATTAAAAATTGGGCTGTTTCACTTTAAGAATGCCACCATTTTGAACAGCATATGTACAGGTGCATCTAAAAAAAATTGAATATCATCAAAAAGTTAATTGATTTCAGTAATTCAATTCAAAAGGTGAAACTCATATTATATAGATTCATTACACATAGAGTGATATATTTCAAGTATTTTTTTCTTTTAATATGAATGATTATGGCTTACAGCTAGTGAAAACCCAAAATTCAGTATCTCAGAAAATTTGAATATTGTGAAAATGTTCAATATTGTGGACTCATGGTGTCGCAATCTAATCAGCTAATTAACTCAAAATACCTGTAAATGTTTCCTGAGACTGAGAAATCTCTCAGTCTGGTTAGGTAGGTTACACAATCATGGAGTATACTGCTGACTTGTCAGCTGTCCAGAAGACAGTCATTGACACCCTTCACAAGTCACAAAAGGCCATTGCTAAAAAAGCTGGCTGTTCACAGAGTGCTGTATCCACGCATATTAATGGAAGTTGAGTGGAAGGAAAAAGTGTGGTAGAAAGAGGTGCACAAGCAGCAGGGTTAATCGCAGCCTTGAGAGGATTGTGAAGCAAAGGCCATTCGAAATTTGGGGGGGGATTCACAAGGAGTGGACTACGGCTGGTGTCAGTGCTTCAAGTGCCGCCACACACAGACTTATCCAGGACATGGACTACAACTGTCGCATTCCTTGTGTCAAGCTACTGCTGAACCAGAGACAATGTCAGAAGCGTCTTACCTGGGCTAAGGAGAAAAAAGACTGGACTGTTGCTCAGTGATCCAAAGTCCTCTTTTTGGATGAAAGTAAATTTTGCCTTTCATTGGAAATCCCAGAGTCTAAAGGAAGAGTGGAGAGGCACAGAATCCAAGTTGCATGAGGTCCAGTGTGAAGTTTCCACAGTCAGTGATGATTTGGGGAGCCATGTCATCTGCTGGTGTTTGTCCACTGTGTTTAAGTCCGAAGTCAGAGCAGTTCTTTACCAGGAAATTCCAGAGCACCTAATGCTTCCCGCTGCTGACCAGCTTTATGGAGTTGCATTTTCCAGCAGGACTTGGCACCTGCCTACACTGCCAAAAGTACCAATACCTGGTTTAATGATCATGGTATCACTGTGCTTGATTAGCCAGCAAACTCGCCTGGCCTAAACCCCATAGGGAATCTGTGAGGTATTGTCAAGAGGAAGATGAGAAACCCCAGACCCAACAATGCAGACAAGCTGAAGGCCGCTCTCAAAGCAACCTAGGCTTCCATAACACTCAGCAGTGCCTGATCACCTCCATGCCATGCCGCATGGACGTAGTAATTCATGCAAAAGGAGCCCCAAACCAAGTATTGCATGCATACTATACTGTACATGGACATACCTTTCATTAAGCCAACATTTCTGTATTACAAATCCTTTTTTTTAATTAGTCTTATGTAGGGTTGTGCCGATACCAGTATCGGTATCGGTACCGGTGCCGATACCGAGTATTTTCACAAGTATCGGTACACATGCAAATGCACCGATACCTGAAACTGATATTTTCAGGCTCTGTTCTTTGAGCTGTCAGTGGGTCTCCCTTGTTGACAGCTAAAGTGTTAAAGAAGTCTGGTAATTGGAGCTGTGAAAAAAAAAGCAGCTGGCAATGTTTATTAACAACATTGCTCAGCCTGAAACACTAAAATCAAAAGAAACATTGTTTCATTTTGCATCTTTCTGCTTCTTCATCTGCAGATCAAAGGGATAAACAAATATTCCTCTGTTTAACCCCTTATTAACCCTTAATTTATTCTAATCAGCCTTATTTAACTGCCTATTCTCCTCCATTTAATTATTATTTTCCTGCTTTTTTTTTTGTTGTTCAAGTCTATTTTATAAATGATAAACAATTAAAACTTTTTTTTTATTTGCTTTGTTAGTGAATATTTTTGCACATATATATTAACATATATTTACACGTCAAATTGAAAAAGAGCAAAATTAAAAACAAAAATCTATTTATTTCATTTGTAAATAACTTTTCAATGCTTTATACCATTGCTGACAGCTGAAGTGAAAACAAAACAGTTGCTGTAGGTATCGGTAATTGGCATCGACAAGTACTAAAAGAAAAGTATCGGTACTCGTTGTAAAAAAAATGGTATCGGTGCATCCCTAGTCTTTTGTAATATTCAAATTTTCTGAGGTATTGAATTTTGGGGTTTCACTAGCTGTAAGCCATAATCCTCAAAATTAAAAGAAAGAAATGCTTGAAATATATCACTTTGTGTGTAATGAATCTATATAATATATGAGTTTCACTTTTTGAATTTAATTACTGAAATAAATTAACTTTTTGATGATATTGCCATTTCAGCCTCAAGTCCAATCGTTGTCAAAAGTTTCTAGACTTCACCTCCGTAACATCTCTAAAATTCGCCCCTTTTTAACAAATGAAACCACCAAGCTCCTCATTCACTCCCTCCTTATCTCTCGCCTTGACTATTGCAACTCCCGTCTCATTGGTCTGCCTCTCCACAGGCTATCCCCTCTTCAGTCTATCATGAATGCTGCTGCCAGACTTATCCACCTTACCAACCGTTCAGTGTCTGCCAACTCTCTCCTCTAATCCCTACACTGGCTCCCAATCACCCAGCGAATTAAATTCAAAATACTAACCACAACTTACAAAGCCATCCACAACTCTGCCCCGAGCTACATCACCAAACTTGTCTCCAAACATATCCCAAACTGCCCTCTCCACTCTTCTCAAGATCTCCTACTGTCAAGCTCTCTTGTTTCCTCCTCCCATGCTCATCTCCAGAGCCTCTCCCATCCTCTGGAACTCGCTACCTCAACCTGTCCGGCTATCCCCTACTCTAGCTACCTTCAGGCGATCCCTGAAAACTCATCTCTTCAGGGAAGCCTATCACGTCTCCAACTAATCTTTTACCACTTCCATCAGCTCATTCCCCACAGTTACAACCTTTTGTACCAACTCCCCCACCCTATTAGATTGTAAGCTCTTAATCCTCTTGTATTTTATTGTATTATAACTGTATTGTCTCCCGTTTATATTGTAAAGCGCTGCGTAAACTGTTGGCCCTATATAAATCCTGTAATAATAATAATAATCACATTTTTGGAGATGCACCTGTAGTGTTGGGAACTGAATGGGTTTTTATTTAGGTTTATCTAGTCAAATTATTAAAAAATCTCATGTTACGATTTCCCAATTTTAGAAATGCCAGTGAAAGTCAAGAGAAATCGGTATTTGATGCTTTGTCAGTGAATCATATTATGTAGATTCATTTACTCAGTAGAGGGGAAATGTGGTAAAGGGTTTATAATTTTTCATTTTTTTCGAGTAAAACATCCTTTTTAGAAACATCTTCTTTATTGCTACCTCAGTATATATTTAGGATGTGGAAATCCTACATATTTAGGATTTAATAATGATTTTTATGTCCCTTTCTTATTTGTATTTGAGATGATGCTAATAATTGCACATTGATGAACAAATCTGTTGTAAATGATTTATTGCAGGATGAAGAGATTGCCAAGAGAAGAGCTGAACTTTTAGCTGAACAAATGATAAATGCAGAAAAAGAGGTGAGAGAAGTTCCATTTTAGTTACCTCTGTGTGAAAACTGGTCTATTCCACTTAACAGGTTGCTTTATCTTACAAATAACGAAGATTCCATTTTATTGTATCTCTATATAATACAAACATATTACGCAGCACTTTACAAAGAACATTTGAAAACATTCATATTAGTTTCACAATTGGACTAGATGCTAGAGTGATACACTGTCAGGTTGCGGGTCTAAACCTGCAACCTCTGCTGTGTCTGGCAGTGTCTCTTCTTGCTGAGCCACCTGGGATGTTGGAAAGCAGCCTGGACAATTTATTGAACAATGTTGTCTTTAACCTTGTTTCTCTTGAACCCTCTGCTCCTCCCATGAACTTCCTGTTTTAACCATGCCTTTTCACTTCCACGGTGGTTAGTGCTTAGACTCTGCACCTTGGGTGAGCCTGTGTCATTCTCCAGGGCGGCCTGCTTCTGTACTTATCCAGCTGGTCAGTGGGAGACTCTTTACTGCTAGAGCTACTGGTCTCCGAGCCTGACCCCTGACACATACATTCAATAACCATGCGCTATATTAGCCGTATAAAGTGACCCTTTTATGTAAGAAAATATAAAGCAAGAACGTACCCATAAAGCGAGGAAGGAATACTTAACTCACCACTGAACTCCACTTTCTTTTTTAAGCAATGGTCCCCAGAAGCCTACTGGAACTTGAAACACCTGAGAGTAGCGGTCTTCTGGGTCCCCTATAGCACTCACTGGTTCCTCCTGCTGATCTCAGAATTCACCTCATTACAGGAGGCATTAGTGTTGTGAAGGTCAGCAGGAGGAGTGCAATAGGTTAACGTGCATTACAATAAGGTAATAAGTCATTAGTGAGTTTATTATGTTAACGATTAACAATTCAGAAGACTACACATGCTCTTTCCAGTGGCCTATTGTGTAGATGACAATTTGTCATTGTATTTTTAAGCATATATAGATAGACATTCAATTAAAAGGAACCAGAATAGTACAACTTTTTATACAGATTTTAGCTATGAATTTTTGCTTGATAAGAGTTGTTTTATTTATCAGAAGAAAAAGGATCCTGAGGCCAGTGATGAGGAAGATGAGGAAGAAGAAGAAGAGGAAGAGATAGACCCTATTGAGCAGATTCTTTCTGAAGAATTTCCAGAAGAAGAGGAGGAGGAGCAGGAGGAAGAAGAACAAGAGGAGGATGCCATAGAGAGAATGAAATCTGAGATTGGAGAAAAATGTGAAGCTGATGGTGAATCAATTGAAGCAGTTAAGGTAAGGAAAATACTCCTGTGCTTTTTCGTTTTTAGATTTCTAATAAATAAGGTTGACTTTCTTTACTGTACTTGTAATATTTTTAAACTCCTGCATATTAGCTTCACCTCCACTTCTCAGTTCTTTCGCATTTTACTTGACACAGCATCTCTGTGACCATAACATAATCAAAATAATTATTCATACCAGCCACATTCTTAATTTCCAAATGCACGTGTAACTTGACTTCTCCATTTCTTTACTATACATTAAAGTGGAACTAAGCCACCTCAGGTCCCCAGGAACACACGCCATAATCTGAAAGTATGCACAATCCACTTTTACATTATGGCAAATTTACCTCTTAGTTTTCCCTCCTCCAATGTAACTGCCATGGTCTTCGCTGCTTCTTCCAGACCAGCATCTACTTTCTTTGACCATTGGGTATAAGGGGGACTTATGATGTGATTAGCCAGATATTGGTGCCAAGATGTATCAGTCCCGCCCCACTTCTTGGATAGAGTACCTACACCCTTGCCTTGTACCCACCATATTGGACACATGTTTCCTGGCCAGAGATCCGCTAAAGATATCCACGGCCGGAGGCTATATTTAATATTGAATTCAGAATAAAGGAAAGTCCACACATGAATGAATTTGCAACACTTTACTGCAACTTCACATTACTTCCTGTGACATTTCACACTTGACATATTAAGGAATAATAAAATTCAGCGCTGCATTTTATTATTCCTTCATCTTTTATACAATTTATTTTATGCAATTTAACTATATTGTTGATGCTAGCTGCTGACTCACCGTTTTACTATATTCATTAGTAGCGCAATTTTTTTTCATATATATTGACACTTGACATATTACCAAAATCTTCGGCATGGAACCCCATGTGTAAACATTCTGTAGGAATCATTTCAGGCAGAGCAAAAGTACACCTCTTTTAGTTAAAGCCATCTTCCCTCTACTTCATTCCTCTTCTTTGGAGCACTATATGACTGGGACTACCTCCCCATGTATGCTATTTCTCTAAGCGTTAGACTTTCCACAACTGAGCCACAGGACCCACATCTAAGGGTCGGGGGGCAAGGTCCCTCCATTAGTATACTGCCACTCTCTTCCAAATGTCCCATCTATAGCTTTGCCCAGCTGGGCACACTGCCTGATGACATCTATTCCCAGGTTTCAATGTCCCTCACATTTAAGAAGACTCTGTCCAGACCTCTCGGGCCATATGCACCATGCTACAAGACCTGCAGAAAAAGGTCAGGGGCAGATCTGTGCCACTTCACCTGGGAATTCAGCCCTACACAGGGTTCGTTGGATAAGCTCAGTACAGGATTACATCTGTGCAGATTTGGGATGTCTTGTTCCAATACCCCATCTCACCAGGTCCCACCCACACTGACATTTATATGGGCACTAACTCCACCCACTACATCACTAGAGGAGGGCTTTCTCTAAAAGTGGAGCTATCACCATTTTAAAACTTTCCACCTTACCATACCAACAGAGCCATCTAGTGGCAGGCAATCTAACTGCACCTGACAACAGGGTGACTACTGATAATTTTTCATCCTCACATGCCCACTGGAATTACATTGTCCTGCCACTAGAGTGTACTCTGAACTGTGCATGCTCCACAGGCAAACCTGAAGACTGACCCAAATGCTCTGCTCAATTTTTATCCAGCTAGGTTAGGCCTCTCACTGCATAGTGTTGATAAATTTAAAGGATACTTTACAATCAGATTATAATGTCTTTAAATTGTTTTATCCCTGAAGGCAGAGATGTCATGTGTGAATAACAAAGGAAAATTGGTGCTAATAAAAGGAAAGTTTTCTGGCTAATAAAAGTAATATATCATGAAATCTACTCTTAGACTTTACATTTAAGCTTTAAAGTTTGCTGTAAGTAAAGGGGACCAGTGCTAGACCAGGGATCGGACTGTGGGGGACAGTGCTGGGGAGAAGGTGAGAATTGCAGTTGGATTAAAAAAATATTATTAATGTAATACACATGCCTGGGTAAAAAAAAAAAAGAAATTGGGCTTTAAAGGCAATACACTAGTTGTTGCACACTAATAATTGTAAAATAATAAAATGTATACATTATAATTTGTAATATAATAATATTTGTATCATATTTTTTATTTTTGTTTCAAATGACAGGAAGAACTTCAAAGCCTAATGATACCATGTGTTACAATCAATACAAGCCGTAAATTGCACATTGTGCATTTCCAGCTATATGAAAAACTAAAGAACCTGGTGGAAAATCGAGAAAGTCTCTTTGAAAAATGTTTTCCAATTAGCCTGTCCCTTGCAAGCAAGATGCTTCATATGTCATATAAGCATCCCAGTATCTTTAGACGATGGGACCCTGTCAAGGTATTGTTAAATAAAAAGAGTATGATACATAAATTCTAGTTTGCTGTTGTGGATACTGTGTTAAGAAAAGTGTCACTTGCTATTATTCCTATTATTATAAGGAGATGGCAATTAAGTGGGTTAAAGTAGGCTATCACAATTTATTCCCCCAAGATAAGTTGGTGTCTGCACTCGCTGCCACCTGTGAAACCTCATCTCCCCACCATCCTTCGTAGCCTAAACAGGAACCCTCATAACGTCCAAGTGCTCCTGTTTAGGGCATTATTAGGGAGTTGTGCTTGTGTGTCTGACTGTCGTATGGTCAGTTTATATATAGATGTTTGTGCAGCAGAATTTAATGGATAAAACACCTGAAAAAAGCAAGATATGATTAGATCTGTAGTCACAAGCTATTGCTGAGGTATTGTGTTAGTGAGTCTGAATTCTTACAGCTACATTTAACTGTGACCCTAGTTTTCCTACTCCCCGTTCCATGAATTGTTGTCTCTAAACTAGATAGCAGGTGGATTAAAGCTTTAATTTTTTTTTATTTTTTATTTAGGCTTTAATTTTTGGAAAAAAATGAATCCTTGCTTTTATAGACCAAATTGTCTAACTAAACTTTTTTCTATTAAAGCTTAGCCAAGGAGAAGTAATACAGCCTTTGCAAAATCAAGAAAATCCTAGTTTCCCTCTGATTTACCGGCAATTCATTTACTTTTTTTCAACAAAAGAAAACAGAAACACATTTATGAAGAACCCTATTCAATTTATCCATCAGCCAAAGCCTAAACCCTCAGTGCCTATTAGAATTGCAATCATTGGTCCTCCCAAATCTGGAAAAACCACAGGTAAGGCCTTTACATGTATAGCGATTCATTTAAAAAAAAAAAAACCCAGTGGATTTGGCTACTGAAAACACCACTGTTTTATATGGCCTTATGCACATGGACGTCTAGAGGCTTCAGAGCCCTCTTGCGTAAAATCCCCTGGGGAGCTACAGGTGCTGTGTACAGCTGCCCATACAAGGAATTAGCTGTCTGCAGCTGCACTCTTGTAAATTCCAATAGCTTCTACATCTGCATTTACCTGTACGTGAATGTACAGTGTATTTCCTGAGACATGAAAGTGGAGTGCTCAGGGGAAATATGCCATTAGCAGATGCAAGAGTAAATGCCTATGCAGAACAAATTGGCATTTACAGTACATGAATTGGCATTAACCCTTCCTTACTGTAGCCAATGCGAAAAAAAGGCTTCCACACAGCCTTTCTAGTAAACATGTTCCCACAGGCCCTCCTTCATGGTGCGCACATGAACTGCAGCCCTATTCATTCTTATGGGTGACCTATTTTCCAGCTGTCAGTGGAATATGGCTCACCCACAGGAATGAATGGGGCTGTGGCATGCTCTTTATAGATGGGCTGGCATAGACTTTTCTGCTAGAAAAACTGTACGGAGCTGGGCAGGACCGCTCTATGATGATCATTGGATAAATATGCAAGTGATCTTTGCCTTGCTGGCAATTGATTAACAGAGCGGGCTATACTAAGGGATGTGGACCATTACATACAGAACAAGTTCACTAAAAGTATTAATTGTTCAAGAGGAACTTTTATGGATTATAAATATATATTAGGTCTCATGAACACTGGACGCTTTGCTAACTCTCCTAGACTCCTTTCCTCCTGGCAGCAGAGTCTTGGCCAAAAAAAACACTTGACGCTTGTAACCATGTGTAACAATTTTAGGCACATTTAAGAGCATCCAGCACTTGGGCGTTTATTTATTTCATTGGTCTGAATACATTTATTCTGGCCATTGAAATAATTAACATACAAGTGCTAAATGTGCCTAATGTTAACCCCTTAAGGGTAAAACAAATCTTAATGCCTAAGCACAGTTTTGTAACTTTGACATGTATTAAACCCCTTTCACACTGAGAGGCGCTTTACAGACGCTATATTGCTAAAATAGCACCTGCAAAGCACCTGTAAAGCTCCTCACCTGTCACTCCAATGTGAAAGCCCGAGGCCTTTCACACTGGAGTGGTAGGCTGGCAGGACGTCAAAAAAAGTCCCTGCCCATCAAAAACGATGGT
This sequence comes from Lithobates sylvaticus, assembly GCA_028564925.1. Lineage (NCBI taxonomy): Eukaryota > Metazoa > Chordata > Amphibia > Anura > Ranidae > Lithobates > Lithobates sylvaticus. The sequence continues at coordinate 269,277,235 of CM053028.1, read as the reverse complement.
AAAGCGGCACTTTACCGCCGACCCCTGGACGCTGTGAGTGCGAAAGTGCCCTTAGTAAAACCATACGTATTATCACACATTGTGTGTCCAGGTGGATTTTACCACATTTTTTTCAGGACAAATTTTCGCTTTCTTTGGTGGTAAATGGTAATGGATATAAAAACTGGCCCAAAATAGTAAAAAAATATATTATTTTTAATGTATCTGTATATTTCTTGTTACTGCCATAACCTTCCACCAAAGAACAACCCAAAATAAAATTTCCTGCTCCTGGCGATCGCAGAGATATCATGTATGTGTATGTTATTTGTAGTTTGTATCGGTAGTACAGCCCAGAAACAATAGCGTGCATTTTGCTTTTTTTATCCTGCCTAAACACACTGACACTAATACTAATTAAAAAATAAAAATAAAAATCCTGTCCAAAAAAATTCTGACCCTGACCTTGACCCAAACACTAACCCTGGCACTGACCTAGATCAAATCTTTTTTGTTATTATTATTAATTTACCCACACTTTTTTTTCTCTCTGCAAGGACAGAGAGATACGATTTATGTCTCTCCTCCATTCACAGAGAGAGAAAACATGGGTTTCACAGTGACTGATCACTGTGGTAGCCAATCAGAGGCTATCACACTGATCAGGTGACCCGGAATCTGAAGTTTTATGTCCCAATAGTTAGTTTGAGGCAGGGGGGCTCTCGGTGAGACCCCAGTCTATGTTGCAGCATAAAGGGAAATACGCAAATACGCAAAAAAGCCCAGTCCAGTGGGGCCGCATATTTGCATATGCTTGGCGCCAAGGGGTTAAAATGCATTTAGACACATCTACATGCATTTGGACGTGTCAGGAAAACACTGCTGCTCCTGGATGTGTTGGCAGTGGGGTTTTTCTTCTGCCTCTAAAAGCCACTGCCTCAAAACTCCTCTAAATGCCTATGTGTACATAGAGGCAGAAAAGAAAAAAATGCCAAATTCCCCTAGGAGCAGCAGAAAAAACCTCCAGTGTGCATGTGGCCTAAGATGTGTTTTATAAATATAAAATGACTGATTAAACTGCAAATGTGTTTGCATCTTTTCCAGTTTGGTAACATCTGTTCCTTCATATGTTTCAGTTGCCAACATGTTTGCTAGCATATATGGCCTACAGCGTCTGTCAATGGGAGATGCCATTCGGTCTGTTCTAGATAATCAGCCAGATACAGAGCTTGCATTAGACATAAAAAGTCTTCTTGTGAAGGGGTTAGCTGTGCCTGATGAGCTTGCAGTCAGATGTCTAGAAGTGACACTGATGGATCTTACATGTAACACTACAGGGTAAGTTTACTTTACACAAAAGATTCATGTTTTCCTGTTTGATGTTCCTGACTCAATATAAGAACCTCGATCTTTTAAAGATTTAGCCAAGCAAACAAATATTCACACTTCACACTGTACTAGGGCCGAATTGTACAGCCCTAGTACATTATGAAACATGTTATAGCTGGAGGAGTCTGGTGGGGTATCCATTGTGCTGGATTAAATAAAGTTTCCTGTTCCTTGTTTCCTTTGCCCTGATGGTAACGGTGAGATTGAGAAACAAATGATTAGTTATGGACCTACGGCAGCATCTGTGAACACCTTGAACATGAGGTCTCGGAGGAAAAATCAATGATTCAAAATGGATTTTCCTGAATAATTACAAAAAATTTTTTTGCAATAATGCCAGCACTAAAAGTGTTTGCTCCTTGCATTATAAGTGTTTTTAAAACGATCTTTTGTAAGAAAAGCTTTTGACGATCAGATCCTCCAACTGCCATCTGATGTTCATGGCTAGCCTTAAATCTTCCCTATCAATGGGCTCCATTCACTAAAGCATATCTCATGAGGTATTTAGGTGTTCTGACTAATTTTTGCCAAATATCTCATGAGATAATGAATATGTCAGTTCACTATGCCTTTATGTGGTATTTACCTCAAAAAGCAAAAACGCTTGTTAAATATCTCATCAGACGGCATGAGTCACTTCACTAAAAAATAAATAAATAAATGCATGAGTTAAAGTGGCTGTAAAAAAGTGTCTGGAAGTGCTCTAAGAAGTTTGACAAAGTTTGGTTTGCTTGGATAGATTCTTGGGGTATTGTGGCGGCTTGACTATAGCAGCTTGTCACTATGGTCAATGTTGTGCATTAACCATTCATTAATAGTTGGGTATTTCTGCTTGCTGACTATTATAGTGGTACCCCTGTAGGCCCTCTCTCCATCCCCTCTTCCTCCCATCCTCCTGTACCCTCTATCTCCCACTTGTATGGACCTGGGAAACATTCTGCCTCCCCCCCCCCCCCCCCCCCATTGACGCAAGCAGCACAATCTGAAGGCCAGGTTTAGAACCTCTACTTCCGTATTGGTTATGGCCATTATGTGTCCATTACTACCGATGTATACATTATGTACCTATGACTTTGTTATATCCTATAATCGTGCTGATGTACCTATTACCTCAATAAACGTTTTTTGGCTGTAAACGCAATTTATTTTATTTTTTAAATAACAAATGTGTCTATACTTACCTGCTCTGTGCAATAGAATTGCACAGAGCGGCCCCTGACCCTCATATTCTTGGGTGCCCTGCCGGCGCTACTGGCATCTCCTCTCTTGCTGGTGTCCCCAATAGGAAACCGATTCCCATGGGAGCACCCGTGTGGGCTTGCTCCTGGGCCAATTGACACAGACAGCGGGACTCGGCTCCCGCTCCCCCTTGTCATTGGAGTTGATTGACAGGCTCTCTCTGCTATCAATCTGCCCAATGAGGAGGGAGACGCTGCTCTCTTGCATGTCGCTGGATCGAATTGGGCTCAGGTAAGAATAAGGAGGGGGGCTGGGGGGGGGGATCCTGCAGGCAGAGAAGTTTTTTTTTTACCTTAATGCAGAGAATGCATTAGGAATCTTTTCTTTTTTATTGTGAATTCCAAAAAAGTTTTGAAAAACTCTATAAGCTATTTTTCCTCAGGTCTTAAAGAGGAAAACAACTATGTGAATTGAGCCTATTGTATCTGAGGGTAAAAGAGTTGCTTTTTTTTCTCTGTGTCTCTAAATGCATGTTTTGTGATCTGTTTTTAAAGTGATTGTAAACGATCGCCCTGTAAAACAATCCATTCAGTTTAAAATAGAAATGAAAGGCAAAACGTTTGTGTATAGATATAAAAAACATTATAAATACCTTTTTTCCCCTTTTCTATAAGTGATCACATTTACTCTGTTCTTAGCTGCATGAGAGCTGGGGGTGGGGGGGGAGGAGATGCAGCAGTACACTGAGCTTCCCAGTGAATGGCTACTAAGACAAGTCTTATCATTGGAGGAGAGCAAGCCGAGTTCCCAGCACAGCCAGAGAACTGACCACAGTGTGTTCTCCGGCTTGGTGTGGTCAGTTTTTAATAGGAAAGCAAATGGGCTGGCGGGAACACCAGGGATTTAACATAAAGGTAGCAATACAAAGAGAACAGGAGACTTTCTCATACAAGTACATGGTACAACAGGCACATATGAGGAATATGAAATATTGAGGTAACAACTTCTTTAAGTATTGCCATTGGGCTCATAATAATCGCTCCCATCATAGCACATATTTGTGTGACTTTACATTTACAATTGTTTTAACAATCCTAATTAGTATTGAATGTGAACAAGTACTAATACAATTCTCAACCCACTTCTAGAGTTATTCTGGATGGATATCCAGCAACTGAACAACAAGCTATCCTTCTGCAAGCCTGCAGCATAATTCCCATAAAGATCTTTGAATTAGAAATACCAATGAAGGAGATTTTAAACAGAGGACAACTAGAGAAAAAGGAATCAAAAAGGTACCAGCTTTATGTGTATTATTTCAGTTCTTTTTGATGGTGCTTGTGAATTCTGATTTAAATGTAGGTATTACATCTGTTATCCCGAAACAGAAAGTTTGGGGAAAGTTATCCAGATCTTTGAAGTAAATGGTATAAAAAAAATCATTATTGCTTGCCCCTGGTGGCTGAGTACCTGCAAATATCAGTGTGGTATCCTCTTCTGTCCACAAACATCCTCCATAGGTTTGGTAATACTTGTAATAGTGCTGTTTGTGGACCTAGCTAATTCTACTCTAGGTATTAAAGTTTAAAATACAGGTGGCTTTTACTTATTGCTTGTGTGGAGGGCTTCTAATGACTGCAATAATGATACACAGAAGCCTCATAATCCACAGGTTGTAAAGGCTCAGGTTTTAAAAAACAAAACAAAACAAAACAAACATGTCATACTTACCCCCTCTGTGCAGTTGGTTATGCACAGTGGGGCCCCGATCCTTCTCTTCTGGGGCCCCTCAGCGGTGCTCCTGGCTCCTCCTCTTCTCCAGTGTCCCGTCAGATAAGCGATCTCCCTCGGGGCACTCGTGCGGGAGCTGCTGTGTCTATTGACACAGACAGCAGGACTCGGCTCTGCCCCCTGTCTCCCACGTCATTGGATTTGATTGACAGCAGCAGAAGCCAATGGCTGCACTGGTAATTATCTATCCAATCAGGAAGAGAGACACCGGCCGGAGCTGGTGTGCTCGTTTCCATTGCGGGAATTACGGGGCTCAGGTAGGGTTTATAACACCTTTAAAAATTGAGCATGTACATGTACAGTATATTCCAATTCTCAGTTGTAATCATTCACTACATCACCTTATATTGCTGGTTTGTTTTTCTTTGCTAGGCCGTACCCTGTACATGACAGTACACAGATATTAACTGTGAAAAACTCCAATTATAAGCAGGAGATCCAACGTATTAAAGAATATTATATGTTGCAACATCAAAACTGGTGTGAAGTAGATGCCACACGGAGCAAATGGTGGGTGGCCAATAAAATCCGTGAAGAAGTCCGGGCAAGCATCGATCAAGTGAAAACCTACATGGAAAGAATAAGGGACGGTATGTACACACTGGGGTTGATTTACTAAAACTGGGGCAGCTCTGCATGGTAGCCAATCAGCTTCGACCTTTAGCTTGTTCAGTTAAGCTTTGACAAAAAAAAGAAACTGGAAGCTGATTGGTTTCTATGGAGAGCTGCAATAGATTTTGTACTCTCTAGTTTTAGTAAATCAACCTCATCCTGTCTGTCTAATATCAGGTATTAAACACATGCTCCTTGACAAAGCTCATCAGAAAATTTTATTTTTCTATCACATTACAAAGGGAAGTGTGGGACAAAGTGCACTCTACACTGATACAATTGTGTGTGTACATGTGTGTGCGATTACCAGTAGCAAAACTGATCTTTTGGGCAATCATATCATTCATTTAGGCCTAAGTTTTCCTTTACATAGTGTAACCTGCAATAACAATAGAAATGAAGAAGCTGGTTGGGTAGAAATTGGTAAGGACGGCTTCTCGGTAAGTCAGGCCTTAGATTATGTGATTTTCTTTCCTGCAACCATGGGTTGCAAGATGGAAAATGGCAGGATTCTCTTGTCAACACTATCAGAACTCCTCCCATGGAGCTATTGTGTTCTCCCAGTGGGGGATGTGGGGAGCTGTCCCTCCTGGGAACTGAAAGTCAACAGAAACTAGGCACAAATGGAACACGTGACCCGAGGAAGGGGTAAATCCCCGAAACGTAGTTCCTGCACTGTTAAAGACCCCGACATTCTTTCCTGGTTCTATCTCTCCCTCTGCCCTCTAACTGTGAGAACTTTCTTGGAGCCTTGTTGGAGACCGCTGGAGCTCGTTGGAGAATGCTAGAGTCTGTCATTGTTTGGAGGTGTGACATGGCTGGTCAGATGACCACAGCCTCCGGAACCCAGAAATAGAGCCATGAGAGGTATCGTACACTCCCTCTGATTATTGCAGCGGTGCTTGCGCTGCGGCTTTCCCCTATGAACATCCAGACTACACGGTCTCCCCCTAGTTCCATCTCCTGGCGTCTGAGCTGTGAGGCTTGCGGCTGGTGGACAGTCCCTCGCCCCTGACACTCTGATACAGTGCCTCTTCCCTGAGCACCTCCAAGCTCCGCCACACCACTGTCATTTTGAACCCTCCATTGGAGGCAGGTCAGTCTCCTCTCCACCCCTCCTAGCTCCTGTGTGCCCCTGCGGTTATCGGTAGTTATTATGTGTATTCTCAAGCTAGTGACTCTCAATATACACATACTGTATATATATATATATATATATATATATATATATATATATATATTTATATGTTATCAACTTTTTTAATGATAATCATTCTGGATTTTTAATGTATTTTCTGGCAGCCCCACCTGGATTTTTGTTTTCTTGCCAATAAAGAACTTTTATTATATTTGCGATCTCCATTAAGTTTAATTTTTCTACCCCTTGGATCAGTGCTTCACTATCTGGTTTTATATGTCCCTCCTGGGAGAACACAGTGATTATTACTAGCAGCTAAAGCAATGGATCGACTTGGGTACAATCAGTCTGCACATACATGCATCGAATCTTGGCCGGTCCCTGCTTAACCAACTGTGATTCATCTATGGCTGACTTTACACCCTTGACATCCTATATGCCTTTCCAATATGTATGGCCGAATTCAGATTATGGTTATGAAGAGCTTTGTTAGGGTTGGTTCACACCGGATGCGTTTGGATGCATTCAGAAATGCATTCCAAACACAATGACAGTAAAAATGAATGTCTCTCAATATTTTATTTTATACCATTGCATTGTGGATACATGACTTTGAAAAGTACAGCAGGCTGCATTTTTTTTGCAACGCAATTTACATGAACACATGTAAACGCAAAGAAACATATATGAATACAGTGGAACCTCAAAACGAGCACTGTATTTCTAAAAATCCTAACTCGGTTTGCGAGTGTTGTCTCGCAAAACTAGCAGGATTCGGGCCAAAAGCGGTGTGCAGTACCGCTTTGGGCCTGAGGTGGGGGGCGCCGAAGCCAAACAGCGCCAATCGTCGCCGTTCGGAAATGCACGGAAAGGCACGGGGACAGTTCGGCTGACCTCGGCAAACCTCGGAAAGGCTCGTGAACGGAGTCTTTCCGAGGTTTGCCGAGGTCAGCCGAAGTGTGCTTGGGCCTTTTCGGACGTTTCTGAGGCTTTCCGGCGCCAACCCACCCCCCGCCGCTGGCCGCATGTGGTATTGCATCTCATTGAAGTCAATGCGGAACAAATTATTTTCGTTTGCATTGACTTCAATGGGAAAACTCGCTTTGATATGCGAGTACTTTGGATTACGAGCATACTCCTGGAATGGATTATGCTCGTAATCCGTGGTTCCACTGTACAGCTCATTTAAAAAATTGCAGGTTTAAATAAAGTGGAAAAAAAAAAAAAAAAATGCTGCCCTTAGTTGGGTCGCAGCACAGATACAGTTCACTAGCCTACTAATGTTAGCATCACAGATTTTTTGAGTTTTTGACTACCTGTGCTAGCAGTGTATAAGAAATGTTCAAAGGTAGCAATGTGCAAATGAGACTATAGACTAAGCATGTGTATGAGCCGTTATATGCCTTACTGGCAGTAGGTTTGTTATGGGTAGAGATTTCATATACAATAAAGTAAAGATCAGTCAATAACAGAGACCGATTTTCAACTTATTGTGCCTGAATAAAATCAGAACAGATTTTTTTGTGTGTTTTAAGCCAATGTACGAGGGGTTCTCAAAAAGTTTCTGCACTTTTTTAATATTTATTAGAGTTTAAAAAAAGGGCGGAAACTTTTTGAAGAACCCTCGTATATGATTTTGTGTTTCTTTATATCTTGGGCTTTGTGTATTGACTATAGCCAGACGCATTATTGGAGTGTGTTTTGTTGCAACTTGTACAGGTAAAGCAGCTGCTATTGCTGATTTCTGCATCACCCCCCAAGAGCTGTTGTCTCGCCTGGGAGAGTTTGCACAATACTGCCCCGTAAGCCTGGCACAAAGGGGAGAGCTTGTCGATTGTTCGGTAACATCATCCCTGCAGTTTGCAGCTGAATTCCGTGGACACTACTACAAGATGGCTTCACAGCAGGAGCTGGCTGTAAGTTGATCTATTTCATTGCTCTATGGTTATTTTTCAGTAACTCACTGCAGGTTGTATTTTTACATCCATCATAGAATCAGTATGTCTTTGTAGTTTATAGTTGATTTGTATGTTTTCAAAATCATGCAGGTCTCTAGCACTGCTGCTGTGCTTTTTTGAAATGGATTTTAAGGCCTGGTTCACACCTATGCATTTTTTAGTGCGTTTTCGGTTTTTGCAGAAACACACTACAGTCCATTTAACATGGTTTAATATGGGTCACGTTCACATCTGTGCATTTTATGGAAAGGGCCAGGGACTTTTTTCTGGTTTTTGGTTCCATAGACTTCAATGGATCAAAAACATGTATTGAAAAATGCAAAATGCACCTGAAATATGCAAACTTCAACCTGCATAGGTGTGAACCAGGCCTTAGTGCCGGAAGGTTTAGAGCCAGAATGCTGTAGAGTATCTCCCTAGGCTACTTTTATTGTACCTCCATCTACAAATATAGATTTCTCAGGCCACATAGTTCTACAAACAGTTCACCCTCCGTGGAGTAGACTTTAGTGCGGCTTTAAGATGCAGTTGCGAATGACAATGTAGCCATGGTGAGCTAGTCTTATTAGGTGATATATGGCAGACCAGGAAAATTGTCCCTCTGTGATTACATGACCAAGAAGCTATGGGGCTTCTGATATGCTTGCATATTGTGATCTCCCACATGATAGATCACATTACAAACAGATACCCCAAAATATATCTGAGTATTTTAACAAAAACACACAAAAACAAATGTTCTTGAAAAATGTTGTAGACCCAGTATAGTTAGTATGAGCCTCAATTTTAATTCACTTACAGGCTACAGCTACATGCAGGATACAGCTACATGCCAGTTAACATTTTTATTTCTCAGATCAAAACAACAATAAAGTGGAAAGTGATATTGTAGGTTCACATGGAGGGTGGTAAATTGAGTCTCTTGCTGGCTTCTTGTCTCTTGGAATACTCCAGTGAATTTGGGGTTTTCACAATTCTTTGTGGTGTTCCCATATCTTCTCTACAAATATAAAATAAATTGAAAGAAGCCAACAAGGAGAGTTGGTACGCTTTTCAGAAGTTTGCAGCTTTGCAAATTCAGTCACTTCTTGCTAAGGGGGTACTCAAGAGATAAAAGAAACCTTTCAGTGGTTTAACATTGAAGCATCTACCGCAAAATTTTGGTACTTAAGTTTCTGTAAGTTGGAAAGACTTACGACACAATGATAACATTCTCTTTCAATCGTTTTACGTTTTTCTTTCCAAAATTAAAAAGAAATACAAAATATAGCAACAACAGTACATTTCGAAGGTAACATACACAGCAGTATTGGTATACATAAGACAATAAGGAACAAACTTAAACTGCTCGATAGTGGCCGACTCACAACAATTCCATATAGTGAAGGACCCTGATTGGAAGGAAAGCATGGCCTTTCCAAGTAGGAAACGTAAAAGCCCCTTAAAGTGGTGGCACAGCCTGAAAAAAAAAACTTTAATAAAATGTTAATAACAATTAAAAATGATCGTCCTAATCTGCCTCTTCCAGCGCCGCGGTGATCTTCTCTCCTTCCATCTTCTAGTGAATAGGGCGCGGTGTGTTATGGGAACTGTGTCCCACAACACATCGCGTTCCCCATTTACAAGTTAGACTCGTGCATGCGCAGAAGGCCTCGCGCCGACTCGGGCATGCGCAGTAGGCCACGCGCCGACTCGCGCATGCGCAGTAGGAAACAGGAAGCCATTTCCCTTACTGAGGATGGCGGCGCTGGATCCGGAACGCCGAGGGACAACTCGGCCTCCACAACCGACATCGCGGGCGCCCTGGGAGGGTAAGTGTACTTATTAAAAGTCAGCAGCTACTTTTTTTTTAGCTGCTGACTTTTAAAAAAAAAATTTTTAAGGTGAAACACCGCTTTAAAACTAGGGCATCCTAAAAGCTGAAAATCAATGAAAACTATACAATAACAATACTTTCATCCTATATCCAGTACCCTCCCAGAGTCAGGTCCAGGCATCTGTTCGACACAATGATAACTTTAAAGTGGAACTAAACCTGGGAATCCATCTCCCCTTCCCTGAGGAGCCTACATTGGCTAACCGTAAAGAATCGGGTCACATTCAAGACCCTCTGCCTCACCCACAAATGTACCCATGGAGAAGGTCCTCAATACTTTCTCGAGAAAATAAAACACTACACACCCAATCGCAGTCTTCGATCGTCTAACCAAAACCTCCTCCTCATTCCCAAATCCCACTACAAATCAAAGGGGGAACAGAGATTCGCTGTCCAAGGACCACGGCTCTGGAACGCTCTACCGACCTACATCCGCATGGAAGAAAACCATCAGGCCTTCAGGAAAAAACTCAAGACCTACCTCTTCTAAGAAGCTTGACAACAAAGCACGAATACAGCGCCTTGAGGCGATTCAGTTTGCATTGTAGCGCTATACAAATTATTCATTCATTCATTCAAACCTAATTTGAATAATGTCTCTTCATTATTACAGAAGAGACATGCTATGTCTCTTCTGCAATATTAAACATGTACCCGCCCCCGCTCACAGTCTTCTATTGAATGCACACTACCCGCATTCTCAGCACACTCAGGCTGTGCCGGAATGACGGACTCCTGTACACATGCACGGGATTATGTCATTCTCCGACCGGCCAATCAGTAGGCCAAAAACCCATCACCCATTATTAGCCGGTAAAAAGATGATAGTGGCTGATGAGGGATTTAACTGCGAAATCACTGGAATGAAGAGGTGAGTATTTCTGGGAGTTAATTCTGCTTTAATAGATGCAAAATTGCATTCGCTATATTTTTCAGTAATTTTAGGATTACAAAATATAATGCCCTGGCTTAAGGAGGAAGTCTGGAAACTGTGCCTATAAAAGGCAGACAGTCACCAGTAATGCCTGGAGTCTCCCTGCAGCTAACCTTTCTCCATTACTGACTGATCATGCCATGTGTAAGACCCCTTTCACACCAAGGGCGTTTTGCAGGCACTATAGCGTTAGAAATAGTGCCTGTAATCCGCCCTAAAACAGCTGCACCATTGTCTGTAGTGTGAAAGCCCGAAGGCTTTCACACTGCAGCGGTGCGCTGGCAGGATGTCAGGAAAAGTCCTGCCAGCAGCTTCTTTGGAGCGGTGAAGGAGCGGTGAACTCATCGTTCCTCCACAGCTCCTCCAGCGCTGCTCCCCATTGAAATCAATGGGGCAGCGCTGTAATACCGCTACCCGCAAATCCGAATAGCTGAGTTTTACCGCTGACGCTATGGGCGGTGTGATGTGAAAGGGGTCTAAGAGCCCTTTCACACCGAGGGCGTTTTGCAGGCGCTATAGCATTAGAAATAGCTCCTGAGATCCGCCCTCAAACTGCTGCACCATTGTCTGCAGTGTGAACGCCCGAGGGCTTTCACATTGCAGCGGTGCGCTGGCAGGGCGTCACAAAAAGTCCTGCCAGCAGCTTCGTTGGAACGCTCCTCCACTGCTCCTCCACCGCTGCTCCCCATTGAAATCAATGGGGCAGCGCTGTAATACCGCCGGCAAAACGCTGCTATTGCGAGGCGTTTTGCCAGGGGTTTTAACCCTTTCTCGGCCGCTAGCAGGGGGTAAAAGCACCCCGCTAGCGGCCGAAATGCGACGCAAATCTGACGGTAAAACGCAGCTAAAAATAGCGGCATTTTACCGCCGGCGCTATGGGCGGTGTGGTGTGAAAGGGGTCTTACAGTGTCTTTGTGTGCAGGTGGCTTCATGTCACAGCCTCCAGCAAGAATACAGACAAGCACAATAATGACATCACAAAATCTCACTCTAAATCTCCTGAGATTGGCAGTCAGAGGCAGAAGTTCATGAGAACTTACTCTAGATATACATCTATAATGCTCTTGACACAGGAGTGCCTAGGCACCCTAAAGCCGGCCATACATGGATTGACACAGGAGTGCCTAGGCACCCTAAAGCCGGACATACATGGGTTGACCAGGAGTGCCTAGGCACCCTAAAGCTGGCCATACATGGATTGAAATTCAGAGGTTCCGCAGGGACCAGCCAAAATCGATCCATGCATGTGTATTTGTTGGAAATTTTTCTCCTCGTGGTCAGCACCTTCGACAATAGCTGGCGGTGCTGATGAGTGTATTCTGACAATGGGAAAATCTGCTTGCTGTCAGAATACAATAGCTCAATGGGAGGCTTCCCCCATTCTCATCCATCGAGTGTGTGGATGGGGATATGATTTTCTTTCATTCAACCAGTGGGTTGAACAAAAGAAAATGAGTCTTGTATGGCTAGAGTAACATATCAGGAAGTGCACCGCTATTTTTCTGGAGGAAATTTGGACAAAAGGCACAATTGTCATTCTGGATGTTCTCTATAACAAAGCAATTCCTATTTTTTTCAGTTCAGGTCCATTTTAACCCACAGTGTTTTTAAAGTTATGCAGCGGTCTAATCACAGGATGACCTTTTGCAATGTGTAATTTAATATTAAAAATCAAAGTGCTTCTGTGGTAACAAAATTACTAATAGCTTCTGTTTTTCAACAGGCATTTTTACAAGAGCCAGAATTATATGTTGCACCACTAGCACCACGTCCACTCCCCCCTCTTGAGATGTTACCAAAGAAGCTAACAGTGGCTGATGTGAAGGCTAGATTCCCAAAAAATGCAGAGATGAAGGGCTACTGTTCAGTTACCTATGTTGATGGGAAGAAAAGGTTGGCACACAAATACTTTATTGCATCTGTAATATAATGAGACGATGAATAATGTTTTCTGAAGTACTCAATCAATGTATCACTTTCTGGATTCATAGTTTGTAATTAAGGATGAGCCCCGGCGGTGTGTTCGCATACGGCACGTGCAGAGCCCGTCTCTGCAGCGGCGCATCGGGAAAATGTCTCACTGCCTGTGATTAGCGCTCTGCAGTGCCGACTTCCTGGTGGGCTCTGCACGTGCCGTATGCGAACCCGCCGGAGCTCATCCTTATTTGTAATTAATAGGAATTAACATTTTTACAAAATTGTTATCTATTTGCAAGTGTATAATACCCAATGCTTCTGACTTTCTAAGGCCTTATGCACACAAGGCATCTGTTTAAAACCCTCTAAAGGCCAGAAATCTAGGCAGAAAAAACCTGCGTAAAAGCCACGTATTGCACAAGTGTTTAGGCACTTTTAGCGTTTGAACGTTAATGCATTCTATTATCCAGAATATACATTTTTCTCTGCTCATTGGAATGCAATAATGCTCAAACGCTGGACGCATCTAGTGTTTATATGTGTTTAGACATTTTTTTTCTTCTTTTCAGCTCCTCTCCAGAACGTGGCTTTGGTGTGGGGGGGGGGGGGGGGTTCTACCTGTAAACACTCATCTTTTAATACCCCTGTAAATGCCTATGTGTGCATGGACACATAGGTGTATATAGAGGTGCTTTTACAGGCTAAAAAAAAAAACTGTAACAGCAACGTTTTTTAAGCACATGTGGCCTCAAAATTTCATCTGCATGTTTTAGCCTGTTGTTTTTACTCTACTAGCCTTCTCTAAATTTGATAGCACTTTAGTGCAGGAACAGATCTCTCAGATATCTTATAGGGTAAATATGGCCTATTTATACCACATTGCTTGGGTTAATGCAAGTGCGCTGCGCTGAATTGTATTTTTTGTCATACATTGAAATGCATTTTTAACATGCAGGATATTTTATAGCCCGTTACTGTACTTCTTTTAAGCGCAAAGAACAAAACCCATTGGGAATCATTGATTTTTTTTTTTTTATATCTATACATTGGGGATGTGTTGACAAACATATCCTAGTGCATATAGTGTAAATGAGCGCTAAAGATGGTCATTCAAGCTGTGGGTGAAAATTTGAGCTGTGGGCATACTAGGCTAAATAAAAGTTTTCAGCTGACTGTGTCCAAGCTCTGGCATCTGCTTGTAAACGCTTAGTGAACAGTGATACCATTATCCGCCTCTCATTAGTTTATATAGACTGAGCAGCCACTGCTATTCACATTTCCCGGTCATTCCAGCCACAAGAATCTTCCGCTGGAATCCGGAGAATGCACCTAACTGGCCGCGTGAAGTCGGAAGTAGATATACCATGGTTTTTGTTCTTTATGTACACTTTCAATAGGTTTCGATGACAATGTGCATGTTGATGTAATAGTAATTATATAATAGCTAGGTTGGAAATTTTGACCAACAACCTGTTCATTTTTAATGACCACTATTTCCCATGTCCATGCATACCAGAACAAGTATAAAGCTAGCTGTTCTATGTTCATTTGTAAGTACATGTGCTTTATCATTTAGGTTTCTATTTTTTTTACAAGGTATGAAGCTATTGTTCCTGGAAATATTGAATATGCTGCAGAATATAGAGATAAAATCTACATTTTTGAAAGAGAAGAAAAGCTGCAAAAATTCATGAGGTATTGTATAATTATACTTCAGGTCAGGGCCGGGACAAGGGGTGGGCAAGGGCGGCTGTTCTGGGCGCAATGGTGATTTGGGGAGCTGTGCTAGAAGGGGTGCTGTGGAGAGGGAAATTGAACTAGAAAGGTGAATTTGTGTTAGGAAGAGGGATTTGGGGGGTTGGGAATTTGTGCTAGAAGAGAAAAAAATTTTGGGGTGGGGGGGGACTTGTGCTGGGAGAGGGGGAATTTGTGCTGAGTGGGGGGGGGGGGGGTTGGGGGAGAGCGGATTTATGCTCAGAGGGGAAATTTGAGGGGTAGAGGATTTGTGCAAGGAAGGGGGATTTGGGGAGGGAGAGCATTTAAGCTGGGAGGGGGGATTTGTTCTGGAAGAAGGGGGATTTTTCTTTGGGGAGAATTTTGGCTTTCAAAGGGAATTTATGCTTGAGGGGTAAGTGTGAAGATTATCGCTAGGATGTTTTTTTGGGGGTGGGAGGGGATATTTGAGGATTTGAGGCTGGCGCTATTTGGCATTTTCACCCTGAGCTGTAGATGACCTTGTCCTAGCACTGCTTTAGGTTACTAGCATGCTGCTAGATTTATTGCTCGATTTTATGCCACACTTATGCCCCATACACACGGTCGGAAAATCCGACCACAAAATCCATCGGATTTTTTCCGACGGATTTAGTCCGACACTGGTGTTGCATACACACGGTCGGACAAAGTTGTTGGAAAATCCGATCATTCTGAACGTGGTGACGTTTGTTGCCTACGACGGGACTACGTAGAGGCTAGTAGCCAATAGCTTTGTACTTGTAATGTGATCTGCGTGGCACTTTGTCCGTCGGAATTCGCTACACACGATCGGAAAAAGTCCGATAGGACTTTGTTGTCGGAAAATTTGAGAGCAGGATCTCAAACTTTTTCCGTCGGAAATTCCGACAGAAAAAGTCCGATGGAGCCCACACACGGTCGGAATTTCCGACAACATTGTCCGATAGGACAGAATCCATCGGAAAATTCGACCGTGTGTATGGGGCTTTAGAGTAGATTTTATCACTGACCTTCCAATGGGGATTATATAATGACTATTAGTATGTTTTCATTGAAAGAATGCCCAGAGGTGTAAAAAGTCCCAAGCTGGCTTTTTCTGCCCTTGAAGTTATCTACCACTTGCTTCTAGCAGCTGAGGAAGTATACAAAAATGTGCTATGAATTTCAGCAGTGGGATAAAGAGACTAGCAATCACCAAACGTAACCCTTGTTGTTTTGTTTCTAGATTCCCAGAACAGTATTGGAACCACGCACTTCCATCTAAACTGCCACCAAAGATGGAGCCAATTGTGCTAACGTCTCTTCCTTTAACTGGATATCTGGAACAGGTAACAATCTAATATAACATACAGATTGTAATGTAGTATAATTATTTATAGTACTGAGATCTGTACTGTCTATTATTTGAATTCTGAATTAATCATAAACATTGTTTGCAAAAAAAAACTTGCTATTTACTATAGATTAATCATGCACCAGTAAGAGTTAAGTGTAAATTCAGCTTTATACAAAAAGTACACTGTGCTGTCCCACATGGGTAAAGCAGCATAGTGTGCTAAACCTGCCTAACAGCCAGGGCTTCCTTTCGGTGTAAACAATGAAGTCTACAACCACATTTAGAAGGAGTCTTAAATCCTTTGCAGCCAGCTATGGTTCCATCTTGAGTTTTTGTAGGGAAGGAGCAGCTGTTGGGACCAACACCCTCTAGTGCTATGGGAGGCAGCACTATCCTGTTTTCTCTGACTGCAGATGCGCAGCCTGTACTCTTGTCTGTTGCCTATAATGAGTTTAGCAGCAGCCACAGTTGAGAGTACACACTACTCATGTGTGTCCCAAAAAAACTTGAGGGCTCTCCCTCCTGTGAGGGAGGACTAGAGGGAACTTGCCCTATCAGTTGCTGTTGCTGTAGGGGATTTACCCCCTTCTAAATGTGGTTGTGGACCTAATTGCTTAAAGAGAAAGGGAGCCATGGCTGGTAGGTAGGTAGGTTTAGCATACTATGCTGCTATACCAATGTGGGATAGCCTAGATTTCCTTTTGTAAAGCTGATGTGTGTATAGTCAAAACATTTTTTTCTAGGACCCTGTTATGATTTTATTGTTGTCTGTCCTCAATAGGTGGATTCCCCCTCTCTTGTCCTGGTGACCAGTGTCACAGAATTGGGACAGTAATGGGAAATCCCAACTTTTACAGTTTTCACCAGAACAGGAGGTGAGGGCAAATCCTTCAATGGGGGCATCTGTTCTGGTGACAACTGTCTAATGCCGTATACACATGGTCCGACTTTCCAACGGGAAAGCCTCCGTCGGAATTTCCGATGGAAAAATAGATAACCTGCTCTCTATTTAAGTCCCTCGGAAATTCCGACAGAAACAGTGCAATTGAGCATACATACGGTGGGAATATCCGACCAAATGCTCCCATCTGACTTTTTCTGTTGGAAATTCCGACCATGTGTACGGTGCATAAGAGGTGAATTCCCTTCACTTTCAAGAGATGTCCTCTTCCTTCATGTTGCATCCATGGGACACGAAGTGAAGAGAAATCTCCCCAATGGTAAATGGCTTTTAACTCTTCCCTACTCAATCCAAAATTGTCTACACATACACTTTAACAGTCTTCATATCATGATATACAGCTGCAATTATTGTACTTTGAAAAAGTGAAATGCGCAAGTGTTGCTTCTATAGAAATAAATAGAGACACGTATAGGTTTATTATACGTATATACTTATATATCTAATAAAAATCATGGAATTAATTAATTTGTCTTTCTCTGTTTCGCAATATACATATAGTGCACAGAAATTAAAAAAAAAAACATTTAGTGCATGGGTAATATAACTGGAGCCATCAAAGGCTATAAAAATGTATTGCTCTTACCAAATATCACTACAACTTTACTTTTACTAAAGTTTTTATTTATGGACTGTACTCCCCTCCACAATGTTTTCTCCATGGGAAAATACTCACCTGCAGGGCTGCTCATCTTTTTCTTCAACACAGCTCCACCTCGGTCCTTCACCTGCTGTGTTCCCCATTCATTTCTATGGATGGGTCCAAACTCATGCTCCACATTCAGTTTGCTCTGTTTTTGCTGACAACTTCTAATTGACATGAATTAGCTATGAACAGTGTCTTTTCACAGAAGGAAAATAAAAATGTTTTTTTTATTCTGATGTACTTCTTTTTATTTTTTTTCCAGGGAGCAGCCACTGCTTTAATAAAGGCTTTAAATGATGTAGGCTGTTTAAAGCCTAAGTATCCATTTCTAAGCGTAAAACGATCTGCTCTGTTATATATTGCCTATCACCTCAAAGGTAAGTAAAAAAATCTGAGGGTGAATTTGTTTAGCTTTACATTTCATAGGGCTTTAAGTACAACTAAAGACTCCTGTATTACAGCCTAACAAGTACCATATGCAGTTAAGGCCCTTTCACACAGATGCGTTTTTGCTGGAAAACTAAAAATATTTAAATCCTATGAGACTCTTCACACCACTGTGCTGCAGGTACAGTGCGTTTTGAAAAGTCCAGCATGCTGCATCTTTAATGCACTTTTCAAAACTACAAAAATGCAGCTCCCCATTGAAAATAATGGAAAACACATCAAAAACGCACCGCAGTTGCATATTTGGTGTATTTTTTGAGTCACATGTCCATCTTTCACAGGTGCATGCCAACTAAGCCCCCTTGGCTATCTCTCTCTGTAGCAGCTGGCAGTATCAACTGTGATATTTTATGTCCTTGTCTAACTTAAGGGCAGGCAACAAAAGTGCTGTCAACATAGTCAGTACATTGCTAGGGACCAGTACTTTAGAAAGAAATTATAATAGCATAAATAATAACAATAGGAAAAAATAAAATAAAATGGGCGATAGAGCTATATTGTCGCTTGATGCGGCAAACGCTTTTGATAGCATAGAATGGGATTTTCCATGGCACTGCTTAGAGAAGTTTAGATTTGGACCCCATTTTATAAGTTTGATATAACTCCTTTATGCTGCACCGGTGGCACGAGTTAATGTAAATGGATAGCCCCTTTCTCTTTACAACGAGGAACAAGACAGGGATGTCCATTATCGCCTCTACTTTTTGCCCTGAACCTTTGGCTGCTTCTATCCACCAATCATCGAATATATTGGGTTTTGTAGACCCTTAGGAAAGGACGATTGCCTTATATGCTGATGACACGTTTTTATTTTTGGGAGACACATCGTCTTCCTTAGTAGCAGTGATGCTTTTTCAGGATTTACAATAAACTGGGATAAGTGAGTTATTTCACCTGTGGACCCCTTGATGACTCATCTGCCAACATCAGGGTCTCAAATAATTGTAGTCTCTACATTTAAATATCTAGGCGTCCAAGTTACATCACAAGTGAGCGCATATGTAGACAGGAATTTAGTTCCACTACTCAAGTGCTTTAAACAAGTGGGGAAAATTTGGAGTAAGTTATCTTTAACAGTAGTTGGCAGAGCCAGTTTGATAAAGATGGTTTGGATGCCACAACTACTATACTTTTTACATAATTGTCCTGTATGGTTGCCTCAGACAAATAGATACTTTGTATAGAGATCTTATTTGGAGATACAAACACCCTCAGATTAGATTAGGAACTTTACAGTTGCCTAAAAATAATAAAAAATAATAATAATCATAATGAAATCAGCTGTCTTATAAGGTTTTAGCTGAGGAGAAGATGCATTAGGCATAACGGGTTCATTTTAGCCCATAGCAGAGGTTCAGAGGCCAAAAAATCGACACGGCTAAGACAGCTAAACAAATGCTTCTTACTGTACATAAGGGGATCATTGACTAGAAACAATCGTATTCCAGCCTATCTTTATTGGATATTTAACCGTTAAATTTTTCTTAACAGACCCCTTAATGGAGCCCCCTGTAGCAGCCATCTGAGCTTCTATGGCTATTGTTGCAATACTAGTGTGGTCAATCTAGAAAGCAGTAATGTTAGCAGGGCTAGGTGTGGTCCTGGGCTAATTGGCAAGCTACAGGCTTGCGAATCAGTAGTGACAATGCTGATAGACATGCCGCCAGCAAAACAATTTCATCCCACTGTAGTGCAAGCACAAGCTACATGAGAGTGGCAACCCATTTTCAGGAGCTGTGTAGCATCATTGCCACACCATCGTAGGGAGCTTTATTATCTGGACTTCACTGGCAGACTCAACAGGTATTTGTGGGACTTTGAAGGGGACTAGGAGAAAACTAGGTGCAGATGGACTATTTTTAAAGCTAGGATAAGCTATTCTACTTTACAATTTTCATTAGACTTACCATACTGTATATAAAGTGATTTACTCTAAAAGGATGCAATTATATTACACAGAAGACTTCCCCGCAAGACAGCAGTAAAGCTTTGTACACACTATCAGGTATTTTTTTCCTTTAACCCAGTGGGCTGAATGAAAATAAAAACCTGAAGAGCTCGGTAGGAGATTCTGTACTAACAATCTGATTTTAGTACAGCGATCTCCCCCGCTGAGCTATTGGGTTCTGACAGGGTGACTGCAAATGGACAGCCATTTGCTGAGAGCACTGATTGGATGTTAATCGGCAGACCTTTTTTGGCCCTTTGACAGAAGCCAGACGTTCGGCCAGCTTCTGTCAGATCAGCTGTCATACACAGGGGCCAAATGTTGACTGTTTTCTATTGAACCGGCCGATACCGCCTGATATTCGGCCCTTGTGTATGGCCCTTAACCCAAAGCAGCTAATCGGAAAGTGTGCCATATCTGTTGTGACTAGGGTAGATTGTGTGTGTTCTTTACTGCTGCTGGATAATCAACTGCAGTCTCATTGTGGGTATCACATATCAATTTGTTTTAAGCCAGTGCGTGTTACTCCTGGCAACCAAAAAATAGATTTGTTACATTTCAGACCTGCAGTGAACAAAATTACCATTTGGTTGCTATTAGCAACAGATTTTTTTCCCTTCAAATGCTTTGATATTTGAGGCTCACTGTTTTCAAATATTAACATGTGTTGTTGTCCTCGCCAATACTAATAGAGTCTTTTTATTTGTAGCATACAATTCACGCAATTCAGATTATATCCGTAACAAATACAAGAAGAAGATAGAGAAATTTGTGGAGTGTTGTGATCTGATTACTTATCTGGGAGACAAGATGACTCACAAATATAAAGAACCTCAGAGAAGACCTATTGATTTTGACTTCAAAATGCAGTCTTTTCTTTCGCTGAAAAACGTGGATCCAATATTTATTTAACAAGTGATTTTCCTGTAAAGGAAACGTAATACATGTATATTTAAAATATGTTAAATAAATCTTTATTGAATAGTGTGGGTTATTAATACAATTTTAAAAAGCTTCATGCCACTTTAAATAAAGTAATGTCTTATTTAATTCTTCAACTAAGATTGAACAAAGTAGCTTTCCAGGGATTTAGACCCCATACACACTATACAACTTTTGTTGTCTGATTTCCTTTAGATTTACTAAAACCATGTAGTGCAAGGGCCTGCCTGATTGTTTTTTATTTTATATTCTTTTTTACCCATTTTTATTTTTTATAATTTTTTTTACAATTTTTTTGGTAATATTTATTGGATTTTTTCCCCCCTTTGAGACAGAGAAAGAGGCGGAGGGCACAATTTCCCCAGTCCCTTTCTCTGCACTGAAGATGAATGAACAGAAGACAGTGGCTCCCGTTCATTCATAAACTGAAGCACAATAACACACAGTTTACTCTGCTCAGTTATTACAGGACATAGAGAGCGTTCGGTAGTGATCCCTCTCTACGTCCAATTCAGAAAAGGAAGGAGACGGTAAATTACAAATTTAACAGCCCCTTCCTCCGCTCTACATCCTGACACATCCCGGGAGAGGAGCAACACTGTACCCATATGAAATTGTTATCATTTTTTTCACACAAATAGGACTTTCTTTTGGTGGTATTTAATCATCACTGGGATTTTATTTTTTGCATTTTTCTTTGTTAAAATGTTTTGCATATACATCATCTTTCTTCATAAATTTGGGCCAACTGTATTCTGTTACATTTCTTTGATGAAAATAACCCAAATCAGTATTTATTATTTAGTCTGTAGGAAAGTTTTACAGTCCACAAACTATGGTATACAGCAGGGATATGCAATTAGCGGACCTCCAGCTGTTGCAAAACTACAAGTCCCATCATGCCTCTGCCTCTGGGTGTCATGCTTGTGGCTGTCAGAGCCTTGCTATGCCTCATGGGACTTGTAGTTCTGCAACAGCTGGAGGTCCGCTAATTGCATATCCCTGGTATACAGTATATCTGAAAATTGATCAATCCTGATGTACTGACTGCCTGTCTTATTTCTCGAGGCCCAAAAACACCAGGACAGTACAAATACCCCCCAAGAAATTGTAATTTTTTTCACAACATTTTTTTTTTATATACTGTCACTAGTACAGAACAGTGTCATCATATAACTGGTGGTGATCAAGGACACTGACTAGTGACAGTATGTAAAAAAAAAAAAATTTTTTCAATTTTATTTTATTTTTTTATTACATTTTTTTTTAATCTAGATTTTTATTTATTTTTTAACACACTGTGACCAAAGCAATACAGTGTTAACAGTGTACTACTCTGGAGCAGTGTTGGTCATCTTACTTTAAAAAAGTAATTAGTTAAGTTACAAATTACTTCTCCCAAAAAGTAATTGCGTTAGTAACTCAGTTACTACATTGGAAAAGTAATTAGTTACGCAAAGTAACTGACTTTTTTTTAAAATATTCTATACGTGTAACTAAGGGGCGGGTCTAGTATTACTGTAAGCAAGGGGCACATTTATTATTATTGTTATATATCGTGTAACCAAGGGGCTGCTCTATTATTACTCTAACCAAGGGGCAGATCTGTTATAGCGTGTAAGCAAGGGGCGGGTCTATTATTATTATATTGTGTAAGGGGCGGATGGCTACAGAAGAGGGCGAATGTTAAATTAATGGGCAGAGCTCGATATATAACAATAATAATAAATGCGCCCCTTGGTTACAGTAATACTAGACCCGCCCCTTACTTACACGATAGATGCCCCTTGCAGAGTAGCACGAGCATCAGGAGCGTGCGACATCGCCTCGTACAATTACATGTTAACTGCACCTGCGCGGTGTAGAGTTCACTCAGCTGTTTAGGTTTGGCAATTTTCGGAAGCTCCATAGTCCTTCGTACTGCGCAAGCCCTGCGCCTGCGCAGTACAGGGGGTCCTTATCCGGCGGGGTAATTGTATCGGCAGGACATCGGAATTACACTACTGCCATCTAGTGGGAGTAGATGTAATTGGGGTAACTAAGCCAAAGTAATGGGAACTGAGTTACCATGAGGGGAAAAGTAATCAGTTAGATTACTCGTTACCCTCTAAAGTAACTGCGTTACGTAACTCAGTTTATTTTAACTCAGTTACTTACATCACTGCTCTGGAGCGATCAGGATTTTTATTTATTTTTTTACACATTATGATTGCTTATACCAGTGAATTTCACTGGTATAAGCAACCATGTTTACTGAAAGAAATTGATTACTTTAGTGTGTATTGTTGTGATTAGCTGTGATTGGTCACAGGTAATCACATAGTACAGATGGGCTGTAATTGGCCCTGTTTGTACTATGTGATCACTGTGATCAATCACAGCTAGCAACACAATTATACACAATGAATGGCATAAATAAAAGCCGTTCATTGTTTACAATTGTCATGTGATCTGCGGTGATTGGTCCTAGCAGCAGCCAGTAAACTGATCAGTCATCAGCTGTGACAGATAGCATTGCAGTGCAGCCCGTGGGGCGTGTGCGAGGCGTGTTTTGGGAGGACATCATATGACGTCCACCTAGAACAACAAAGGTAAGTGGTTAAAGTAGTTCCAAACACAAAAGTTTTTTTACCTCATTGCATTCTCTGCATTAAAGAGGAAGTAAACCCTGATAGGTTTTACTTCCTTGCTTTGCCCCTGCAAAGTAAAAGCATAATGTGCTAGTATGCGTTGCATATTAGCACATTATATGACACTTACCTGCAAACGAAGCCCGCGCCGTCCCCGCTGCAGGTCACATCCATGTTCGCGGTCTTCCTTTCCCATGCATTTGCACGCATCTCTACAGTGCATGCTCTGATGACAGCATCGGCGCAAAACACAGTATATATCTCCTAAACGGTGCACGTTTAGGAGATATTTACAGTACCTATAGGTAAACCTTATTCTAGGCTTACCTATAGGTACAACTTCCACAGAGAGGTTTACAACCTCGTAAAAAAACTTCCAACACCTGTTCCCCATCCCTAAACTCTTCCCTGAGTTCTCTCTCGATCTAACTTTGTGCCCAACTGTAACCCTCCTCTCCCTCTCCTCTTCTCACAGCCTTTGGTTGCTTCGGCTGTAACTCAGCAGCAGGCTAAGCTGTGCTGTGTTTGTCTATGGATGCACACATCCCCGCTTGGGAATGCATCTGAACAGGTGCCCCCTCTGCACATGGCTTGCTCAGGGGACACTTGTAGAAGAGGAGGAGCAGACAGCTTTGGCAGGTAACGAAAAAGAAGAGGTAAGCCACCACTATGTACAATATCCTTGCACAGAGCAGATAAGTATAATATATTTTTCAGTTTAGTAAAAACTTAGACTTTATCACTTTAAAGAATTTCACCCACACTCCTGACTCAAGCCCAACCTGTAACCTACATACCTTAAGCCTCAATCCATTGATGTTCACCGTGCTGCCCAGCCCAGTGAAGCACAACCTTTGCAAAGGAAACTTATTGTGGGCTCCACTTCACATGGCATATGTGCACCATGGCCCTGTTTATTACTATTTATTACACTCCAAAGACATGCAGGTAGGTTAATTGGCTTCTGTGCAAAATTGGCCCTTGTATATGAATGGGGACCTTGGATGTGGGCTCCTTGAGGGTAGGGACCAGGGCCGTCTTTAATTTTGATTGGGCCCTGGCCAAACATTTTCTTGCCCCCCCCCCCCTCCATTCTGAGACATACAAACACTCAGTGATTGCAATTGTTTGCCAGAGGTTACAGCCTATATTTACTGCTCACTGGCTGGTTGCTAGAGGTTACAACACATAATTTCTGCTTGCCGATTGGTTGCTAGAGGTTACTGCACATTATTAGCGCTCACTGATTGGTTGCTAGAGATTAAAGCAGATCACTACTGTTCGCTGATAGGTTGCTACAGATTAATGCACATCATTACCACTCACTGATCAGAGGAGCAATCACAAATAATTGGGCAAGTAAAGCGGCATATAATACACATACTACAGGAGAGGGTCAGAGAGTGCAGGCATACTGCAGGAGATTACCAGAGACTGCGGACATACCAGATTACCAGAGACTGCGGACATACTCAGGAGATTACCAGAGACTGCGGACATACTGCAGGAGATTACCAGAGACTGCGCACATACTGCAGGAGATTACCAGAGACTGCACACATACTGCAGGAGATTACCAGAGACTGCGCACATACTGCAGGAGACAATCAGACACTGGGGACATACTGCAGGAAATTATCAGAGATGGCGGACATACTGCAGGAGATTACCAAAGACTGCGGACATACTGCAGGAGACAATCAGACACTGCAGACATACTGCAGGAGATTACCAGAGACTGCAGACATACTGCAGGAGACAATCAGACACTGCGGACATACTGCAGGAGATTACCAGAGACTGCAGAGATACTGCAGGAGACAATCAGACACTGCAGACATACTGCAGGAGACAATCAGACACTGCGGACATACTGCAGGAGACAATCAGACACTGCGGACATACTGCAGGAGACAATCAGACACTGCGGACATACTGCAGATTACCAGAGACTTGCGAACATACTGCAGGAGACAGTCTGAGTTATTTATTACATATAAAATGACATGCCATGATTATCCAAACCTTTCTCCCGTTTAAAAAGAAAATATATATTTTGTATGTCATTTTATATGTAATAAATAACTTATTTTATATAAGTTTTATGTTGTTGTGTATCAGTACCGAGAAAGTCCAACATACCCAACTGGGCAGGAATTATTTGTAGGGTTAGCCTCAGCAACTACCCCTCTAGTCCCACACTCCCCTGTTTCTCTCCCTTTAGATTGTAAAGTGCTGCACAACCTGTTGGCACAATATAAATCCTGTATAATAATATTATTAATGAAAAAACTACAAGTACTGTTTTCCGCTGCGATCACGCTCCTCTGCAAACAGTTCATTCATTCTTCCTCTAGTTTTGTAACAGAATGCACAAACCCGTATATGGGCAGAGCGCAAGAGGAAGACAGGAGCCTGACATTGCACCTTCAATCTGCAGATCCCAGGTGCAATGCTCTGCAGGTTCCAGTTAAAAAAAAAAAAAAGCACATTTTTGTAACCTGAAAAAATATGTCCATTTATTTTTTTTGAAAGGTGAACTTACCCTTTAAGATCTTTGATACAGTCATGTATGACTGTTCTAAAATCTTATTGGAGCGGAAAACATAACTTACAAATAAAAATGATGTGAATGTACTAATATATATATATATATATATATATATATATATATATATATATATATATATAGATATATATATAATAAGAGTATATATATATATATATATATATATATATATAATAAGAGTAAATTATCAGCACTATATATGTACCTCAAATAATCAGGATCGTTATACTGGTGGAATTGTCAGTGCAGCACCGCTCACACCATGTGCTCTATGTACACAGAACCTCACTAGGCGAGTGACAGCCCGGTGGGTGTACCTACCCCAACTTCCAGCCAATTACAGCCAAGTCACAGGCAGCTTGCAAATGCTGCCTGTTTCAGTCCTATTTCTGATTGGATGCTGCCTTATTTCTAGGACCGTCATCTGGTAGAAGTGGGACAACCTGCCGTCTATGAGAGTCCATCTTCATTAAAAGCCAGTATAGAGGGGGTGGGGCCGGGAGCTCCACTGATGCTTCCACTCCGATCACTGGCTCTCACTACAGCCGCTCTGTTCTGAGCATACAGGCTGCATGGGGCGGGGTCAGAGCGTCAGTGGAGCTCCCAGCCCCGCCCCCTCTCTGCTGGCTAGCACAGGAATACAGCCTCCTGTGTCCTCTGTAAAGCTGTCATCGGGGCCCTAATTCACAGGTAGCGTGGGCCCCCCAACACAGATTGGGCCCAGGGCAGGTGCCCCGTTTGCCCTGCGCTAAAGACGGCCCTGGTAGGGACCGATGTGAGTGTGCAATGTAAAGGGTTAGGGTCTAGGATTCAAGACCTACTCCCCTCCTTGATCCATTTGGATCAAGTGGGATTTGTGCAAAATAGAGAGGCTAGGGATAACACAATAAAGGTACTCAATCTCCTACATGTAGTCAACAAGAAAAAGACCCCTTGCATATTCCTAAGCACAGATGCAGAGAAGGCCTTTGACAGGGTGAACTGGAAGTTTATGACCTCGGTCTTGAGACACATAGGTCTGGGAGAGAAGATGATGACCTGGATTAATTCAATATACACCAACCCATCGGCACGGGTTAAAGTAAACAGGGTCCTCTCGGAACCCTTTACAATCCAAAATGGAACTCGACAGGGATGCCCACTATCACCACTCCTCTTCACCCTGTCACTGGAACCTTTCCTAAGCACTATACGATCCAACACAGACATTACAGGGGTCTCCCTTGGAGACAACCACCAGAAGATCGCAGCATATGCGGATGACATGTTATTCGTTCTCACCAATCCGGAGGTCTCCCTTCCAAACCTATTACAAGAATTCAGATCCTATGGTGACATCTCCAATATGAAAATAAACTTTACTAAGTCCGAAGCAATGAGCATTGGAATTCCCCCAAGCCTCCTCACGATCCTACAAAATAACTTTAAACTTAAATGGACAAACACAGCCCTGAAGTATTTAGGCACATATATCCCCCCTAAAATCTCCCAAGTGTTCGCCTTGAACTTCCCTCAGCTGCTAGTATCAGTCAGAGCCCTCCTTAACAAATGGCATTCAGGCCTACACTCATGGTTCGGGAGATGCAACATAATCAAGATGTGCATCCTTCCCAAATTTCTATACCTTATACAAGCCCTCCCGATCCAAATCCCTGCCCATTACTTTGAGCAAGCCAGAGCCTTACTGTTCAACTTTATCTGGGCGAATAAAAGACCCAGACTGGATAAACGCCAACTTACATTGCCGAAACAGTACGGAGGACTGGCAGTCCCGGATCTCCGGAAATACTATCACGCTACACATCTGACCAGACTAATTGACTGGAACCGCCACCAGACCACGAAACAATGGACTAGACTGGAACAGGCCCAATGCGACATACCCCTAGACAGGGCACCATGGTGTCATAACCTACTTACGAGGGAAGTGAAAAACCATCCCCTAATAGGTACAACCACACGTATTTGTGCCAACCTTTTCACTAACCTCCATCTAACATCCTTAGACTCTCCTGTACGCCCTATCCTAGGTACCCCAGAGTTCTCCCCCGGACTTACAGACCCCGCCTTTGAATCCCTTAAGTTAGCAGGATTCACACAAGTCTACCACTTTCTCAAAGGGGACCGGTGGCCCAACCCCGCTGAACTCATGTGCCCAAACGGCCAGTTTCGGCTTAATTTCCTAAGGGCCTCTCAACTTATCCATTTTTTAAAATCCCTACCCCCTCCAGGTAACTTTAATCAAACCCTGACCACATATGAAGCACTTTGCTCGGAGGAGGGAGTCCTACCACACGCCCTATCCATGACATACCGACTTTTGATCACTCCACCAGAAGGACATCAACTGAGATGTCTGGAGGCCTGGGAAAAGGACATACAACACAATTTTACAACACGCCAAAAAGAAAACATACTCCTTTTTACGTACAAATCATCTATATGCACAAGGATGCAGGAGACAAATTACAAACTACTCACCAGGTGGTATAATACTCCTGCGAAACTACAGAAATTCTTTCCTACCACCTCAGACCGTTGCTGGAGGTGCCAAAGAGAAAAGGGAATGATCCTCCACATCTTCTGGTCCTTCCCCCTTTTGGAGCAGTTCTGGAAGACAGTGCAGGACACAATACAGAAATTCTCAGAACACCCTATTCAGCCTGATCCAGCATTCTTTCTGCTTCACGCCTCTGAATTCTCACAAACAAAGTACAAGAAGTCGCTGACACGCCACCTCCTCGATGCGGCCAAGGCATGTATCCCGTTAAGATGGAAGTCCACACAACCCCCGACAATCAGTATGTGGCTTAAGAAAGTGGAAGACATTAAAAAAATGGAAGACCTTATTCTCACAGCTAGAAATCAAAATGAACAATTCACCAAGGTCTGGCTGGGGTGGAATATATTCATATTCTCAGATGAGGGGCACTCCCTTATAGAGAATGGTACCCTGAATTAGAAATAGCACAGCACTCCTTATAGGAAAACAGACGAACAAGGGATGAGAGACCTGGACCCCTCCGGGCACAGGACTCGGTAGGAGAGGATTGCTACCTCCTGGTTCCCCCCCCCCCCCCCGATCTATAGTCGCCGCTACCTATGCCTTTCTCTACTCCCGCTGTATACCCCTTTCACTAATAACTAACTCCTTTCTCTATAACTCTTCTCTCTAGAGCTCTTTTCTTTTCCAACATGCTCTTTCCGAAAACTGGGACAGGACGCATGGAACCATCTAAAGATAAAGCTGAATCCAAGTAACTAAAGCCATGTTAACTAATGACACAAGAGAAGATCTCCCCGAAACAGGATCAGTCATGATGAAACAATCAGAGATACTTAACCACCTGAGATCCAGGCCAATTCTGACATTTTTCTCCTACATGTAAAATTCCAAATTTTTTTGCTAGAAAATTACATAGAACCCCCAAACATTATATATGTTTTTTTTAGCAAAGACCCTAAAGAATACAATGGCGGTCGTTGCAACTTTTTATCTCGCACGGTATTTGCGCAGCAATTTTTCTAACGCGTTTTTTTCAGAAAAAAAACAGTTTCCTGCTTAAAAAAAAAAAAAAACAGTAAAGTTAGCCCAATTTTTTTGCATAATGTGAAAGATGAAGATACGCCGGGTAAATAGATACCCAACATGTCACGCTTCAAAATTGCATGCGCTTGTGGAATGGCGCCAAACTTTGGTATTTAAAAATCCCCATAGTCGACGCTTTAACATTTTTTACTGGTTACATATTTTGAGTTACAGAGGAGGTCTAGGGCTAGAATTATTGCTCTCGCTCTAACGTTCACGGTGATACCTCACATGTGTGGTTTGAACACCGTTTTCATATGTGGGCGGGACTTACGTATGCGTTCGCTTCTGCGTACGAGCTCGCGGGGACAGGGCGCTTTAAATTTTTTTTTTCTTTTTATTGTTCATTTTACTTTATTTTTTTTAGTTCAACAACTTTAAAAAAAAAAAATAAAATATTTGATTACTTTTATTCCTATTACAAGGAATGTAAACATCCCTTGTAATAGGAATATTACATGATCAGACCTATTTACAGTGAGATATGGGGTCAATAAGACCCCACATCTCACCTCTAGGCTGGGAAGCCTAAAATCAAAAAAAAAAAAAAAAAAAACGATCACCGCTTCCCAGCCGCGGTGCCGCCGTTTTTTGAATGCAGAGGCCGGGCGTGACGTCATAACATCGCGCCCGGCCTCCGAACGATCATAGAGACTCCGGCGACCATCTGGTCCGCCGGAAATCTCTATGATCATCATCCGGGGGCCGGCGGATCCCGAGTCCGACTCACCGATGGAAGCGGTGAGTCGGTAGAAGCACCGGAGGGCGGCGGGCGGGGGGGGCGGCCCCTCCCGCCGCCCGTAAGAACGATCAAGAGGCGGAACAGCCGCTATGATCGTTCTTATGGTGCAGGGAATCGCCGGCTGAAACCGGCAATATCTGAATGATGTCTGTAGCTACAGGCATCATTCAGATATACCCCTGAGACCAAAAAGACGTCATATGACGTATACTGGGTCTCAGGTGGTTAAGGAGCTTCTCAGAGATATCAGAGAATTACACTTCTCTGAAAACATACGAATAAGTCACTAATATATAGGAGCTTTTACCTGACATAAAGATCCCGACAAGATTGTAGTTGTTATGTGGATGCACTGTGAACTGAAGTTGTACTACGTGTTTCCATGTTTCTATGTTCCTTTTCATAAATAAAAAGATTTGTAAAGGGTTAGGGACTATAGGACGACCATACATACTGTATGATGGACTCCAATGGTCCTCCAGAGTACGGCAGTCCCACAGTGAGGAATGAGACTGCCTATTCATTTTCATTCATTTTGTGCATAGACTTCTGCCCAAGTCAAAATAATGCTTTTCTTTCCAGCTTCCAAAACATCAGGAGGCAGTAGAGGCCATCAAGCCAAGTTCACTCAAGACTGCAGCTGTAAGTCAATTAACAAACAGCCTTTAGGAAAATGCTGACAAAGAAGGCATAAATTACACCCAGAGTGAACGTACAAATGAAAAGAGAAAAGTGAGTCCACAAATGTCAAAAACGTGCACAGGACAAAGATATAGAAAGAGCATACTGTCTGGATGGAATACTGGACTACACAAGCAACCAACACAAAATTCTCCTTCTGCACCTAAGGCTACCCAGGTATATTCAGGACTGTCAATAAGTACTGACACATGAACCTTAGTTCAGTAAATACCTCTCAGAAGAATGTTTGTGTACTGGTTTGACTAATATGACTCTCAAGAATGTGTTTGTGTACCGGTGCCTGGAAGCAAAGTGCAAACACACATCTCTGTATGCTAGCAGCAAAGTAAGTGTGCCCAAAGTATTAATGGGTCTAATTAATGAAACCTGGGGCAAAGCCAGAGTGGTTTCCTACATCAAACAGTTGATTCAACAACCATTAGCCAGAAAAACAAGAGGAAACCACCGCCTACAAATGGAACCACAAACACTCAGAGAATGTCATGGAGCCACGGAATTGCTTGACAGTAAACATTTTATTGGAAACAGCACATGCAAAGTCAAGAGGGGCCACAGCTGACCTTTTTGACTGGATTCATGTGTAACCACACCTCGCCAGGGCTACGAATTAACACAACATGCTAAATTTGATAAAGAACCGTTTACACAACCCTTAGTCACATGGTCAATACATAGAAAATGTATTCTTAGCGTATTGTGGCACAAAAAAAAAATGGAAAACCAATTTTATAAAAAATTAATACGTATAGAATATATTTACAGAGACGCTGTATCCTAAAAGCATGGTGTTAAAATATACTATGGAAAGCAGAGTGCACACTTAATCCATATAGTTTATAGTTTTTGTATCTATCTGCTCCTTTCTATTCAAACGTTCTTTTTTTAAAACATATACTGTATATGCATATGTGTGAAAACTAATGCACAAAAGGGTACTATATGATTTACGAAACCTTTTCACTACACTGGATATTAAATGCTTCTTTCTTTTAGTGTTCACTGGAGGAGACAGAAGTCTATTTTTCAATTCATGTTGGTACAGCCACCTTCATTAGGGGTTTGGACGCTATGAAAATTTCAAAGGGCACAGCTTTTGTATTCAAGAAACACGAAATTTGGTATTTCACTACAACTGCCCTACCTTTTCTGAGTGATCGATAGTTACTGCAGCAGCCATACCGGGTTCATTGGTCTACAGTCTACACTATACAAGCTCTCTTGTCAGCGCTACTGAGTTTTGCACTAGGCCTGGTACGCCTTCTTCTTTTGGTTTCATTACTGGTCTACACTGCCTGCCCATTCAAGGAGAATCCAGCGTCGCCGTTCTCGTAAACTCATACAGTTATTCTCAGGCCGCAGCGGCATATCACTCCACAATTTATAGTGCAGTGGGCCCAATCGCCTCATTACACAGCTGGAAAATGCGGCTGCTGCTGCTGACACTCGGGGCTATTGAGCGCACATTCAGAGCTCTAGCCTCAATAGCCCCGTATTAACGACGCCTATGACTGATGGCAGCCCATTCTTGCATAACCAATGCTTGGAGTTTGTCAGAATTTGTGGGGGGTTTTTTTGTTCACCCACCTCTTGAGGACTGACCACAAGTTCTCAAAGGAATTAAGGGCTGGGGAGTTCCAGGCCATGAACCCAAAATGTCGATGTTTTGTTCCCCAAGCCACTTATTTATAAATTTTGCCTTATGGCAAGGTGCTCCATCATGCTGCCAAAGGCATTCTTCATCACCAAACTGTTCTTGGATGGTTGGAGAAGTTGCTCTCAGAGGATGTTTTTGTACCATTCTTTATTCATGCCTGTGTTCTTAGGCAAAATTGTAAGTGAGTCCACTTCCTTGGCTGAGAAGCAAACCCACACATGAATGGTCTCAGGATGCGCTACTGTTGGCATGACACAGGACTGGTGGTAGCGCTCACCTTTTCTTCTCCTCTTTACCGGACAAGGTTTTTTCTGAATGCCCCAAACAATCCGAAAAGGGATTCATCAGAAAAAATACAGTATCTCATAAAAGTGAGTACACCCCTCACATTTTTGTAAATATTTTATTATACCTTTTCATGTGACAACACTGAAGAAATGACACGTTGCTACAATGTAAAGTAGTGAGTGTACAGCTTGTATAACAGTGTAAATTTGCTGTCCCCTCAAAATAACTCAACACACAGCCATTAATGTCTAAACCGCTGGCAACAAAAGGGAGTACACCCCTAAGTGAAAATGTCCAAATTGGGCCCAATGTCATGTGACTCGTTAGTGTTACAAGGTCTACTTGACATTGTAGCAAAGTGGAATTTCTTCAGTGTTGTCACATGAAAAGATATAATAAATAATTTACAAAAATGTGAGGGGTGCACTCACTTTTGTGAGATACTGTAACTTTACCCAAGTCCTCAGCAGTCCAATCCCTGTACTTTTTGCAGAATATCAGTCTGTCCCTGATATTTTTCCTGGAGAGAAGTGGCTTATTTGCTGCCCTTCTTGACACCAGGCCATTCTCCAAAAGTCTTTGCCTCACTGTGCGTGCAGATGCACTCCCACCTGCCTGCTGCCATTCCTGAGCAAGCTCTGCACTGGTGGTGCCCCGATCGAACAGCAGAATCAACTGTAGGAGACGTTCCTGGCGCTTGCTGGACTTTCTTGGGCACCCTGAAGCCTTCTTTACAAATGCAGTGGAAATGTTTTTTATGGGATTAAGTTCATTTTCATGGCAAAGAGGGACATTGCAGTTAATTGCAACTCATCTGTTCACTCTTCATAACATTCTGGAGTATATGCAAATTGCAATCATAAAAACTGAGGCAGCTGACTTTGTGAGAATTTTTATATATATATATATATATATATATATATATACATATATATTTTTTTTTAATCAATATTTATTAGAAAAAGGAAGTACATACAGTATGAATATCAAAGACAGCATCCAACATACAAAAAAGAAATGTAACAAACTTAACAACTTATTGTAAATAAACATGTGGGAACCGCCATTATTGGTGTTCCTGAATTGTGAAAATGTATATTTGTGTCATTCTCAAGGCTTTTGGCCATAGTTGTAGATACCTAACATGTCACGCTTTAAAATTGTGTCTGCCCGTGGAATGGCGGCAAACTACGGTGCTCAAAATTCTCCATAGGCGATGCTTTAAACGCCTTTACAGGTTACCAGTTTAGAGTTGCACAGGAGATCTGGTGCTAGAATTATTGCTCTCACTCTGACGTTCGTGACAATACCTCACATGTGTGGGGCGATCACCATTTACATATGCGTATGTGTTCGCATTTGCGCATAAGCACGGTGGGACGGGGACACTTTAAAAAAAAAAAAATATTTATTTTATAAAAAACACATTTTTTACACTTTTTTTTTTGAATAACTTTATTATTATT
Source organism: Lithobates sylvaticus (assembly GCA_028564925.1). Taxonomy (NCBI): domain Eukaryota; kingdom Metazoa; phylum Chordata; class Amphibia; order Anura; family Ranidae; genus Lithobates; species Lithobates sylvaticus. The sequence goes on along the minus strand of CM053028.1, from coordinate 269,242,808 downwards.
ATTTTTGAACAACATCCCTTGAGACAGAATGGGCCATGAGAGGTCCTCTTTATGGAGAGATCTGGGGTCTATTTAATCCCAAGCCTCCCATTTGGTCGATCAGACACAGATCAACCCTGATCAGCTGCTTTCCTGGCAGATGGCAGAAGTGCCAAACTACTTGTCGCTCCTGATTTCCAGGGGTTTTAGAGAGAGAGGAACAACGTCAGTTCCTCTCTCTCTGTTCAGTGCAGCAATCGCCACTGGCTGCAGCGCTCCCGGGCTCTGCGATGGAACGGTAGAGCCCGGGAAGGCTGCGGCTGCCGCAGGACCGCCACTCGCAGAAGTGATCTGAGTGGCTAATTGGCCACTCAGATCACTTCTGCCTTACTGGGAATTTCCGGCCTTACCAGGATGAATCCTGTAGGTGCAGGCATCATCCCTGTATAACTACTGTAACCTGAGGACATCCATGGATGTCCTATGGATGGCAAGTAATTAAAGTGGAACTAAACACTTCTATTGTTTGTAGCCAAGGAAGCTGCCATCTTGGCCTCCGATCTTCAACTGCCATGATGTTGCACATGGGCTCAGTTATGACACCAGCCATTTGATGGTTTGACAGTTTGGGTGAGAGCACAACCAAGGTGACTGTTACATTCCTGGCCTGAAAGTGTTAAATTGATGAGTTTAGTTCCGCTTTAAGAGAAATACAGAGAATTGTCGTTAGGACTATTTTGAATTCCATGAATTGTATTACAGAATTCTAGAAGGATGCACTCACTATTTCAAGTGTAACTCATGGTAATTGTTATTTTATTTTACATAGAGAGGAGAGGGATTAGCATCCCTGTCAGGTTTTTATTGTTGTCTGTGTCGACCTCTCTGTCCTGGTGATTGTTATCATCGAAAGCAAAAGAAAACCCCAAATATTGCTGAACGGAACAGAAGGGAAATCTTCCAATGGAGACGCTAGTTCTGGTGACTACTATCAATGAGCTTGGGCATTCGCTGAGCTCACCTCTATCCAAACTTCAAAGTCGCACCCTTTTTTAGTCCAATCAGTCAAGGGCTTTGTCATTCACTGCCCTGCAGAGCATATAAACAAAGGGGCGGGATGCTGGTGGCGTCAGTGTCCTGTGGACACGTGCCCATATTTAGTCATTGTCAAGCGATAATTAGGGATTTTTCTCCCTTTGGAGGGATTTCCTCTCACTTCCTGTTTTGGCTAGGGGGGCAGGAAAAGAAGGGAACTCCCCTCAGTAGGACAGAGATGGCAAAAAAACCTTACAAGGGTATAACCCTGTTTCTTTTTTTTTTTTTTTTTTTAAATCAAATAGTTTTTATTAAGTTTTAAGAACATACAACAAAACAGAAAAACACAGACATTCCTGTGCACATAGTTACACAATATGTAAGGTATACAAACATGTGAAAACAACTGTTGACCACTTTACGTTTCTAATGTTTCCGAGATGTGTTTCAGTCTAAGGCACTTGTGGTTGACTATACATTCAAAATCAAATAGTGTGGACATTTAGCTTAGTCATGCGCATTACTGTAGATGCTATCAGTCTATCCAGGATATAGCATTGTCTATCAGGTATCATGTCCTTAATGTCCTAGAGCATATCCTATTTGGTCTTTGTATTTATGCACACGTGTGTAATGTTAGTTATACGCCTTCCCCGCCTCCCCCGTCCAACAAGGGGCCGGGAAGTGGTGAGGTCGGACTTCCCCTCCTGACCCAATAGGAGAGGAGCATTACCTATGCGCAACACGAGGAAAAGAAAAAGAGGGAGAGAGAAGAAAACTATATACAACCTATTTTGTAAAAGACCTCCGCAGGAACCCTGTTTCTTTACACTAAACGTAGTTTTAAAGCAACCCAAATTATTTTTTACCTTAATGCATTCTCTGCATTAGGGTAGCCCCACCCTGAACACTTACCTAGTTCCTTTCACCAATCCAGTGCTGTCCCATCTGCAGCAGCGCTCCTCATTCTTCCTGGTCTCACTGGAGGCTCTGATGGCAGTAGGCTGCTGCTGTCAGTTGTAAGGAGGGAGCGGGTCACTGCTTTGTGTGTTTGTGGACACACACAGTGTGTCTATGGACACACACAGCCCTGCTATGGAGCATATCCCCATGGGTGCCCCTTAGCCACTAGAGGAAACAAATAAGAGAGGGTGCACCAGCCTAGTGGGGCACACTCCAAAAACCTGGGGGGACCTCACCGTGGCCCTAATGGCTAACGCATTTCAAAGGCAACCCCTTCATCAGATCCTTCATCATCATGGGGTTCCGAAGAAGAAGGGGTTGCCTTCGAAATGTGTTAGCCATTAGTACCCCATTGAGGCGGTTTTTGGAGTATTTCCCGAGTCAAGGACCACTGGGCTACAGTCATGTAGCTTGACGAGCAGTTTTTAATTCACGTTTGTGAGTAAATTTAGGCTGATTTTAAATATAATAAAATACTGTGGGATAATGCACTAGGCTGGTGCGCCCTCTTTTGTTTGTTTCTTGTAGTGGCTTCAGTATGTCCCCATTCTTAGAGGGCAGCAAGGTTTGTATTAATATCCCAGCCACGTGGAGTTATCCTCTATACATCTTTACCAGGCTAACACACTTAGGCAGAGGAGGTGTTTAGATTATGGTGCCCCTAGAGCTGTGATGGCGAACCTTGGCACCCCAGATGTTTTGGAACTACATTTCCCATGATGCTCACGCACTATGCAGTGTAGTTGAGCATCATGGGAAATGTAGTTCCAAAACATTTGGGGTGCCAAGGTTCGCCATCACTGCCTAGAGCGATGCATCCGGTGGCCGCACAGAACAGAGAGAGAGGAACTGAAGTTGTTCCTCCCTCTCTGTGACCCCGGAAACAGAAAGTGATGAGGATCTCGTCACTTCCAGTTCGCCTCTCTGTTTAGCCAGCAGATAGCGGTCAGGAAAGCAGCCACTCAGACTGATTTGTGTCTGTTCAGCTGCATTGGAGGTCAGAGGAGAGATTTGGGGTAATAGACCCCGGATCTCTCCATAAAGAGGACCTGTCACGGCCCTTGCTGTCACAAGGGATGTTGTTCAACCCTTGTGATAGCAATAAAGTTAATGAAAAAAAATAAAAAATTAGAGGCAGTGTAAAAAATAAAGTTTTGGATAAAATAAATAATAACTAAAAGAAAATGTAACGCACTAACGCCCCCCCCCCCCCCATACTTATGGGCAAATGTGAACGCATACGTTACTCCCGCACGCATATGTAAACGGTGATCACACCACACATGTAAGGTATTGTCGCAAACATCATTTCAGAACATCAGAGTGAGAGCAATAATTCTAGTACTAGATCTTCTGTGTATCTCTAAACTGGTAACCTGTAAAGGCGTTTAAAGTGTCACCTGTGGAGAATTTTAACTACCGTAGTTTTCCGACATTCGTCGCAATTTTAACGCGTGACATGTTAGTTATCTATTTACTCGTCGTAACATCATATTTTACAAAAACATTAGGTATTATAGGTGTTTGTGTGAAATAAGATTCATTAACCACTTGCCGACCAGTTTCCGCAGTTATACTGCGGCAGGCTGGCTTGGCTTGCGTGAATTGCCGTAGCTGTACGTCGGCTCGTACACGGCAATCTGTGGGCGCGCACAGGGGAGCCAATCAGCGGGTCCGGCTGACTTGATGTCCGTCGGCCGCCCGTGATCGTTCGCCGCAGAGACAGAATGGGGATAAGCCATACTAGGCAGATCTCCATCTGTCAGGGGATGACACAGAGATCCTGTCTTTCTGCTAGATTAATGCTTACCTGTAGGTCCAAGAAATATCTCCTTAACCTACACGGTTAAGGAGATATTTTACAAAGAAAGGGCACCACTGTCTACAGCGCGCAACGGCACAGGAGCACCGCAAGTGAAGGCAAACATGCCGTCACGGCGCATGCACGGAAAGAAGATGGACGCTCCGTGGAAGAGGGGACAGCGGTGACATTGCAGGCTCCTGTGTCAGGTAAGTGACACATAATGGGCTACTATGCGATGCATAGTAGTCCATTATGCTTTACCTTTGCAAGGAAACAAAGAGGAAGTAAACCCATCAGGGTTTACTTCCTCTTTAAGATAAATAAGAGAGGAATGCAGTAGAAATGTGGCTGCAGTATAAGTGTATGAGTGGTGCTGCACAGAAATGAGACGTGTTTGCTGCACAGTGCACATAGACTATAGAAAAATGGCCACCCCCAGTGTCCTCCACATGAACGCACAAAACCGAAACTTCCCGCCCCTCGCCTGGATGTGATCACATGACACCCCAGAGTCATAGCTAGGCGCGATCACATGACTGTGATGTCATCAGCTGTCCACTAAGAAGGTAACGTGTGTACAGGTGAGTGTTTGGGACTAGCGGACATAGTATAGGAGTGGTGTGTGGCGCTCCGGGCTGTCATGTGACATGTCATTAGGACCTGACAGCCCGGGATTCTGCCTTGTATGTTCTGTGCTTTGTACACAGGCGGTGTAGGGGCTGTCTGCTTCATTTGAGAATATTTCAGGGTTTGTCCATTACTAACAGAGGGTCTTCTTATCTACATGGCAGTTCCCCCTTCAGTTAGTGTGCTTACATCTGTAATATGATAGAGGGTCTATGCAGAATTCCTCCTCTGTGCCCCCTCCACGATAAATAGAACCCTCTCTGTCTCATTGCTGGGTTAGGAAAAAAAAACTTTACAAATCCCTTTTTACACCTTAAAATGGAACCAAACCCTCCTATGCTTCACAGCCACAGAAGATGCCATCTTCGTTTCTGTTTGATTTGCAGTTGTCATGGTGCCGTACATGCACCAAACAGCAATACCACCTAATATTGAGGAGGGCCCCTTTCTGCCACCAAACGGCCCTGATCCGTCGTTACTACAGTAGACCTTGGGATGGTATGCTGTGGAATTTGGCAGAAAGCCAACAGTAGTAGATTCTTTAAAGCGGAGCTGCACCTGCACCAAAAATATTAAAATACTGCAGCTGCTGACTTTTAATAAATGGACACTTACCTGTTCCTGGTTCCAGCGGTGTAGGCAGAATGTTGCGAGCGATGGCTCGTCTCTCGCTGCCCCGCCGCCATCCTCTGTCAGGGAATCAGGAAGTGAAGACGCAACGTCTGCACTGCCCGGTTCCCTACTGCGCATTCGCGAGACGCACAGTCTATTGGTCCCCGCTGTGTCCTGGGAACTGTGTTTCCCAAGACACAACGGGGCATCTCCGGATAGGGGCGGGGCAGTCTGGATAATTCGTCACGGAAGTGGGTGCAGATACCTGTATTATACAGGTATCTGCACCCCCCTCCCCCCTGAAAGGTGCCAATTGTGGCACCGGAGGGGGGGAGGAATCCGATAAGCGGAAGTTCCACTTTAGGGTGGAGCTCTGCTTTAACTACTTGCTTACTGGGCTCCTAAACCCCCCTCCTGCCCAGACCAATTTTCAGCGCTGTCACACTTTGAATGACAATTGCGTGGTCATACAACTCTGTACTCAAATGACATTTTTATCATCTTTTTTTTTTCACACAAATGGAGCTTTCTTTTGGTGGTGTTTAATCACCACTTTTTCATTTTTTGCTTAACAAACAAAAAAAGGCTGACATTTTTTGAAAAAAAAAACAAAACATGTTTCATAGTTTTGTTTTATAAAATTTTGCAAATGGGTAATTTTTTCTCCTTCACTGATGGGCACAGATAAGACGGCACTGATGGGCCCTGATGGGCAGCACTGGTGATGAGGCACTTTGGTGACTTTTATCAGTGGCAATGTGGGCACTGATGGGTGGTACTGTGTGCACTGGTAGGTGGCACTGGTAGGGTGGCACAGAAGCCTCTGCAGAGGCTCTGTTTACATCACATGATCAGCTGTCATTGGCTGACAGATGATCACGTGGTAAGGGGTCGGGATCGATCTTATTTCGATCTGTTATCAGCCGAGTCTCATAGACATTCGCTGATCACATAGCACGGTGCGCAGGCCGCTCGAGCACGGGAGGACGTCTATGGACGCAAATTAAGTCCGCGCTGCAGCCGTCTTTCGGCTATAGCGCAGATGGGAGGTGGTTAAAGTGGTTGTAAACGTTCAATTAAAATAAATAACAAACATGCCTATACTTTCTTGCTCTGTGTAATGGTTTTGCAGGCCCGATCCTCTTCTTCTTCTGGGGTCCCCTGCCGGCACTCCAGGCCACTCCTCTTCAACAAGTCCCCTAGCTGCCGAGTCCTGCTGCTGCATCCATTGACACAGATAGCAGGACTCTGCCCCTCTCCTGTGTCACAGCTTTTGATTGACAAATCTGTCCAAGCTGCTGCGCTTGTGCATGTCACTGGATCAGCTCAAGTTCAGGTAAGAAAAAAAGGGGGAGTGGGGGTTAGGGAGCTGCAGCACAGAAGGAAGGCAGAGTGCCCCATCAGTGGGGGGCAGGGTGCCTCATATCAGTGGGAAAAATAGTGCCCCGAGGGACAGATAAAGGCAAGCAAAGGGCTGCAGTTTGGAAACCACTGGCTCATAGGAATGCAGATGGCAGCAATAATGCTGTACCAATAAAATGATGAAATAACTTGAAATGTTTTGCTTTTATTTCAGTCAAAGGCTCCACTGTACATTATGGAAGAGGCATCCGCCTCTCAACCAGAGGCAGCACCAGATGTGCAGATTAACATTCAGTGCAGAGCTCACATGGATAGTTTGCTCTGCTGCTTAGAAGAGCAGAGGAAAAAGAACTTCCTATGTGACATAACCGTTATAGTGGAAGGTGTGCAGTTTCGAGCACACAAGGCTTTACTGGCAGCTAGCAGCGAATATTTCTCCATCATGTTTGCTGATGAAGGAGATGTTGGACAGTCTGTTTATGTAATGGAAGGAGTGGTTGCTGAGATCTTTGAAATGCTGCTTCAGTTTATCTACACTGGAAATGTGAATGCAAGTGACAAGTGCCTACAACAAGTAGTAGCCTCTGCTCATGTATTAAAAGTTGACAGTCTGGTAAAAGCCTACACTGATTACCAGGAAGGCAAAAACCAAGATAACCTACATCCTGATGAGTCTGATGCCACCATAACAGATAGCGATGTACCAAAGCGAAAACGAGGAAGACCAAAGAAACCACCTGCAGAAGAGAAAACAAATGAGGATGGTATTCTCATGGTACAACCTGAGGCAGAAGGAGAAATCACAGAACACAGCAATGAAAAGAGTGTTCTTGTTGACTCTGTGTTAAACGAAGAAGAAGTTATTACTGATTATGCAGCGGAGGTAACGTGTGACCTGAACTCCAGGCCTGTGGAAGGACAAGGGTTTTTCAAGAGACATAGCAAGCGCAAAGCCCAGAGGCCTGTTAAGCTGCAAGACTACAGACTTGCAGAGGAAAATGATGCGCACGAAGCAGGAAAGCATAATATAAAGAAAAAGACGCCATCAAGCTCTGAATATCAATGCAAGGATTGTGGCAAAGCCTTTAAATACAGGCACTTCTTGGCAATTCATCGCAGAACTCACACAGGTACAAAGTAAACATTTTAAATGTAAAGGTAAACTGTAATAGTTTGTGGTCCATATATGATGTGCAAAATAAGCATAAACATATAACGTGCATTATATGGTGCAGTCCATTGCAAAGGTGTATTGTTAAATGATCATATATAACAGTTCTTTCTCCAGTGGTGATATACCAAATATAATCACTATTTTGCACATAAGGTGCTGCTTCCGTGCATATGATAAGAATCGGTGTGCTTTCACCTCCTAGTGACACCTCTATGCTCCCAGAACTCTCCACCTTAAAAGGCAATCAAATAAGCCTCCTGGTTGTGATAATTGGGATGATACTGCATCAATCCTGGCTCCATTCCAGATATTCCAAAGGTATCCAGGTAACCCTTATTAGCTGTTCCTTTAGACTCCATCTCCCACGCTTTCTCCATATATTAGGGTAAAGCAAAGTAATCCTCCATTGTGTAGTATTTTTTGTAAAGCAATAATTTATTAAAAATAATAATTCTTACATGTAAAAACGCTCTGTAGTGTTTCCTTTTTTACATACTGTCACCAGTATAGCATTATCATATGACTGGTGTGGCGGTGATCAGGTGAAAGTATGCAAAAAAATAAATACCGTATTTATCGGCATGTAACACGCACCTTCAAATTAAGAGGTAAGTTTCAGGAAAAAAACTTTTTTTTATTTTTTATTTTTTTAAATAAACCACTTTAACCGCTTCCCGACCGCCTCACGCAGATATACTGCGGCAGAATGGCACGGGCAGGCAAAATCCCGTATATAAACGTGATTTTGCAATTGCCCGCCCGTGGGTCGCGCGCGCGCGTGCCAGCGGCGCGCTCGCGACCCGGTCGGGAGCTCCGTGACCACAGCCGCGGAACCAGCAGACCCGATCGCCGCTGGTGTCCCGCGATCGGGTCACAGAGCTGAAGAACGGGGAGAGGTTTGTGTAAACAAACCTCTCCCCATGCTTCCTACACTGCCTGTCATTGATCGGCTGTTCCAGGTCATCGGGAAAGCCGATCAATGACGTGAGACGTCAGCCCCGCCCCTAATGTAAAAAAACACACACACATCACAGCCCATAACCCCTCCCCTTCCCCTAGTGGTTAACCCCTTCACTACAACTGTCATTTATACAGGAATCAATGCATTTAAATAGCATTGATTGCTGTATAAATGACAATGGTCCCAAAAATGTGTCAAAAATGTCCAATGTGTCCGCCATAATGTCGCAGTCACAATAAAAATCGCTGATCGCCGCCATTACTAGTAAAAAAAAAAAATTAATAAAAAAAATGCTATAAAACTATCCCCTATTTTGTAAACGCTGTAACTTTTGCGCAAACCAATCAGTAATCGCTAATTGCGATTTTTATTTTTTTTTTTTAATTTTTTTTCCAAAAATATGTAGAAGAATACATATCGGCCTAAACTTAGGAAAAAAATGTTTTTTTATATATTTTTTTGGGGATATTTATTATAGCAAAAAGCAAAAAATATTGCATTGTTTTCAAAATTGTCGCTCTATTTTTGTTTATAGCGCAAAATATAAAAAACGCAGGGGCGATCAAATACCACCAAAAGAAAGCTCTATTTGTGGGAAAAAAAAGGACACCAATTTTGTTTGGGAGCCACGTCGCACGACCGCGCAATTGTCAGTTAAAGCGACGCAGTGCCGAATCGCAAAAAGGGGCCTGGTCCTTTGGCTGCCAATTGGTTCGGGGCTGAAGTGGTTAAAGCACAAATAATGGTCAGTGCCCATCAATGCAGCCTGATTGGTGCCCATCTACAGCCTCGATGCAGCCTGATTGGTGCCCAACTGCAGCCTCGATGCAGCCTGATTGGTGCCCAACTGCAGCCTCGATGCAGCCTGATTGGTGCCCAACTGCAGCCTGATTAGTGCCCATCTGCAGCCAACCTCCCATCAATGCAGCCTGATTAGTGCCCATCTGCAGCCTCACCATCTCTCATCAATAAAGTGCAGGAAATCATAGAGCCGTCATCTCCTGTTTACTCGGCTCTCAGTCGACAGTCACACACACACAGTCCTGCCTCTGCCATCCGCATTAGACCAGCTCCTGTGATAGACAGTGAGGGCCGAGTAAACAGGAGATGAGGACTCCAAGGTACACTATCGGCGTATAAAACGCACCTGTGATTTGCCCCCCTATTTTCAGGGGGAAAAAGTGCATGTTATATGCCAATTTAAATACAGTAAATATTTTTAACCATCTCTTCTTATCATTTTTTAATTTGAACATCTTGCCATCAGGGTAGTTCAGTTTCACCTTAGTGACCCTGTTTTTTCACACTGTTATTGCTTATACAGTGATGATTAATATATAAGCAATCATTTTTAGCTGTCATGAATAGGATTCAATTTATGAACAGCTTGTTTATGGTGGTGATTTGTGATTGGCTAAATTGGCTAAAAGGAATTACATGATACAGGTAGCCAGGTACCATGTGATTGCTGTGGGCAAATCACAGTTCACAACTAAGCAAGCTGTTCATGAATGTAAATTCATTCATGACAGTTTTTTTACATTGTTATCATGTGATCGCTATAACCAGTCATAGCAATCGCACAATACACGCTTGCTGCGTGCCCCTAACCCGGAACAAGCTGGATGATGTACAAGTATGTGATCCAGCCTGCTTGTGCCACCGACCCACAGTAAATGTGTGCGAGCTGTGTCCCTCCTCTGACTCAATTTACTGTGTAGAGCTAAACAAAATGTAAAGATAAAGATAAAATTGTATGTTATTCTCAGTCCTGATAAATAATGAATAAAGTGCTAAAATGATTAAGCAGAACTGTAAGGAGTAATTGAAGATTAGAATCTCCTACCGTTTTTTTTTTTTTTTTTTAATTCTAATTCTGTGTGTAGCTTCCTGTTTCTCTTGTATGGGCCAGGGGTTCACCAAAAAAAAAAAAAAAAAAAAAAATGTCAGAAAATGTACCCTTTTCACACTATCCAAAACCAAAAAAATGTCTGGAGTTAAGCAGTGATTTTGACTAAAAATAAGATGGTTATAGCACCAAAACATTAACATTTATATGGTTTCCATAAGTTTTATTTTTTTGTTGTAGATCAGTTTCTATTGAGGGGCCTTTCCATATTTATGTACCCACTAGGACTGGTTACCTTGTGTTCTAGGGCCCAAAGTGGATGCCACAATCAGTTAAGAGATTCTACATTATTTATTATTCCAATCCAGTCCCACGCTTTATTATATTGTAACCGATTCTCTGTTTTGTGCAAAGACTGCCCATATACCTTTTACAATCTGATTGTCTTTAGATCTGCCATAAACTATGTAGTACAAGGGCCTGCCTGATTTGATATAAATTGAATGGATTGTTTAGATGTCTGTCTTTGTGCATAGATTGTGCAGTCCAATTGTATAATGTATGTCCAGCTCAATTCCTGATGTTTCTCATTTCAGGTGAGCGCCCTTTTAGGTGCGCGGAGTGTGGAAAAGGATTTTCCCAGAAGCATTCTCTACAGGCCCATGAACGTGCACACACTGGGGAGAGACCCTATAACTGTACTGTGTGCAATAAATCTCTAGCAACAAGGAACTCACTGATGGAGCACATGAATTTACATGAAGGTAAATGAGTATTTTGTAAATTTACTATTAAAACTTTATTTTGGAATATGGTCTTGCCATCTCCCGCCCGCGCTATAGCCAAATGATGGCTACAGTGCGGTCTCACATTGCCAGGATGGCAGCTATGGACATCCTCCTGTGATCGTGCTTCCTGCGTGCACCCTTAGGACACAGCTAATCACAGATCGGATGGAAAAGAGTCAATCGCTGTAGCTCTTTACTATGTGATCAGCTTTGTCCAATCACAGCTGATCAGTGTAAACAGTATTTGCCGGTTATTGGCAGTCCTCTCCTCACATTGACAGCGCGTGAGGACTGGAGAGCTGATAACTGGCAAATATACACTGGGGACAGCTACACTGATAATCAGTGCAACTTTTATGTGCAGCCTCATCAGCGCACATCAAAAACAAAGAAGAGAGCAGCGCCATCTAAGTGCAGCGTGATAAATAATATAGGACAGACGATATTAAACTCACAAGGGGAGGAGCGAGTGTTCGGAGCCTGATGAAGGAGCACGCATGCTCCGAATGCACGCTCCTCCCCACTCTCTCACAATCTGGAAGTGACATGTCCAGCTGTATATAATCATTTATTGCCATTTTCTTACAGTTTCCAGATCTGTCATTCATGTCCTGGTTTTGCCATGGTTAGGCTGGCCATACATTATAGAATTTTCTTGTACAAAATTATCATTTAGATTTACCAAAACCATATACAATAAGGTTAAATCTAAACACTTTTTCAATTTGTATGCAGTCAAGTAGGCCCTGGCACTACATAGTTGAATGTAAATCTAAAGAAAATTGAATAATGTATGGCCGGCTTTGTCTTTGTAACCATGTCATAGATGAAAGAGGTGGGAAGCTGGGGAAAGAGATTACCGTTTATGGAGAGATGTGAGTTGCACACTGGGCAGCCAGTAGTAGAAGTTGAGTGCTCTGTCATCAGTTTACATGTCATGCAGTATGTTCATTCAGTGTTTTTCTCTTCTTCTGGCTACTAATTTAAGATATTGCTGTAATATCCCTTTTCTGACACATACTATAATACTCCTTATTTAAAGCATTGTATTGACTCTGTTGTCAAGTTAAGCACAAATTTAATATTAAATTTAGCATGCTACCATTACTTCATGTAAACAGGTCGTGCTTGCTAGGGTACCAAGATGAAGAGGAAAATAAAAGGAGACGGTTACAATACAAGAGGATTCAGAGGTCCCTGCTTGAGAGTTTACAATCTTAAAAGGAGGGGCAAAAAAAAAAAAACCATGTGAACTGAGTTGTTTGAGAAATAAAATTGGTGTTGGGTAGATGTGGGATAAGCCTCCCTACAGTGTTTCATTTTCAGGGATGGTCTAAATGCAGACAAATTGAGGTAGGGAATGGGGCATTCCAGAGGAAGATGCTCTCATGAAGTCTTGGAGTTGAGCACGGAAAGAGGTGATGAGGGAGCTAAAGAGCAGAAAGTCTTGGGAGGCGCAAAGAGGACAATTTGGTTTTTATTTTGAGATGAAGTTGGTGATGTAGTGCGGGGCAAAGATGTGAATGGCTTTGTATGTTGTTAATATTTAGAATGTTATTTGTTGGGCGAGCGATAGTTAGCGGAGGAATTGTCTGAGACGGGGTGGCAGATACTGAGCAGTTGGTAAGGTGGATGAGTCTGGCAGCAGCATTTATGATAGACTAAATGGGCATAGCCTATGCAGAGTTAGGCCAATTAGGTTGCAATAGTCAAGTCTCTTTATCTGGCAGATGTTTTTTTGATTTATAGAGTACATGAACTTGATTTTTGTTTTCTGTTTATGAGAGAGATTCATTTTCCCAGATACTATGCGTGATTTTTATTTTTTTAATTGAGTTGTATGAGAACTCCTCCTAAAATACAGAAAATGCATGATTATTGATTCTACATTTTAAGTTAAACTGTACTCAATCTTAGGTCTCTTTCACACCATACGTGCATGAAAACTGATGGGGAAACCGCGTAAATTTCACTTGCAGAGACATCAGTTTTGTGCCCTATTCACACCAATGTTGATGTCATGTCAGTTTTTCTCCCATGCAGAATACTGCATACATGTTGCAGATTCCTGCGCAAAAAAAAATCTGCACAGTGTGTGTGAACAGGGCACATAGAGAAGAGAACTATTGTTTGTTTTGTTTGAGCCCTTGCAGAACACGTGCAGAAAAACTGACGTCTCTGCACCATGGTGTGAACGAGGCCTTAAAGTTTTGAAATATATGTGCTGCCTAACAGCAGGCACCACAAGATGCTTTCTGTACCTTTAGTACCCATAAAAGCCTTTTCTGTGCCCTCCTCCGATTTTAGGTTCATTTTATTACTGGAGCCTGACATCATTTGATTTCCTGGCCAGGTGCTGCCAACTGCCATTCCAGGGTAATTGTCTCAATGGCCAGTAAGGGCACTCTCACTGGATGGAGAATGACAGTTGGTAGAATTTTTAAAGCGGAACTTTATCCATAACCACTTGCTTCTTGCTGGAGGCTGCTATTTTACTGAAGCCCAGAGCCCCCAAACCACAGTAAATCATAAAGCAGAACTAAGCCCATTGATTTAACAGTTTAAAAAAAAAACACTTACATTCCTGGAATGCCAGGATTGCTAACTGTCACATTTCCTTGTGTCCTCAACCAAACTGTCAAACCATCAAATGGCTGGTGTCATAACAGATCACGTGTGCAGCACCATGGCAGTTGCACTTTAAACAGAAGCTGAGTCCTTGGCTGTAAAATCAGCTTTACACTGGGGCGGGTTTCAGGCACTTTAGTGCTACAAATAGCCTCTGCTAAGCGCCTGAAAATAGACCCCCCCCCCCCCCCCATTCGTTCCAGTGTGTCTTTTCAAAACCTGGCAGTGCGCTTGCACTGTCCTGGAAGCAGCATTTTTGGGGCGGGTTGGGAGCGCTGTATTTTTTATTTATTTTTTTAACTGAGAAGTTTTATTAGTGGACAATGCATTAATACAACTTGAACATACAGTAATAAGGCATATGAGATATTGAGATAGCAGAAGTAAATACATACAATGGTATAATGCTGGACATTAAGAGGTCTAGAGTGAGTGAGCAGGGTGAGAAAACTTCTAACAGTAGGGTTAATTGATCAACACAAATTAAGGATCTAAGAGGTACCGTTAACGCACCTAGTCCATCCGGTACCAATTGGTCATCACCATCTCCCAGAGGGCAAGGTCTAATTGAGGGGAAAGGTTAAAGCATAAAGGTGGGGGCGGATAGGAGGGAGAGATAGGTATTTTCAAGGAGGATTGGGGTTGTCAAGGGCCCACTCTGAGCTAGCGTGATCAGCAAATTTCTGGGGACACTTGCGACCCTATATTTAAGTTTGTACAGGGGCAGCACAGAGTCTACCAACATGCGCCACCGGGCAGCTGTGGGTGGAGTCACCAATTTCCAGTGCTGTAGGAGTACCTTTCTGGCATAGAAACACAGATAAAACAGCTAGAGTTTTGTATGTATGGAATGTGTCACTGAATCTGTAGAACCTAAAAGAAGCACCTTGGGGTCCAATGAGACTGAGAGGTTGGTAGCTATATTAACATCAGCTACCAGCATCCTCCAGAAATCCTGAATGGCCGGGCAGTCCCAGATGACATGAAAGTATGCTCTACACGCCTGTTGGCACTTAGGACATGTCTCCGATTGTGTGGGATAAATTCGGGCCAACCTTTGGGGGGTGTAATAGGCCCTGTGTATACATTTTAATTGGATGAACCGGTCCTTAGAAGAAATCATAGTTGATATATATTGTTGTAATGCTAGGCCCCAGTCTTACTCTGACAAGGAGGGGATGTCTGCCTTCCAGGAGCGAAATAGGGGAGATTCTCCATCAGATTCTCCGCACATGAGGTGGAGATACAGAGGGGACAGGATTCTATCTGTCCCTCGAGAGGTGAGGAATCTTTCCATTACGTGTGGCATCACAGTGATCACTCTGGGGCATTGTGCTTGTGTCACATGTTTCAGCTGTATGTAGTGGAACAGCATCCACGTGGGAAGTTGGAGTGCCTCCTGCAACTCAGGAAAAGGAAGCAACAACCCAACATAATCTGCTGCAGTTTTACTATTCCAAATCTAGCCCAGATGTTGGGGTCTGGAATGGATTTAAAATGTGGTAGTTTAAGGTTGCCCCATAGCGGGGTATGAGGTGAAATAGTGTCTGCTGTTCTAACTGCAGCGGTAACCCATTCCCATACTTGGACCATAGTCCGCATAGAGGTTGTTGCTAGTGGACTGGCCATGAAGATCCAGAAGACCATGTTTGTTAGGGCAGAGTAGGAACCTATAACAGCTGCCTCAAGATTGACTGCTGGGTTAGACCTGGCCAGGGTGAACCAACAGCGAACAGTGACCAGCACTGCCGCCCAGTAATATTTCCAGAAACAAGGCAGCGCCAGTTCGCCTGAAGATAGAGGGAGCTGTAGTTTGTGTGGCTATCCTAGGGACCTTCCCACCCCAAATGAAGGATGTGACCATCCCATCCAACTTGTGGAAAAAAGCGGCAGGCATAGGGACTGGGGTGTTCCTAAAAATGTGAAGGAATTTGGGGGGAAAGGTCATTTTTAGTAAGTTTACTCAGGGTCAAGGGGAGTGTTTTCCAGGTTTGGCATTTCATTAGTAGAGTCTGTATAACCGGATATAGGTTGTCTGTCAGATATCGGGTTAGATCATTGCATATTTCGATGCCAAGCTAACGAAATTGGGAGACCCTTTTGTAGAGGGGTCTAACGGGACAGAGGGGCAGAGTCAGAGGAAATGCATTCAACAGCACTGAGAGACGTGTGAATATTGTTCCACTTTAAAGCCCCATACACACGGTCGGACAATCCGCGGACCAGGTCGGTCGGATCCTGTCCGTCATACTTTGTCTGATGTTGGTTTTGCGTACACACGGTCGGACAAAGTTGTCGGAAAATCCGATCATTCTGAACGTGGTGACGTTTGTTGCCTACGACGGGACTACGTAGAGGCTAGTAGCCAATAGCTTTGGTCTTGTAATGTGATCTGAGCATGCGTAGCACTTTGTCCGGTCGGACAACCGTACACACGATCGGATTTGGTGTGATCGGACCGTGTTGTCGGCAAATCTTTCCAGCAGGAGATAAGACTTTGTCCGTCGGACAATCCGACGTACACTGTCCGATGGTGCATACACACGGTCTGATTTTTCAACAACATTGTCCGATCGGACAGAATCCATGAAAAAGTCCGACCGTGTGTATGGGGCTTAACAGTTAATCTAGGAAAAATCAGGCTCCTGTATCAAAGATTAATCAAATCAGAGAGGGAAACAAAAATGCTTTTCTGACAATTATAAGTAATAGCAGCAATCTTGTAGTATATTAGGTTGGATGGTTCCTTTTAAAAATTTACTAAGGTTCGCGTTAAATCTTAATGTGCTTATATTGTGCCTTCCGGGGTTTCTTTGTGCTAATGAAATGTTCAAATAATATAATAATTTAGACCAAATTATGTCATTGCTGGGTCTTTGTGTTTCTGTATGCAATGCAGACAGATCTTTCTGAAAACAACTCAACACCCTACTTCAGTGCTCCTTTCAAGAGCCCTCAGCACTAATGCATGCAGTGGGCTGGGTCCTGGGAGGAATTTTGTAAATGTCAAAATACCTTGATCAGTGCATATTAGGGTTGCCACCTCATCCCTTTAAAACTGAACACATATTAATTACCCAGTTTTTGTGGCTGATTAAGGTGGTAATTAAACTCACTTGGTGCTTTATCTGCATTAAATTAGCCTCAGAACCTGAGTAATTCATGGTTTAAAACCTGAGTTCGGGTTTAAAGGGGTGAAGTGGCAACCCTAGTGCATATCCTTCTGGAGGAGTGGGCGTTCTTAGGTAGACTGCTTTTGCATGCAGACCACTCCAGGTAATGCCCACCTGTTATGTTTCGCCTCCATGATTGAAAAAAATGAAATCTAATTAATAAAAGGGGTGGGCCAGAGACTGTCAGGCTATTGAGGTAAGAGCTAGATGATGCTAGAAATCCTCCATCCAAAAAACAAGGCGGGTTCTGTCTGACTTGCTGAAGCTTCTAATGTATGCTGTGCAAAGCTTCTAGTGAGCAGTGAAATCAAAGTAAGCAATTTCAATATAGGAGCGGAGACTGCAAAACTGTGCAAGAATAAAGATAAGACTGGAGTTCAGCTTTAAAGAGTAAAGCGGCCAATATATAGTCTCCCCCCACACCCCCCTTTTTTTTTTTTTTTTTGTGTTCAACCAGCGGATTGAATGAAAAAAAAAAATGACTTGATTCCCCCATCCACACCATCGATGTGGATTAGGGAATCCTCCTCGCTTGCTGAGCTATTGTATTCTGACAGCAGGGAGACTTCCCTGCCATGGGAATGCACTGAACAGTGTTGCAGGTTCTTGCAGCGGCGCTGATCGAAGTGTGAAAACTCGACTCAGTGGTTGTACAGAAGTTGATCAGTAGACACACCTGTGACGGCTGGGCATTACGGCCCTCCTTCCCTGATTCTGCATATATGCATTACAGCATCAGGAAACCTATTTTGCTGGCAACATGGGAAAACTCCTGTTCCAGGGGTCCACTAGTGATGGGAAACCTATCCCAGGACATCTGTTCCGGTCTTCTGCTTGTTCACTATTTGAACCCACTGTGGTCACCCAGAATGCCCTGCACTTTTACTGAAAAGAAAGTCAACACTTTTGTGCCAGACAAATGATGAAACAAGAGCTTAGTCAACTTTCTTTTTCATTCAAAAGTATGGCAAGAAGTGGCAGATGTTTTCAGGTTACCAGAATCGGTCTCTATAATTGGAATAGAGATGTTATGGGTATGACAGGTCTCTGCAGTATGAGCGGGATTTGTTTTGTAACTGAAACGGTTAGGTTGCATAAGAGTCTAGATGTAGTTTTCTGAAAATGATGGTAAATTGAACTATTTTAAGTCTTCTTTCTTCTTTCTTTTTCTTATTGAATTTACACAAAATGGTGTAAGAGATTGTTTTGTAATCTATTTTGTCAATTTTATTTCACTAGGGAAAAAATCCTTTACATGTGACCAGTGTGGCAAAATCTTCAGTCAGAGAAAACAGCTAAAGAGTCATTACAGAGTGCATTCCGGTATGTATAGGATATGGGCTCTGTTCTATTAGAGTATTAATATTATACAGGATTTGCATGTAGCAACACCCATTTGCACAGTGCTTTACAAAAGAAAGGGAGAAACAATACAGTTACAATTAAATACAGGAGGGTTAGGGGGGCCCTACTTATGAGAACTTACAATTTAAATAATATATAAATGATCTAAAAAGTTATAATAATAATAACTGTGGTGGATGAGTTGGTGGAGAGAGTAATAATCCAGATGTTAGATTAAGGTGGGATAGGTATAGGCGAAAAGGTGTGGCGCTACTATATATATATATATATATATATATATATATATATATATCTATATATATATACACACACCCTCATCTTTCAACATTTGTGATAAACTCGTATAAAACAGCCTTTATATATATATATATATATATATATATATAAATATATATATATATATATATATATATAATATTAGTGCTCCACCACAAATTGTGCATAAAAAAAAAAATGCAAACTCATTAGAGCCTTGAACTAAAAAAGCCTTGTGAGAATAATGGATTCTTTTTTTTCTCAACTAAAGCGTAAGTGGAGACGATCCCTTTATCTTTGATAATCGGGCAATATAGCTCGGGAAAAGCATATGAACAATCATAGCACAATATGCTAAGTGCCAGTATATACACAAACAAATATGTAACGCAATGCGCACTTACATTGAGTTGTGCTATAAGTTAGCACCGACGTGTACAGCTTAGGATAAATGTGCACGCTGTTCTACCAGCTGCGGCGTGCGTTTCAAAACACAAGGGTTGGGAACCAGCAAATCTGGATATGACGTCAGTGGAGAGCGGACATGCAGCCTCCTATGCATTTCATGTTACACACGTCATCAGGAAGCTTGCCGTAGCCATTTTCTTGAAGCCTTATATACCCCCACCATTTGTTACCATTGGCTTAATGTGGGATAGTCTTCCCTGAAAAGATGGGTTCTCAAGGATTGCGTGAAGACGGACAGAGTAGAAAATAGTCCTAATAAATAGGATAGGGAGTTCCAGAAGATGAGAGAAGCTCTGGTTAAGTCCTGGAGAGAAACATGGGTAAAAGTGACAAAAGAGCTAGAGAGCAAGCTGTCTTGGGAGGAGTGAAGAGGGCAATTTGGGTGATATTTTGAGCTTGGGGTAGGGTTGTGAATGGCTTTGTATGTATACTTAGCAAAGAGCACCTTTTTAATACTTGTTGAGCCACTGTCCACAAAAAACTGGTTGTCAGTATACCCTCCAACTCCAGTTCTCTGACATTTGATATTCTAGATCAGATTAGCAAAAAATTCTTTATATGGGCGTATCAACACATTGGCTCCTTGAGCACATATGTGTTAGTGTTACACCATCCTACGGGCCTCGTAGCTCTCATGATTGCTGAGGTGTTGTTGTCTGGGAGAGGAGTTGCCTCCAAACGGCTGCAAAGAGAGAGAGAGAGAGGAATGAGCTGGAGCTTTGCGATTACGTGACTGCATGTAAAACAAAAAAAAAAGTATTCAGAAAGCCATTTATTACAATGTGTAAGCAGATCGTATCAGAGCAAAGGGGAAGCATCCATTAATAGGTGTGATACTGGATAGCCTTTTCTGCTACTTCCACCTTTCCCTCTATCTACCTCCATAGTAAAGTTTGGTCATTTTGGCATTCTGGAAACCCCAAAACCCTGTGCAAACCTAAGGCTGGATTCGCACCTATGCAGTTTTAGTGCTTTTTGCATTTTGCAGATTTGCACTACAGTCCATTTATCATGGTTTCCTATGGAACACGTTCTGTAGTGCAAATCTGCAAAATGCAAAAAGCACTAAAAATGCATAGGTGGGAATCCAGCCTAAAAGGCCAAGATAGGTAAAATATTGTTTACATATCTGGTTTTATTGCTGTCCTCATTTGCAATTATTGTCAGAAGTTGTTTTAGTAATTTAAAGTGTGTTCTAACAAAAGCATACAGCATATTTGTAAAGCGATTAAGGTAATATTTATTACCCTTTCGCTGCATGCTTAGTTTTGCAATGCAGAGTTTATTGCAGTACTTAAGGCAAGTCATATTTACCATTTTTGTAGTGACAGATTTAAATAAATTAAAGTGTACTCTGCGTTTTGTGTTTTTTCTTTCTGTTATGCAATCAATTGAAGGCCGCGGGTTACCAGAGTGCAATGTCTGCCAAAGAAAATTCATGGATGCTGCACAGTTAAAAAAGCATTTAAGATCTCATACAGGTACTGTTATATTCCTATGTAAATACTGTATGTGTACCACATGATGATTCACTGTGGGATAAATTGACAATGTACCTAACGGATAATGAATACGAATCTAACCTCTAATCAATGGCATGAACTCATCTGTCAGTATATAGTGAATGATTAGGTCCTAACCACCCCTTCATTTACTTGAATGTCATTGCACTACAGCATCTGGGAACGCCCCTGGCCATTGACATGCATTCTGATAACCAGTCAGCCTTGTGTCATCAATGATGGTGCCTATGGAAGGCTGGTAATGCCCTTCCAACCAATATCTTCTTTGAAGTGGCGCTAGTTTTACATTTACAATAAATACAAATTGATAGAGAATATGTCGGCATTACCAATCGCATTATTTTCATCAAAAAGTACCTGACATGAAAAAAGCTTCTATGACTCCATGTTTCCTCCCTTTGTCACCTAGAGGTTGGTTTACTAAAACTGGAAAGTGCAAAATCCTGGTGACGCTCTACATGGAAACCAATCAGCTTCCAGGTTTTAATGCCAAAGCTTAATTGAAGAAGCTGAAGTTAGAACTTGTTTGGCTACCATGCACAGCCTCCAGTTTTAGTAAATCAACCCCTTTAAAGCCTAGGCATTAGAACTAAGTAGTCTGTTGTTTTCAGTAATGAACATGGTTGGCTAAGAGGATCAGTGGAGTAGAGTCTGCATAAAAAAATGAGCCATAATGTCTAACTCCATGTGCCCATGTTTATAAACTATATGCAGGAACAAGGTTTTACAATGATAATAATATTGTTCACACAAAAATAATCGGTTTAAAGCTCATTCATCTGTGCAAATCAGCTAAATATGTTCCAGGTGTATCATAACAGAAGGTTTGCAAAGTCTTACAATTTGTTTTCTTAAGCAACCTCAGCCTCCATACAAATTTCAAACCTGAAAATCAAACTAATAGCTTTGCAGTCAGCAGGGGGAGTGTTGGACCTCCTGTAGAAAAATCACTGCTCCCATACAGAGAGCAAGGACCCTATTCTATAGCATGCCGTCAGGGGACAGGCTTTTCTACTCAAGCTGTGGCTGATTGCTAAAGAAAGCAAAACTGTGACTATGCTACACCTTTTTGTTTTAAATATACTTGATTTTGCAAAAAAATAAACACCTGTTGCTGTAACTGCATAAAAACCATTAGCTGCAAACTCTCAAGAACCCAACTGACCTTGGAGGCACGGCTCTCCCTGACTTCAATCTATATTACATGGCATCACAATTGTCACAGCTATTTCACTTAGATAAGACGGATAGCGAGAGATTCCTCATGCTCATATGTCCAAAATGGGAACAACACACCAAGGACTTGATATACGCCATAGCATCGGGCTCAGGAGGGACGGAAACGGGGGAAAATAGACAAACCATACTATATCACTACAGGAAAATATGGGACTTGGCCTCTTCCAAAATTGAAATTCCACAATACGATTGCATGTCGATATGGCATAACAAGAATCTCCCCGAGTTTACCAAAATACATGACACAAATATATGGTCCACTCAGGGAATATTTTATCTACATCACCTCCTAAAAGACAGACACCTCAAAACTTTCGATTCACTTAAAGAAGAATTCGCAATTCAAAACCAAATGTTTTTTAGAACTGCGCCATGTGACATAATCGCAATTTCCTTACTCTGTCCCACACCCTACATCCAATTTCATTATGGCAGTAATTAAGACCACGGACCCCCACAAACTAATCTCAGCATTTTACAATATGCTCTCCACCCCCATCTCTACCAAAATAGCATACGACCAGAAAACCCAGATGGGAGCGAGAGGTGGGACCAATAGAGGATGAGGAGTGGGGGGAGGCACTGGATTCCTGTAAGGCTGTGTCCCCCAGACTATCTGATCGACTATCACAAATTTATATTCTACATAGGGCATACCGCACACCCCTTAGAGTGTGCAAGATACAAACGCACCCAATCTACAACATGCCTAATGTGTGGACAAGCGACAGGCACATTTTTCCACCTGATCTGGACATGCCCCAAGATACAAGGCTTGTGGAAGCAAATCGTGACATTTCTACACGATACAATGGGTTCACTCCTAGCATTAGACCCAAAACAATGCCTTCTTGGTATATTACCAGACACAATTGATAAATATACAAAAATATTTCTTCATGAGATGCTGTTTGCAGCCAGGAAAATTATAGCTAAAAAATGGATGAGACAAACACCTCCCAAGATAGTAGAATGAAAAATAGAAGTGAATAATACTCTGCCATATAAGAAATGCATATATATATTACAGAGGTTGCCCCAACAAATACAACCCGATATGGTACCACTGGCTGCAAGAGTCTGATATATCTGGTATAATAAAAACATATCAGCTTGAAATGATTGCTCAGACACATGTCTCACTATGTAATCTTTATTTACAAAATGTGTACTCATAATTTCAAAATGTATAACATTCAGTGTACCGTTACCAAGTTTATATGCAAAGCAAACATGACATGTATGCACCATTTGATCAATTAAAACCTTTGTTCAACGTTAAAAAGCCATTAGCTGCAGTTAGGCTTTAAAGTGTTACTAAACCCACAACAGTAAAATCGGCCTGTCCCCCAATCTATCTCCTGATAAGGCAGAGCCTTTGGGGACACTTTTTGCACATGCTCAGTTTGGTGTGTGTTGGTAAAGAGTTCTTTTCTTGGGAGAGTGCATGTGATCAGCACAGGGGCAATCAGCACTGTCCAGAAAAAGTGTCCAGGGGTCCTATAGCCTCATAGGACAGTCAGTGCAGTATGAAAACTCCTCCTACAAGCTTTAACCAGTCGCTGATAGAAGTCGCAAGACTGCTATATGCTGCTGATGAGAAAAGGTATTTAGAAATTTTATATTTACTAAAATAATTGCATTTCTATAGTCTGTGTCCTGTGGAAGACCAGATATAGTGAATGCAGGGTCCTGAGTTTAGTAACACTTTAAGTGTTTTTTTTTTATTTATTTTTTTACTAAAGTCTGTTTAAAGGCTAAGTTCACATTAGTAGTAAAACGTACCATGTAGTTCTAAAAACACTGCAGCTTTCAAAATTGGTGCTTTCCTTAAAGGGTAATTTCACTTTTACAGAAAATTTGTAAGGTGAACTTACACTGGACCCCCTTCCCCGTCATCCCTGGCCCTGCTGTACCTGAGGCCAGTGATCACCTGCTAGGAGACATTGGGTCGCCGCTTCACCGGTCCAGGGATTTGAAATCCCTGCGGCTTTCTCTCTTTTTCTCCCCCGCAGACAGGATGGGCTAGGTGGTTCTGATTGGTCAGCGGCGACCAATTAGAATGCCTCTTATACATTTTTATGAGGTACGTTTTAGGAGCTTAAGCCGAAGGGATTTCAAATCCCTGGACCAGTGAAGTGGCGACCCAATGTCTCCTAGCAGCTGATCACTGGTCTCAGGTACATTGGGACCGGGGGCATCGGGAAGGGGGTCCAGTGTAAGTTCACCTTACAGATTTTCTGTAAAGGTGAACTTGCACTTTAAATGTCATACATGTAGGCCAATAGTGGCTTCCACTCTGCCTGAAAAATTACCTGTGTAAGAGACCAGCCCTGTCCTTCCTAGGTTGTGGGACGCACTGGAACAAGCTCACAGGAAAAAGCTCTCTCCCTCCTTTCAAGGCCTGCACATTGCGCTGTCTTCCCCCGTGTCCATTATACGCTACATCTCAGATCCTAGGATGATTTTGTACAATAGTAGTTTGATGGAAAGTCACCACTGGCCTACAGGTACGGCATCAATTTGTAAGCTGCACAATTTTTTTAAAACTACTATCCTTGACATATTACAGGTGTTACAAGGTGAGCCTATAAACATTCATGTTCATCTAAGACTACCTTGTTTGTAGGGTGATAATGCTGCTGTGCAATTTTACTGCAAAGCAAGTTTTGTCACCCTGTGAAAAAAAAAAAGTGCAATAATAATGGGTGTACGGGCAGGATCACTGGGTGTTATGGGGGGACATCAGAAAAACAAACTTTTGTATTAATGCTAGGGATAAACCATCTTCTATATGTCCATTTTTATTTCCATAGTTCCATTTAAAGCCCATTCCCAAAAAACACCTCCACATTTTATTTTTTTTCTAAAGTGGTGCTGTTTTTGGTATGTTTTTCCAGTGTACACCTCCAGGTTTGCCGTATTCCCTCCTAACATTCTGTTGTATGTGCCTGGTACTTCTATATAAGTTAAGTGTCTGATGAATCTGTTCAGTGCATGCGTTCAAATTGATCTGTCATAAACTTTGAAGTGTCTATGTTCACAAAGTATAAAGAACAAGTCGGTTTATGTATTTGAATTAAATAATCTCTCTAATAATAATAATCTGCTTTTTCTTTAGGCGAGAGGCCATACACATGTGAGATCTGTGGAAAGTCGTTCACTGCTAAAACCTCTTTGCAGACACATATTCGAATACACAGGTATAGTGCTTTGCGTTTTCATCTGTTAGGATCACATAAGCTTTCAAATCACAACACAAACCTCAAAATGTATTTACTGCTTAAATGTAAAAAAAAAAATAAGATTCTTATTTTTTTATATTTTTTTCCCTTTTTTTTTTTTTTTTTTAAATTCCCAAGTTTAGATTTGGTACGATGGCTTTCTTTACTATTGTAAACAGTTTCATGAAGGAATAGTAAAGAGAGAATGTATTATTTCTAAATAGGCAAGTCTATCAAAAAACATAATTTTTCCTTACAAAAGAAACTTCTCTGACTGATTTAATTTGAAGTGAGTTTCATTGTTTCTTTGCTGCATATGTAAGAATGCTTAAAGTGTTACTAAACCAACAACAGTAAAACCCGTGTGTGTATATGCAGTAAAGCAGAGATCTGCAAATAGCGGACCCTCCAGCTGTTGCAAAACTACAGGTCCTATCCATGCCTCTGCCTCGGGGTGTCATGCTTGGGGCTGTCAGTCTTGCTATGCCTCATGGGATTTGTAGTTCTGCAACAGCTGGAGGTCCGCTAATTGCATATCCCTGCAGTAAAGCATTCTTGTTATACTCACTGTGGAACCTAAGGGGTTAATACTCTGCATTGTGTAAAAAAAAAATCAGTCCCCAATCCATCTGCTTTATAGTACAGAGTCTTGGGGGCACTCTGCACATGCTCAGTTTGGTGTGTATTGCTAGAGTTTTTTTTTTTTTGGGAGGGTGCATGTGATTGTCACAGGGCCAATCTGCTCTGTCCAGACAAAGGGTCAGGGGTTATGCAGCCTCATAGGACCATCAGAGGAGAATGAAAACTCCTCCTAGCTTTAACCAGTGCTCTGCCAGACAATGATAGTCACAAGACTGCTATATTCTGCTGATGAGAAAGGGTATTTAGCAGTTTATACTTATTAAAATAATTGCATTTTCATGTACTGTGGGAGACCAGATATAGTGAATGCAGGCTCCTTGGTTTAGTAACAGTGTATCTAAACCCAAAAACAAGAAATTAATATATTGTGCTTACCTGTCCTTGGATATGTCGACTGCTTTAGTTTTTCTTTTTTTTTCAACCTTATTTTACTTCTCCAGTAACACAATTCCTAGTCCCTGGATGACAACACTCAGCCACCTGGTCTGTTTCATGATAACAGAAACATTTTAGGATTATAGGACCTCACTCCCCAAAAGAGCTTTTTGATGCTAGACATTTTCCATTATTCCTAAATTTTACATACTCAATATGGCCAAACGTATACAAACACCCCCTCAAATTATTACAAGAGAATTCCAGGTTTCCTAGCACTTTAATTTGTGACCGTTTGGACCAAATAAATGACTTGCATACCAGAAGGGATGGGTTGCTGCTTAGGCAGTAATAGACTGTGACAGCTTGTGTTAAGTACAGTAAGCAGAGCTGTGTTTCAGCAGCTGTGCCCGCCACTTCTCCTCTACTGCTGGATATAGATAGCATTGAATGAATCCTAATATAGTTGCGCTGTGTAAAATGAATCACCATAATTAAGTGAATTCATAAATGATCACAATGTGATACTTAAATAAAAATAAAACGCCACAATTCAGTGAATAACAATAATTCTCACGAGTCCCATGTAATTATGAGACCTATAAATAAAGTGTCCATACACAAACAGTTTATTTAAGAACAAGTATACCCATTATAAACCTATAACAAAACATACAGCCTCTTGCGAAATGGTTAGACCCCAAATTATAGGAGGTCTACCATAGTGTGAAGCTGCATGGGTCTTGCACCATTGATTATCCAGCACAGGGAACACATGCGGTACCGCTGATAGTATCCTCCACTGTGGTCTCCTGCTCCACGGTTAAACTTTTCAAAAAAAGATGAGCCTCCCATAGTGTAGTAATGTTTATTGAATGTTAGCCAGAAACCTACTTGCAAACCATCCATAGAAATGCTCATGTAACATTCAAAAACGCCTTTGGTACTGGCTCCAGACAGGCCTGGGTGACCTCTAATGACACCCCAAACGCAGAGTGTTTGCCTGCAATGGATCACATGGTATTGCAGTACCATGAGATTTGGTGCAGTGCATTTTGGAAAAGTAGTGTATGCACTACTTCTGGTGCGATTTTTAGCTCGTTCATGAATGGGCTGAAAATCACACTGCACTGAGTCGCATAGGTGTGAACCCTTAATAGGTACTTTTTTTTTTTTTCTCTCCTCTGTGAAAACAGCTCTATATTAGTCAACATGTCCATGTACATTGTGGCAATTTGATTCATTTTGAAAGCAACATTACAATACAATGGGGTTGATTTACTAAAATTGAAGAGTGCAAAATCTGGTGCAGCTCTGCATAGAAACCAATCAGTTTCCAGGTTTTATTGTCAAAGCTTAATTGAACAAGCTGAAGTTAAAAGCTGATTGGCTACCATGCACAGCTGCACCAGATTCTGCACTCTCCAGTTTTAGTAAATCAACCCACTGTATTAGAAGTGTTATATGAATTAGAAGTGGAAACCTCCAGTGAGGTAGAATATTGATTTCACTGCTGAACTTAATCAACCCTGTTTTAAGTAGCTATCATGTATACTGTTTATTTGTTGTTTCAGAGGGGAAAAGCCTCACTGTTGCAACATTTGTGGGAAAGCCTTTACAGATGCCAGTGCCAGGAGAAGACACAGCGTTTTGCACACCGGAAAGAAGCCCTTCTCTTGTCCACAATGCGATTTGCAGTTTTCCCGCATGGACAATCTGAAGACGCACATTAAAACTCACAATAAAGTAAAGCAGACACAGGACACAAGCACTGGAAGTACTGATGATACAAGGACCATACTTCAGCTGCAGCAATACCAGCTAGCAGCTTCTAATGGCCAGGAAATCCAATTATTGGTTACAGACAGTGTCCACAACCTGAACTTCATGTCAAGTCATGGCTCAGGTATTAGTATTGTGACAACTGATGATCCTCATAGCATTACAGACCAAAATAACCTTGCACTGATCACTCATCAGCCCCCGTCATTGCACAGTTTGTCAGTTTCCCAGCAGCAACAAGTTCATTCTATCCAGAACATCGAACTAATGGAGAACAGGGTACAAACTGTGCTGCAGGAACCAATGCATGTCATCACTCTGTCAAAGGAAACACTGGACCAACTGCAAGGACGAGCACATGAGATTCACTTGACGCATACAGACCGGCAAACTGCGCTAACTCAGGTGCAAGCACATCCATCTCAGAGTATTTTGAGCCAAAGTGTCAGAGTCTCTGACCACATTCAACAAACTATCAATGTAAACCCTTTATCACAACCCATGGCAGGGGCCCAGATCCCTGCACAAACATTTCAGATACAAGCCGATGCTGTCTCTTTTATAAACACAGCCCTGGACGCTACAAACTCAACACCTGTATGATAAAAATTCTATATCTTATTTTTGGTTTAAAGTGTTAATGTTTTTGCTTTTTATTTTTATTTTTGAAAGAAATTGAATGAATGATAAAGCAAGACAGTGAGTTTATAATCTGGGTATTCTTCATTCTGTCTGCCAGTCAATTACCTGGCAACTCTTAAACATGCATAAGCTGGAGATCTGCAATACTACAGATGATACAGAAGCAGTGAAGTGATAACAAGTCTGTGAAAATATGTTGTGAATACTTGAAGTTGAGGTCCCGTGTACAGTCTGGGCTCAATAGGTAGGAGGCTCCACAAAGACACTGAGATTGGTTTCAAGACTAAATCTGGCCATACACTAACAGATTGTTTGTTTGCATTCAGCCTGGGGCTGAGAATAGAACAGATTTCTCCATCCACGCTATACAGCGCAGATGGAGGATCTCCCTCTGAGGAAATGGTAACAGTGGGCATAGCCAAGCAATGACTGCAGCTGAATGGCTGTGGTCACTGTTTTGTTGAGAATTATCTGCCCGACACTTTTTAGATTTTCTGATAAAGGATTTTGGTCAGTAGGGAATTGGCATGGTCACCCACTGCTCAAATTTGGGCCTGGTCATGGGGAAAGCATGCACAATACCGTCAGTGTATGGCCCCATAACACCATACTTTAGTACTATTTCTACCTTAGAAAGATTTTCGGTTAGAAATCCTGTATTAAGGGGAATATAAAGGTTTAACATTTCTGACTTTTGAGAATGCTAGTTGTCCTGGTCTCACTACAATCTGAGTAAATCCAGCAATGGATAAAACGCACAGCTAGTAAAGTCAGATAAAAGTCTGTCCTGGTGCCAGGCAACTGGCATTTCCAGAAGAAGAATTTTAGTAATGACAACATACAAACTTTTATTTTTATTTTTTATTTTTTTTAGTACAGATTTTCTTAAGCAGGTCATAGTCTGGTGGAACTTTTATTTCTTGGTGCCATACCTGCTGACTTCGTTGATGCATTGGACTATGTTCACAGTGTAGTAACTTTTAAGATTTCTAAGATGTAGGTTTTTAATATTTCATAGTTCTCGGATGTGACTTCAGTAAAAGTAAACTCCGGCTGCTATAGGTGATTGTACTTCATAAATCTTTACTGCACTGAGTTTAAATGTGTGTACAATTCTTCACTGAATGGGATTTCCACTGTGTGTTGTATGTATCGGCTCCAGTGCTATGTACCCCTATTCAAATCCTATGAATGCAACAGAATGAAGACACAGCTCCTGGTTTAGAGCATTATGGAGTTAACTACCAGTACTACCATTAATCAATGCTGTTTTTTTCCTTTTTCACAAAATGTGAGAATTGAAGAAGTCCTTTTTTATTAGGGTGTCAAGTAGGCTGTACGGTGCCCCGTGATTTCTAAAAGCAGCCCTGCTTGTTTCTACCATATGGATTATGCCTCAAAGCTCTCAGGTCCTGACTCCCACATGAGTTGTAGATCATGCCCAAAAAACAGTATGCTTGTAAATCTGACACAGGCTTATAATTTATTGGGCATTCATTACAAATAAAATATACACATAACATTATGGCTATCTAATGATTAGGTCCCCCTTTTGCCACCTAAATAGCCTTGATCCATTAAAGTGGTTGTAAACCCTTACAAACCACTTTGACCTACAGGTAAGCCTAGATTAAGGCTTACCTGTAGGTCCAAGAAATATCTCCTAAACCTACACGGTTTAGGAGATATTTGCATAAAGACAGGCACATGCGTGGGAGTGACATCATCGCTAGCCGCGATACCCACAAAGAAGATGGAGGCTCCATACACAAGGGGACGGAGGTGACATCGCAGGCTCCTGTGTCAGGTAAGTGACACATAATGGGCTACTATGCGATGCATAGTAGCCCATTATGCTTTACCTTTGTAGGGAAACAAAGAGGATGTAAACCCATCAGGGTTTGCTTCCTCTTTAAGGCATGGATTCCACTAGACCTGTGAAGGTATGCAATGGTATCTGGCACCAAGCTGCTAGTAGCAGATAAGTTGCAATATGGGGTCTTAATGGATCGGACTTGTTTTTCCAACACATGCCACAGATGCTTGACTGGAATTAGATCTGGAGAATTTGGAGGCCAAGTCAACACTTCAAAAACACCATCTTCTATTGCTCTGTGGTCCAGCAAATATTATTATCATACAGAATGTATATAGCCCCAACAGTTTGTGCAGCGCTTTACCATGTAAGTGCAGACAGTACAGTTACAATGCAGTTCAGTGCAGGAGGAATCGTAGAGCCCTGCTCGTTAGAGCTTACAATCTAAATGGGACAGTCAAGTGGTACAAATTGTAATAACTGAGGGGGATGAGCTGATGGAGAAAAAAAAAAAAAGTAAATTTGTTAGTTGGAGGCAGGATAGACTTAGCTGACGTTTTCAGGGGTCGCCGAAAAGTGGTTAGAGTAGGAGTCAGACAGATTGGGGTAGGGAATTCCATAGGATGGGAGAGGCTCAGGAGAGAATTGCACTCCTGTGACCCATAGGAGAAGCCAAGCCAAAGGAGCTTAGGCTGGACTTCTCCTTTAAGGCTTTAGAACCGCTTTAACTTTCTTAGCAATATGAGCTACAGTACTCTTCTAACGGATCAGTCTACACGGGTCATCTTTCTCTCCCCATGTTTATCGGTGAGATCTGGTCACCTTTTTACTGGTTTTTCCTTCCTTGGACTACTGCAGAGCCATTACACTACATTCCCCGAGTGCTCCAGGCATTACGATTTGGCCCTTGTCAAAGTCGCTCAAATCCTGACACTTGCCTGTGTTGCTACTTTCAGGTGCCATTGTAATGAGATAATCAACGTTATTCAATTTCCCTTTTAGTGGTCATTTTGTTATGTGTTAATAAATGTTAAGTTATAATGATCAGAAGTCCAGTACAAAACAAATTGAAGTAAAATGATGTGAAATAAAATAAAGAAGATTGCACAGAAAACATTTAGGGGGGTACTGGTAACTAAAATGTATTATTGGGAGTACAAATGGGGAGATAATGAACAAAACAGGTACATGGAAAATGTGCTGCTATATAGAGCTACATACTATAAAAATGTTGACACATCAGCATATGGAAATTTTAATAGTACATGTGTTCATGCATTTTAAGACTAAGCTTTTATAAATTTCGACTGAGACAAGTCTTCAACAGGGTTGCTCATACATGATTGATATAGGCATTTTGTACCAAATCCATATTTACGGACCACACATGGAAGTAGCGGTGCAAAGACTGGTTATGTTCTTGTGCACCTGTTTTTATTTTATTTTGGATAGCGTGTCTCCCTGCTGTGCACCATAGCTTCTGCTGTCGACCCCTACATCACTACTGTATCCTGAAGTGCCGTATTTGTCCTCAGGTCAAACCACGGAAAACAGCAGGGAACATGATATTCAAAACAGCCAGAAATTTTGGATAGCAGCAGTACTGGTAGCTCTGGCACAGAGCACCCAAAGATTGGAATTGCTGCTCACCAGACAGGTACAGCAGGTATTCCTTTATTTAATTTATAGGGTGGCTTTGGTGTGACTTTTCTTGAATAGTAGCAGGGTTGCTTTATTAGTTAGTTAACAATCCATTCTAATTATATCCACTCAGGACATTACCCTACAAGGGTGTTGGTAAATTCTCATTTCATCAAAACACAAGGCCCGTGGGGCAAATCCGGCCCTCCAGGCCATTTCATGTGGCCCTCGCACCTCTCCTGCAGCTGTGGCAACCCACTTTTTTTCTGCACCCACCCTGTCAGAGCAGTCAGCAGAAGAGAGGACTGAACTCCTCCGCCAGATCCTGCGCTTTTCCTTTCAGCCACAGAGAGGCTCATCTCTGTCGCCCCCCCCCCCCCCGTTCCCCAACTCAGCAATCGGAAGCATAGAGGAGGAAAGAACTCCTCCTACAGATCCTGCGCTCCCTTTTCAGCTGCAACACCCTCGTCATCTCCATCTCCCCTGGTCTCGCCATTCAGCAGACTCCAGCCCTCTTCTGGTCCTCCTCCAGACCCTGTACCTTCTGCTTCCCAGCTCCACCTCCGGTTTCTTCCCAGCAGCAGCACAAGGTAAGGGGAGGTCCATAATGCTGATGTGGCCTGCGATGAAATTAAGTTTGACACCCCTGATCTAACACATCAAATCTGAAACAAATTGTGACTATGTATAACCATCCTAGCATTCCCTACACAACCATATACTCTTATCTGTTGTATTGTAAAAATTGTAAAAAAAAACCAGACTCAACTTTGCCAAACAGTTTTTAGTTCACACATATTGCAATACATGTTTAAGCCGGGCAACTGCTTAAAAGTATTCCCTCTATGGCCAGTCCTACTTTGCTCTGCAAAATGCAAATGCTCCAGTGGACACAATGCCAACATAGGGCAAACAGACACAAACTGGAGAAGAGCCACCAGGTTCAGAAACAAAATATACCTGTGCTCAAATCCCAATAGCTTGTACACGTATATAATCTATCTGGCGCTAAAGGGGTGTGGCCACATGTTAACAATAGAAATTCCGGATGAACCCTCTGGGATTACTTTGGCACAGTTGGCCAGTTTAACCACTTTCAGACCGGACCAATTTGCAGCCAAAGGACCAGGCCCCTTTTTGCGATTCGGCACTGGCGTCGCTTTAACTGACAATTGGCGGTCGTGCGACGTGGCTCCCAAACAAAATTGTCCTTTTTTTACCACAAATAGAGCTTTCTTTTTGGTGGTATTTGATCGCCCCTGCGGTTTTTATTTTTTGCACTATAAACAAAAAAGAGCGACAATTTTGAAAAAAAACGCATTATTTTTTATTTTTTGCTATAATAACCCCCAAAAATATATAAAAAAACATTTTTTTTCCTCAGGCCGATACATATTCTTCTACATATTTTTGGTAAAAAAAATCGCAATAAGCGATTGGTTTGAGCAGAAGTTATAGCGTTTACAAGATAGGGGATAGTTTTATAGCATTTTTATTAATAATTTTTTTTTATTAGTAATGGCGGCGATCAGCGATTTTTTTAATTGTGACTGCGACATTATGGCGGACACATCGGACATTTTTGACACATTTTTGGGACCATTGTCATTTATACAGCAATCAATGCTATTTAAATGCAATGATTCCTGTATAAATGACACTGGCAGTGAGGGGTTAACCACAAGGGGGCAGTGTAAGGGGTTAAGTATGCCTAGGGTTGTTTCTTACTGTGGGGGGGGCGTGGCTGTCAGCTAGTGAATGCTGATCTCTGCTCCAAAACAGGGAGCAGAGATCGGCGTCACTAGTTGCTAGAGAACGGGGAGATGCTGTTTATCTCGGCATCTCCCCGTTCAGCCTTCCCATGAGACGATCGCGGGTGTCCCCGCGGCGATCGAGTCCGCCGGACCCGCGACCGGCCTCACGGGGGTCCCGACTGGCGCGGGAGCGCGCCGCTCCCGATGGCACGACAGGCATTAAGGAGGGACTTATATATACGCCCTCCTGCCTGTACGCTGTACGTGCCATTCTGCCGACGTATATCTGTGTGCGCCGGTCGGGAAGTGGTTAAACATGTATTACAATATGTGTGAACTAAGAATCCCTTTTTATTTTTTTTTGCAAAATTTGCTAGAAAGGGTATATAGCAGTGTGCGGAGGGTCCATCCAGAATTTCTAGCGTTAACGTGCGGCCCCACCCCTTTAGCACCTGATGGATTATATACATGTACAAGCTATTGGGATTTGAGCACGGGCATATTTTACTTCTGTTGCATTGTAGACTAGTTGTCAAACCTGAACCTGGTGGCTCTCCTCCGGTTTGTGTCTGCTTGACCCATGTTGGCATTGTGTCCACCAGAGCATTTGCAGAGCAGAGCAGGACTGGCCTAAGGCTCGATTCACATCTATGCATTTTGCTTTTGAGCATTTTTGCGGTGCTTGCCGCATTTTTGGACATGCGTTTTTACCGCGATTTAGCGGTTTTTTTTAATTTTTTTTATTTTTTATTTTTTTTTTACACTGTGGTTGCTTAGCAATCAGCTATATACAGTGTAAAAAAAATAAAAATATAAAACGCAAATTGCGGCAAAATCGCGGTAAAAAAGCGGTAAAAAAGCAGTGAAAAAGCGGTACTTGCGTTTTGGATGCGGGTCCATTGACTTCTATTACATGCAAAACGCTGCAATTTGCATGAAAAAAAGTCCCAGACCCTTTCCAAAAACGCAAAGGCACAAAAAATGCATTGATGTGAACATGTTCCATAGGAATGTTAAAAAATTTCCCTGCATTTCTGCAAAATGCATCAAAAAACACGTTAGTGTGAATCGAGCCTTAGAGGGATTACTTTGGTGTAGTTGGTCAGCTTAAACATGTGTTGCAATATGTACTGTATGAACCAAAATCCCTGTTTTTTATTGCAAAGTTTGCTAGAAAAGAAATAAAACAGTGCAGAGGGTTCATCCAGAATTTCTAAGTGCAGGCTGGTCTCTTGGTTTTGGATGGGTGGACCACAAGTACCTTGTCTCTGTCAGGAGTCTTGTACTCTGGGGGTTCAGGGCTAACATCCATTTTCCTAGTAGGAGAATCATGTGTTACACCCCATGCACTTTTTGTGTGCTTTACTTTTTTATTGCATCTGGTGTTAGTTTTGTGTGTGCACATCACACCGCGGAGCAAAAAAAAAAAGGTAACCAGTGTGCTGTCCCTAATGCATCCCTCAAGCACAGTAGCAGAGCTCATGTGTTCCCTGAGCCCTGCAAAATAAGACAGAAACTATGATGATTTAAGGCAGTGGTCTCCAAACTGCAGCCCTGGAGCCAGGTGTGGCCCTTTGCTTGCTTTTATCTGGCCCTTGAGGCCCTATTCCTGCCACTGACCTCAACAATCCATAATTCCTGCCACTGAAACCAACAATGTGCCATAATTCCTGCCACTGAAACCAACAATGTGCCATAATTATTGCCACTATTCCTCCCACTGACACCAACTATTTCTCCCACCAATGCCAAAGATCGGGCATTGTTTACTCACATTGGGCACAGTTCGGCCCCCCCTAAAGTCCGAAGGACAGTAAACTGGCCATTTGTTTAGAAAGTTTGAAGACCCCCAATTTAAGGTATATGACTATGTTTATTATTTTTCCACTGAGGGTTTATTAACACTTTAACCACGTAAGGACCAGCCGCTGTCGTTATACGTCGCTACTTTGATGTATGGCTAGCTGCTATAACCCCGGTATTTTTTAAAAAGGGCAGACTGTCCTCTTTAAAGTGGAAGTAAACCCCCCTATCGTTTTCAGCCAAGGAAGGTGCCATCTTTGCCTCTGTTTAATCTTCAACTGCCACAGTGCTGCACATGTGATCTGTTATGACACCAGCCATTGGATGGTTTGACTGTTTGGTTGAGAGCACAGCCAATGTGCAGGTAGCATTCCTGGCATGCCTTTTTTTTTTTTTTAAACTGTTAAATCGATGGGTTTACTTCCGCTTTAAGATAAAAGTGGTCTCAGCAGTAAGTTCGCCACAAGATCACTTTTATCGGAGATGGAAGAGGGCCCCCACCTCCAGCCGCGCTCTGGTCGTCTCCGCGGCTTACCGGAATCATCGGTTCGCTCCCCTCACTGCCTGGATGCCGAGTGATGCAAAGATGCTCTTAAAGGGGGAAAAAAAATGACATTTCATTTTTTTTTTTTATTGCATTTTAGTGTAAATATGAAATCTGAGCTATTTTTGACCCCAGATCTCATATTTAAGAGGTCCTGTCATGCTTTTTTTTACTATTACAAGGGATGTTTCCTCGCGCGCAGGAGCGAGCGCATATGTAAGTCGCGCCTGCATATGAAAACTGTGTTCAAACCAGACACGTGAGGTATCGCCACGATCGTTAAAGCGAGAGCAATAATTCTAGCACTAGACCTCCTTTGTAACTAAACATGTAACCTGTAGAAATTTTTAAACATCGCCTATGGAGATTTTTAAGGGTAAGAGTTGTCGCCGTTGCTCACGCGGGTGCAATTTTGAAGCGTGACATGTTGGGTATCAATTTACTCCACGTAACATTATCCTTCACAATATAAAAAAAATTGGGATAACTTTACTGTTGTCTTTTTTTTAAGTCAAAAAAGTGTATTTTTTTTCCAACAAAATTGCGCTTGTAAGACCGCTGTGCAAATACGGTGTGACGTAAAGTATTGCAATGACCGCCATTTTACTCTCTAGGGTGTCTGAAAAAATATATAAATAATGTTTGGGGGGTTCTAAGTAATTTTCTAGCAAAAAAAAAAAAAAAGATTTTAACTTGTAAACACGAGTCTGAAAAATAGGCCCGGTCCTTAAGACCCCATACACACTATTAGATTTTCTGCAGATTTTTGTCTTCAGATTTGCCAAAACCATGTAGTGCAAGGGTCGGCCTGATTACATACAAATTGAAACTCTTATGCGACGTACACACGGTCGGAATTTCCGATGGAAACAGTCCGATGGGAGCTTTTCATCGGATTTTCCGACCGTGTGTATGCTCAACGGTCTTTTTCTGTCGGAATTTCCGACGGACTTTGAATTGAGAACCTCAATTTTTCCGATGGAAAACCTTTCTATCTGATTTTCCGATCGTGTGTATGCAATTCCGACACGCAGAATTCCGACCCATGCTCGGAAACAATTCGACGCATGCTCGGTAGCATTAAACTTCCCTTTTATAGTGCTGTCGAACGTGTTTTATGCCGCTGTGTTATTGACCGTTGGAATTTGGTGTGATCGTGTGTAGGCAACACAGCTTGAGCGGAATTCCGTCGGAAAAACCGACGAGAATTCCGATCGTGTGTACGCGGCATTAAGGTTTGACCTCATATTATATGGTTTTGGTAAATCTGAAGACAAAAATCTGATAGTGTATGGGGCTTAAGTGGTTAATAATAATTATTAATGAGAACACTTGCCCAGCGTGGGCAGTGGAGTCATTAGGACATATGCAGGAATTTTTCTACATCAATAATAAGCGATTTACAGAAAATCGTTCTGCTTGCCTTTCAGTGGCCATACACGCTTTGGTTTTATTATCCAATCCATGTACAATCAAAATGATCAGATCGGCAAACAACTGAATAGGTATATCTCACTATCGATCAATTTGGACTCCTTGGAGATTGGATTGGATTGTTTGCACCAATTTGCAGCACTGAGATTTATTAATCTGTGTTTTTTTTTTTTTTTTTTGATTAATCGGATTATGAGACTGCATGGAGGCAACAAAGATGTGATCGATAATTTATGATTCTATCTTCAAACTATTGATCAAACTCAACTTCCCTGTGTGTGTGATTTCGATTTGTCAGTTATAGATTGGAAAAAAAGATTGATCATTTTATTGCAGAATGTATGGCCACTATTACTGAGAGTAATTACTATATATAAGAGATCAGACATGAATGTCATACATTTGTGTCCAGCTTATAAACACTGAAGTGTGATGAGTGTAATGTCGGTGCAGTGATCATCCTCCTGCAGTCAGCCCAGATTTCCCGAGTGACGTCACGGCTTGTCATGTAACCTTGGTGACCAGGAGACGCCGAGACACGCCGGAGAACACCACGATGGCCTCGGAGCGGCTCCAGATGGAGGTTGTGGGGCTCCTCAGTGAACCTCCTTTCCATATCGCCAAATGTGCTGCAGAGGTGAGGCTGGCCGGGAGGGATCAATCACAGATCGCTTATTATATGCATGCTGTCATTTCCTACACCTCCTTAGTACATCGCTGTACACTATACACTGGGGGAGATCTATAATAACTAGGAGCCGCCTCCAGATCCATACTAACAATCTCTCTATGCTCAGATCCTGACCTGTCCGCTTTTTACTTTTGGTAATTAAATCATTAATACGATACAAGAGCTTGTTGTCATAAGCAACAGAATATATGGAAAAAAAAAAAAAAAAAAGTTTCTTTTATGCCTTTTTCTGTTTCTAAAACCTATATACCATCAACATAGAACCTTGCACACGGGTACATACCCACCTTAAAGTGGTACTAAAGGCCACATTTAAAAATGATATATATAATATGATATAGTGTGTCACTAGTAGTCTTTGATTTTCCCCATAACATAGTTTTATTACCTGTTGATCCTGTTATTTATCAACTTCCTTTTCAAGCCAAACTATACCCTCCTATCCTTTATACAGCCAAGGAAGCTGCCATCTTAGCCTCTGTGTGATTTGCTGTTGCCATGGTGCTGCACATGTGATCTGTTATGACTCCAGTCATTTGATGACTTGACAATTTGACCAAAAGCACAAGCGACTGTAACAGTTATCATTTATAGAATGCCTAGAATGGAACTGTTTTGGGAAACCATTACATCAGTGGGTTTAGTTCCGCTTTAACAGACCAAGTTGTCTGGCAAAAGTGGCAGTTAGAGGATTTCGCCAGCCCATTTAGCCATAGGTGTGCGCAGCCTATTACATTAGGGTGCGCACCCCAAAGCTCAAACACACATGACTTTCTCTGCAGCCTCAGATGCACAGGACAGTGAATGAATGGGAAGTGCTCTGTGCTAAGCAGCTTCCTGTTCATCCACAAACTGAAGCATAGTAAGCACTGTTTACTATGCTTCAGTTATGAATTAATACAGTGAGTGTTCACTGTGTTCATTTAAAAAAGGAAGGCTCTGGTATATGACATATTTGCGAACCCCTTTCCCCACTCTCCATCCTGAAACATCCCCCACAGCAGCTGGGGGGAGAGGAGGGAAGCCAGAAGCAGGGGCGCCAACATGGGGGAAGCCAGGCAATAGGGGAAATCAGCACTGCATATAATTAGGGTATGCCCAGCCACACCTGGCACACCCTCTGCACACGTCTATGCATTTACCACTGAAGGGGTGCTTACAACAGTAAATTTTTATTCCTTAATGTAAAACCTTTATATCAAAAGGAAAAAAAAAACTTTTTCTGTAGCCTGTAATCACTTAACCACTTGCCAACCGGCTGACGTCATTATACTGGGG
Organism: Lithobates sylvaticus; assembly: GCA_028564925.1. Classification (NCBI taxonomy): domain Eukaryota; kingdom Metazoa; phylum Chordata; class Amphibia; order Anura; family Ranidae; genus Lithobates; species Lithobates sylvaticus. The sequence goes on along the minus strand of CM053028.1, from coordinate 269,203,377 downwards.
CAGGTCGGCACGATCCCGCAAACCATCGTAGCTGTACGTCGGCTCCTTTAACCGATTCAGCCCCGGTCCATTTTGCTGGCCAAAGACCAGAGCACTTTTTGCGATTCGGCACTGCGTCACTGACAATTGCGCGGTCGTGCGACGTTGCTCCCAAACAAAATCAACGTTCTTTTTCCCCCACAAATAGATCTTTCTTTTGGTGGTATTTGATCACCTCTGCGGTTTTTATTTTTTGCGCTATACACAAAAAAATAGCGACAATTTTGAAAAAAACACATTATTTTTTACTTCTTGCTATAATAAATATCCTCAAAAAATACATATAAAAATTATTTTTTTTTCCTTAGTTTAGGCCAATACGTATTCTTCTACATATTTTTGGTAAAAAAAAAAAAATCGCAATAAGCGTATATTGATTTGTTTTGTGCAAAAGTTATAGCGTCTACAAAATAGGAGATAGTTTTATGGCATTTTTATTAATCATTTTTTTTTTTACTAGTAATGGCGGCGATCAGCGTTTTTTTTATCGTGACTGTGACATTATGGCGGACACGTCGGACAGTGCGATTAAAAATGCATTGATTACTGTAAAAATGTCACTGGCAGTGAAGGGGTTAACACTAGTGGGCAGTGAAGGGGTTAATGTGTGTCCTAGGGAGTGTTCTAACTGAAGGGGGAGGGGACTGTGCAGGGAAACTAACAGATCGCTGTTCATACTCTGTATGAACAGACGATCTGTCAGTTCTCCCCTCAGAGAACCGGAAACTGTGTGTTTGCACACACAGCTCCTGGTTCTCCGTGTGCCCCGAGCGATCACGGGAGCCCGGTGGTGATCGAGACCGCCATGCACTCGCATCCGCTCCGTGGGCGAGCAGGGGGCGCACGCGCTTCCGGCAGCGCGCACTCACCCCCTCGTGGCTGCCTATGGTACAGACGAACCATGACGGTAATTCGCGTGCCTGTGCCATTCTGCCACAGTATAACTGTGGTGGATGGTCGGCAAGCGGTTAAGCAGGATAGCAGGCAAACGGGGGTGCAGGGGTGCCGATGCTCGTGGCCAGCGGTCACGTGCGATCGTGGGCACGAGAGGCAGAATAGGCACGTGTGTGTGTGTGTGTGTGTGTGTGTGTGTGTGTGTGTAAACACACAAATCCCTGTTCTGTAAGGAGAGGAGAGGCAGATCGTGTGTTCCTAATAGCTAGGAACCATGATCTCTCATCTCCTATAGTCAGTCCCGTCCCCCCACAGTTAAAAACACACACAGGGAACACAGTTAACCCCTTGATGCCCCTAGTGTTAACCCCTTCCCTGCCAGTGACATTTACACAGTAATGAGCTCATTTTTATAGCACTGATCGCTGTATAATTGTGAATGGTTTAAAAAAAATGACAAAAATGTGTATCGAAAAAATGCAAACTGCACCTGGAATATGCAAACTGCAACCTGCATAGGTGTGATTCGGGCCTAAAGGTTACTGCATGCGATATGGAGGTCACGTGACACATTTTTTGGAAATATTGCATTAGATGATAAAAGAGTCAATTCATCAAAGTAAAATATAAAATGTGAGGTAAATAGCACACATTTGTTAAAATAGTGAGATAAATACTGCAAAAAAACATGAGATAAATCATTAAAGTAAATTCACAAAAAAACACCACACATTTGTTATTTATCACCTGGTGTTTGTAATGTGCGCTGTTTGGTAACCTGCAGATATAAAATCCAGATTCTGCTGGATACCATTGTTTTGCGCTATGCGGTGTATTATGTTCTTTATCTGAATTGCATTCTTCTGTCTATTTATAACTGTGATTTAGAGAACATGCATTTAGTAAGGCACTGGTTTCTTTACCTTACATTTTCTAAATATATGTCTATAATGGTAATAGTTGATATTGTGAGCATGAAAAAAGATTTAAATTCAACTTTATTCACATTTATAAAAGACTCAAAGGAACATTCACCAGTGCTTATTTTCTAGCATATTCAGCTGGCGCACAATCACCGTATTTATAATGTGGTGAATGTACATTAAGAAAATGATAGCCAATAAATATTGAATTATTATTTAACATGCAGAAATTGCTTTTTGGAGCTATTAGTAAAGACTGTGATAGCATGCATAGTGAGAAAATTAGGGATCTAAATGCGGGACATGTAAATGACACATACAGTGCCTTGAAAAAGTATTCATACCCCTTGAAATTTCACATTTGTCATGTTACAACCAAAAACGTAAATGTATTTTATTGGGATTTTATGTGATAGACCAACACAAAGTGGCACATATATATTTACAAATAAATATGTGAAAAGTGTGGCATGCATTTGTATTCAATACTTTGTATACAATACTTTGTAGAACTGCCTTTCTCTGCAATTACAGCTGCAAGTCTTTTTGGGGATGTCTCTACCAGCTTTGCACATCTAGAGAGTGACATTTTTGCCCACTCTTCTTTGCAAAATTGCTCAAGCTCTGTCAGATTTAATGGAGAGCATCTGTGAACAGCAATTTTCAATTCTTGCCACAGATTCTCAATTGGATTTAGGTCTGGACTTTGACTGGGCAATTCTAACACATTAATATGCTTTGATCTAAACCATTCTATTGTAGCTCTTGCTGTATGTTTAGGATCATTGTCCTGCTGGAAGGTGAACCTCTGCCCCAGTTAAGTCTTTTGCAGACTCTAACAGGTTTTCTACTAAGATTGCCCTATATTTGGTTCCATCCATCTCCACATCAACTCTGATAATCTTCCCTGTCCCTGCTAAAGAAAAGCATCCCCACAACATGATGCTGTCACCACCATGTTTCACGGTGGGGATGGTGTGTTCAGGTTGATGTGCAGCGTTAGTTTTCTGCCACACTAGCATTTTGCTTTTAGGCCAAAAAGTTAAATTTTGGTCTCATCTGACCAGGGCACCTTCTTCCACGTGTTTTCTGTGTCCCCCACATCACTTCTCGCAAACTGCAAACTGGACTTCTTATGGCTTTTTTTTAAACAATGGCTTTCTTCTTGCCACGCATCCAGAAAGGCCAAATTTGTGGAGTGCACGACTAATAGTTGTCCTGTGGACAGATTCTCCTACCGGAGCTGTGGATCTCTGCAACTCCTCCAGAGTTACTATGGGCCTCTTGGCTGCTTCTCTGATTAATGCTCTCCTTGCCCGGGCTCTCAGTTTCAGTGGATAACCATGTCTTGGTAGGTTTGCAGTTGTGCCATACTCTTTACATTTTCTAATGATGGATTGAACAGTGATCCGTGAGATGTTCAAAGCATGGGATTTTTTTTATAACTTAACCCTGCTTTAAACTTCTCCACAACTTTATCCCTGACCTGTATGGTGTGTTCCTTGGCCTTCATGATGCTGTTTGTTCACCAAGGTTCTCTAACAAACTTTTGAGGGCTTCACAGAACAGCTGTATTTATACTGATATTAAATTACACTCAAGTGGACTCTATACTAATTAAGTGACTTCTGAAGGCAATTGGTTCCACTAGAATTTAGTTAGGGGTATCAGAGTAAAGGGGGCTGAAAACAAATGCACGCCATACTTTTTATATATTGATTTATAAAAATATTTGAAAACCATTTATTATTTACCTTCCACTTCACAATTATGTGCCACTTTGTGTTGGACTATTACATAAAATCCCAATAAAATACATTTACATTTTTGGTTGTAAAATGACAAAATGTGGAAAATTTCAAGGCGTATGAATACTTTTTCAAGGCATTGTACGTCTCCCCATAGTAGCCCTCTCTCTTGGGGCATCAGAGGTCCTGAAGAGTCCTGGTACCTATTAACAAATGATCCAGTGCTTTGTAAATAGGATGACTGGTGGGCTGGTACCATACCTAGGTAGAAAAAGCATAATTAAAGCCATAACACTAAAAATATTAAAAACACAGATTACGCACTTTAGACATTGGCCATGCAGTGAATGTTCCTTCTAATTGAGATGCATATTAGCCAGCTGAAATGCAGCAAACATGTTAATAAAATAGACAGAACGGGGAGATGCATGTTTAATTTAGCATCTCCCCGTTCTTCCTCCCCCTGAGACGATCAGGGGTATCCCCGCAGCGATCGAGTCAATAGACTCAATAGAAAGCAATACTGGGCCCTTTTCTACTTGCTTCTTGATAGTGCCATCATTTTTAGATAAATAGGATTTTGCTTAGCGCGGGCAAAGCCCGCTATTGAAATATTTAAATGATTTTTTTTTTTATTTCTGCCATGTATTGAACAGTGCTGCAATCAAATATTCATTCTAGAAAAAAGATTATCATTTTGTAGATGTAAATGCTTAATCAGTTCTTAGCTGCTACGTTATCAGCTTCATCTGTAAGATAACCTTTACTCTGAATTTATCCATCAATAACATTTTATTTTTTCCTTCTATTTTACTATATATGCTGTCTTGCTTCATCAGTTAAAAACTGGAAGTTCAGATATATCAAAACATTCTGTATGTAGCGCCCTCCTAGTTAGGCTGCTAGGTTAAATTTAGTTTTTGATTTCACTGTAATTAGTGGAGCAGTAACCCATTGTTTTGTCTGGTCAGGGTTTCCTAAGATGGGTGCATGATTCCTTCCACCTGCTCATGGAAGAAGCTTCCAGAATCTAGGGCAGGGAGAGTCAAATGACCAGTATCTTCATAGTTGTTTAAAAACACTGCTCGATTACTTCTGCCTTACTTCCTGGTCAGACTTTAGGTAATGACACAGGAAAGAGTTGACCAGCTGAGGGTGGATGTTGCAGGGTGTGTGCTAATAAGATCAGCTGGTAAACTCATTCCTGTTTCCTGCCTAAAGTCTGACCAGGAAGTAAGGCAGAAGTAATCGAGCAGTGTTTAAATAAAAGCTGTTCTATTTTTAATAAGTACATTGATTCTAAATTGGTACATAGGGGAGCTGGAATTTAGAAAAAAAAAGGTGAACTTAGCCTATAGGGATTTTTGAGCATACATACAGTAAGTACAACATGCATGGCAAGGGAATTTGCTCCAGAGCTTAATAAATGATGGGAAGCTCTACTGACTTCCATCATCCAATCACATGCAAGCAAAATTGCATTTTTTTTTTAATTTTCTCTGCATGCGATTGGGTATTCTTTGCAAAGTGAATAAATAGAAGAAGATAGTGGCGCGCAAACAGTTAAACTAAACTAAAAAGGTATAAAAGATCAGGCATCAAAAGATATATCCAGTGGCTAAAAATATAACAAGTATAAAAAATGCCTAGGATAAGTGCATCAAAGGAAATTGGCAATACATCTAATAAGCATAAAGTGATGTGCAAGTGATTAAGAGGATAAAATCCTAGATACATAATGTAAAATGCATAAAACCATCAGAGCGTTGCTAAAAAACAATGTCACATAAAAGAAGTGAACAATAGATAAAGTGAATAGTAGCTATATGGTAGTGATAGTTCACAAGGGTAATAAGAATAAATAGCTTAGTAAATCCAATAAAAATAAACGATTTATAAACAAAAGAATGCCAAAAAGTCGTAATCGAAAATCGCAATCCAAAAAATAGCTATATAGTGGTGATATTGGGTGAATCCCACATGTAAATAGTGACTGGAGTGAAAAGAGTGTTCAATGACATATATAAATATTGAAATAGATATAGCGGATAAAAAATGGATCGCAGCGGGTGTATCCAATAAACGTCCATATAAATCATAGGTGCATCAAAAAGTTCATTCCAAGTGCAGTGCAAGTAGTTGTATTGGTGGATTCTGGTGTGCAGTGTTTTTGGTGTGACTATCCTGTGCGGTTATCCCAATTGCATGCAGTCCTAGTGGGGGTGATGTAGATGGCCCCTTACCTTACAGCTGTAAGGTTACAGCATGGATATGTGTGTCTTTGTGGTCCTTGGTGACCGTCCTCCTTTAGATCCCAGCTGAGTGTCCCAGGTCCTATTAATGTTTCCTTTGCATAGAGGTGTATCCAGGTATGGGGGGGGGGGGGGGGCTCACGTCAGTGTATATAAAAGGAAGGAAGTAACCTCATAGTGTAGTAAATTTTTAAAAGGTTTTTATTCCAAAACAGTAAAACAAATGATCCACTCAGCTGGGATCTAAAGGAGGACGGTCACCAAGGACCACAAAGACCACAAAGAACTCTCTGGGTTCAGACATTCCCCCCAGTGTGTGCTGCATCACACTAGTTGTTACTCTTTGTGCAAGTGCAGGATTACCCTTTATATCTATATCTTTGCAAAGTGAAGCTCCACCCAATTTACTAAGCTCTTCCCAATTTACTTAGCTCTACTAAGCTTCACCCAATTCACTTGCAGAATGCAACTGAACTTGCAATGTCCACAGTCTATTTTGCTTTAGTAAATCAACCCCATTGGACTGAATAAGCACTGGATTTCTTGCAGCTCCTTATGAAATCTAGCAGCAACACTTTGCTGCACTTGAGTTACAAACTCCACCTGCTTGTCGTAGCCCCTAAAAGGGTCATCTCGCTCTTCCTGCTTTTTACTTTTTTTTTTTTCTTAAACAATGTGAAATTCAGCAGGTCTCCTAGTACTGTAGTAGAAACCATAGACACCTCAGCAAGAAAGATTACTTGTAAGAAGGTGAATTAAATTATCCCATCATTATCCACCCAAAACAAAATATCTATAAAGTAAATTCCTATTTTTTGTTTTTCTGACCTGGGCAATACAGGCATCTATTATTACCATATACATACAGAAAAAATCATTTTTACTTCGGAAGCAGCATATAAGGTACTTTTACATTAGTATTTGGTCCCTACCCGGATTGCCCCTGCCGTCCCGTCCTACAGTGACCGCTGTTTCTGGGGCTGTGGCTATCAGGGGGATGTAGTACGTACATTGTTGACGTGCCCTAGACTGATTCGTTTTTGGTCCTGTGTATTTGGCCTCCATATTTGTCCAAGTTTGCCTACCAGCGGAAGCTCGCTTCCTACCTATTTCCTACCTATTTTTGTCAGCCAAAAGAACAATTGCCCAAGCCTGGCAAAAACCATCTGTCCCCTTTTAGGGGGTGAGAGATCACATGACCATGTTTATGCTTAATGAACAGATGTTCAGCATACTCTCACGCTAAGTTCCTTAAAGTTTGGGAACCATGGCTTCCCTACTCTCCCCTATGATGGATGGCCCAAATTCTCCTGAGCCCTTACCTTCCCCCCTTCTCTCGGTCTCTAACCCTCTGGCCCCCCCTTCTCCTCTATCTTCCCTTAGCCTTTCCCTGGCTCCCTACCTGTGAGGTGCACATTCTATCTTTCTTTAGTGCCACCTTTCTGCCTAACTTCTTTGTGATTTCTGATCTGCCTTTCCTTTCAGATCTGTATAGGCTGAACATTGCACAACTGCATGGGTATTGGCAGGCCCAGGGGATGCCCCATTGTTGTAGGGAACCTCCTTAGGACCCCTTGAACCTCACGGCTTTATGAAAAAGGCCTGTTCTCTGCTACTATGTTAGCTCTTGTTTTTTTCCTTCATATTTATATTTTAGCTGCTTTTGTAAGCTAACCCTTGTTACAACTGTCAATGCTAGCCCCTGAGTGGGTAGAACTATAGCATGTTAGTTAAAACTGAATAAAAATGACTGAAACAGAAAATACATTTTTAATCATTTTTGTAACATATTTATATCTACAAATGTAATACTGTGTCTTTACAGTAAATTTTTTTTCCAAATATCAGAGGATAGACTGATAGGTATTTCAGATTTTTTTTAAGCATATGCTAACTGGGTTTACACTACATTAGAAGATGTTTTCCACTAGGTTGTTATGCATTACCGTAACAAAATAACGCATTAGTGCCTATTTATCACTGAAAATTAGATTCAATATAAGGCATGTAATTAACCTTTATCCCTCATCATAGGTAATGAAAATGATAACTAATTTTAAACTCACTTTGTGATGATCATATTTTTGGAACTTTATGCAGATGAATATGATTGTCAAAATAATTTAGCTTTCTTTAGGTTCTTTTTATAAACATCTATAGTGATCTATTTTAAAATGTTACACATTTTTGTAAATTTATTCTATCAAAAAATATGTCAATCCTGTGGATATTGGATGAAAACACATATAAATGGAATCCCAACTTTTTTTAGTTTCAGGTATAATTCAGAAGGGTTTGAACATCTGTTTTTTGTTACTGTCTGTGTTCCCACTGGAAATATTCACCCTTGCTATTGGTCTCGGTGACCATTGTCTGTGGTACTGAAAGTGAAAGGAAATCCAAAGCTGTTGAGTTGTCACAGAAACGATGAGGGTTAGGTCCCTTTCACACTGGAGCGGGGAGCGGCGGTGACGGTAAAGCAGTGCTATATTTAGCACTGCTTTACCGTCGTTTTAGCCGCGGTATTCGGCCGCTCGGTGCGGTTTTACCCCACGCGAGCGGCTGAAAAAGGGTTAAAGACCCCCGCAGAGCACCGCCGTAGCGGCGCTTTGCGGCGGTATTGCCACGGTATTACCGCGGTTTCCCATTCAAATCAATGGGAAGGAGCGGTATAGGAGCGGTGAATACACCGCTCCTATACCGCTCCAAAGATGCTGCTAGCAGTACTTTTTTTGCCGTCCTGCTAGCGCACCGCTCCAGTGTGAAAGCCCGCCGGCTTTCACACTGGAGTGAATGGGGCCGGATTTTTTCTGGCGGTATACAGGCGCTATTTTTAGCGCTGTACTGCCTGAAAAACGCCCCAGTGTGAAAGGGGCCTAAGAGATATGGGAAATCTTCCAATGTGTACCCCTTTTCTGCTGACATCTGTTTAGGAGGGCATATCCTTCATATCTCTCCTCTTACTTCTTGTGTTTCTGAGGCAGTTAGGCAAGGGAAATCTGCCTGATAGGACACTGAGAGAAAAAAAAAAATGACAGCAGTTTTAAAGTTATACTAAACAGAGCAGTGTTAATTGCCATAATTAATTTACATAAATCATATAGTATGTCATGAAAGCAACGCAAAATAGGAGGTGAGCACACCTAGTGCATTATCAATGACATTTATTGAATAATTAAAAGCTGATGCGTGCCCCCTTCCTCAGAGCTAAGCTTTAACAAATTTGGGGTGGCCCATTCCAATCAACCGTTTCCATCTCTTATTTAAAAGTGCTTGTCTATGGTTGTCCAGAGTAGCTTAGCTCTGAGGAAGGGGTGCGCCCCTGAAACGCGTCAGTTTTACCCCTTTATGTAATACATGTGCTCGCACTATTCCACACTGTGTGGTTTTAGGGCTTATTGAGAGTTGCACTTTGTGAGTACCCATTTTTTACTCTTTTTATTATTCAATAAATGTCATTGGTAATGCACTAGGTGTGCGCGCCTTCCATTTTGCTTTGTTTTCATAGTTTCCATCGGATTATCCCATCTGAGGAGGGCAGCATCAACCTAGTCTTGGAAAACTGATGCCCTTGTTGCTCTTTACCATAGAAGACCTCTGAGCGCTGGAAGCGACTGTCTTTTTTTTGGTCTGTATATGTCACTTTATTTTGCTGTTGTTTATTTTATTCTTTTTAAATCCTGTGAGGAACCTTATTCATGCAGCACTGTTGTAGGGTCACATGATTTTTCCCTGTCCCTTGGCATCTGCAGGGAAAGATTCTTGGGAGGGGCTTCTATTATTTTGCTGTGTGCTCTCTACAGCAGCGGTCCCCAACCTTTTTGGCAACAGGGACCGGTTCTGTGGAGGAAAATTTTGTCAAGAACCAGGAAGGGCAAGTGGGGGATTTGGTGTGGGGTGAGGGAGGTTTGGCAATGGAGGTGGTCTTTACGACCAATTTGTCCGGACAATGGCTTGTATCAGTACTTCAATTATCATAACACCATGGTTCATATGGTGTCAGGATTATTGAAGTGCATTATTTCTATTATAACATTGTAAGATATAATGAAATGGTTCAACTCACCATAATACAGAATCAGTGTAAACCCTGAGTGCGTCACTTGCCACCGTCACCTGCCACCAGATGCAGCTTGTGACTTAAGACCATCGCCTGCCACCAGTTGCAGCTTGTCACTTACCACTGTTGCCTGACACCAGATGCAGTTTGTCACTTGCCACTGTTGTTTGCCACAAGATGCAGCTTGTCACTTGCCACCGTTGCTTTCCACCAGATGCAGTGTGTAACTTGCCATGTCACCTGCCACCAGATGCAGCGTGTCCCTTGCCACCATCGCTTGACACCAGATGCAGCGTGCCACTCGCCACAATCACCTGCCACTAAATGCAGCTTGTCAGTTGCCACCGTTGTCTGCCACCAGATGCAGCGTGTCACCTGCCACCGCCACCTGTCACCAGATGCAGCGTGTCAATTGCCACCATCGCCTGCCACCAAATGCAGCTTATCTTTCTAATAATTTAAGGTAGTTTGTAAGGGTTTGTTTTTTTCTGCTGTGAAAGGCTCTTCTCTGAGCCTCACCCCAGTGCTATGGCATCCGATCAAGGAAAAACCGGCACATGCACAGTTGCTGGGTTCCGCTCTTACCTAGAGTGAGGGCAGAGCAGCGGTGATGTGGGGTGGACAGTGAGAGATGATGTCATCTCTCTGCTTGCCCACTGCACTTCTCACAGTGCAACCAAAGAGCAATTCAAAATAGATTATACATATCAAATAAGTGTTTTACAGCTCCCAATAACTCTTTATTGATCATAAAATGTATATTTTCTGTGCATTAATATAGTGTAGGCAGAGTCAAAGATGGCTGCTGCCACTAGCCTTCATTTTGTTCAGACAGCATCTGTATCAAAGGCTTTTTTTTTACTTTACAGGTATTAGCAATTACATTATATTTGATACTGATTTATATTAAAACTGAGCATTTTTATGAGTTTCTTAGTGAATGTAATCAATCAGCATACTATGTCCTGCCCCCATAATGTTTAACAATAGGAGGACATGGAGGAGGAGGGAGGGAGGGGAGCGTAATTTACCAGTGTTCATACAGAGAAACTTATTTGGTGCAATGGGGGGACTGGAGTAGGGTTAAGAGTCCACTGAATAATAATGAAAAGTCCTGTGAGGGGGAATCATATACTGATTCATTCATGTTATCCACTTGTATTGGGTCAGTGGAGGAAAGTCTTCCGCAGCTCAGTCCTGGGAGCAAGAAGTAACTTGGTATTGTAAGCAAAGTAATGCCGAGTACACACGTTCGGACTTTGTCCGCCGGACCTAGTCCGGCGGGACTTCCCCACACACGCCCGGACTTCCGAGCGTGTGACTTGCCCACACACGCCCGGACTTCTCCGGCGGACAATCCGCTGGAAAAAGTCTGCGGGACTTTTGAAAATGAACGGACTTGCCCACACACGGAGCAGTCCGTTCATTTAGAACGTAACTGCAGGTAGATGGACCTAGCGAAGGCAGTGAATGCCGCCGCGCTAGCCCCGTCACCTGGCATGGATTTAAAGGGACTCCCCACGGCGAAAAAAACGGCGTGGGGGTCCCCCCCAAATCCATCTCAGACCCTTATCCGAGCACGCAGCCTGGCAGGCCAGGAAAGGGGTGGGGACGAGCGAGCGCCCCCCCCCCCTCCTGAGCCATACCAGGCCGCGTGCCCTCAACATGGGGGGTGCCCTGGGGAAAGGGGGGCCGTGCGGCCCCCCCACCCCAAAGCACCTTGTCCCCATGTTGATGAGGACAAGGGCCTCTTCCCGACAACCCTGGCCGTTGGTTGTCGGGGTCTGCGGGCGGGGGGCTTATCGGAATCTGGGAGCCCCCTTTTATAAGGGGGCCCTCAGATCCCGGCCCCCCACCCTATTTGAATAAGTATGGGGTACGATGTACCCCTACCCATTCACCTAAGGTGTAAAATGTAAAGTAAAAAAACCACACAATTTTGAAAAAATATTTTATTGCACTTCCGTCTTGGGGGTCTTCTCGCCGGACTGCTCCGCCATTTACCTAGCTCTCTTACCGAGCGGAGGAGGCCGGCTACCTTCTTCGTTGTCGACGCTGTCGTCTGGGGGTCTCGATCCGCCTTTGGGGGTCTCTTCTGTTCTTGCCGCGGTCGTCGTTTTCATGTTGAGGGCACGCGGCCTGGTATGGCTCAGGAGGGGGGGGGGGGGCGCTCGCTCGTCCCCACCCCTTTCCTGGCCTGCCAGGCTGCGTGCTCGGATAAGGGTCTGAGATGGATTTGGGGGGACCCCCACGCCGTTTTTTCGCCGTGGGGAGTCCCTTTAAATCCATGCCAGGTGACGGGGCTAGCGCGGCGGCATTCACTGCCTTCGCTAGGTCCATCTACCTGCAGTTACGTTCTAAATGAACGGACTGCTCCGTGTGTGGGCAAGTCCGTTCATTTTCAAAAGTCCCGCCTTCTTCTTCTTCTTCCGATGTTGACCCGTCGCTCTCTCTGGCCGGAATGCCAGAGCCGCGCTGTGCTGGGACTTATATAGGGACAAGGTTTAGACCGGACTTTTATTATAAGTGTACGTAAAGGATATGGTGAAGTTTATGGTTAGAGGAAATCTATGGTCACAGCACACATTCCCATTTTAGAACATCAGCGTTGTAATAACAATATAAACAATACTTATTTTGACAATCCAATATACGCTTACTTGAAAAATATCCTTTCACATTGTGAGTTCTGCCTGTCTGCTGTCCATCGCTTCCCACAACTTCCTGGGTTCCCTGCATGCTCTGCTGTTTACTTTCAATTTCTAAGGACCACATATCCCACGATACCTTGCTGCCTCCTCTCAGCTCCTCTTTAGTTCGGAAAGCAGGTTCTGGGAAATGTGTGACACAGCAGTGCCTATCAATAGGGTATAGTAAAAACATATCACACAATTTAAGGTTGTAAATGGGTGGAGAAATTCCCAAAGTAAGTGTATAAACTTCAAGATTGTTGAAAGTAAAGTGATTGTAAAGGTTTTTTTTTTTTTAAATTAAAGCAACAAATATGGTAAACTTACTTGCTCTGAGCAATGGTATTGCACAGAGCGACCTTGATCTTTCTTTTCTTGGGGCCCACCGCCAGTGTTCCAGGCTCCTCCTTTCCTGAGTGTGCCCCCATAACAAGACGCTTGCTATGGGGGCACACCTGCAGGCTTGATCCAGAGTCAGGCTATGTGCATCTACATACACAGCACAGGTCAGCCCCAGCCCATGCTTTCTCCTCACATAATTTGATTGACAGCAGCAGGAGCAAGCGCCAGGCCTCCTGTGAGAGAAGGGAGAGAATTGTCACTATTTTTTTGTTTACAGCGCAAAAAATAAAAACCGCAGAGGTGATCAAATACCACCAAAAGAAAGCTCTATTTGTGGGGAAAAAAGGACATCAATTTTATTTGTGTATAGCATCGCACGACCGCGCAATTTTCAGTTAAAGTAACGTGTGAGAAGGGGGTGCTCTATAGTCATGCCCTAGGCATTGGCATTGCTGCTTCTCCATGTTTACAATTTAGTGAGCGAGCATTGTCACCCTAGGACTGTAAGTGTGTTACTGGCAGGCAGTGTTGGTCATCTTACTTTAAAAAAGTAATTAGTTAAGTTACAAATTACTTCTCCCAAAAAGTAATTGCGTTAGTAACTCAGTTACTACATTGGAAAAGTAATTAGTTACACAGCAAAGTAACTGACTTTTTTCTTTTTATTCTATACGTGTAACTAAGGGTCTAGTATTACTGTAACCAAGGGGCGCATTTATTATTATTGTTATATATCGTGTAACCAAGGGGCTGCTCTATTATTACTCTAACCAAGGGGCAGATCTGTTATAGCGTGTAAGCAAGGGGCGGGTCTATTATTATTATATTGTGTAAGGGGCGGATGGCTACAGAAGAGGGCGAATGTAAAATTAATGGGCAGAGCTTGATATATAACAATAATAAATGCGCCCCTTGGTTACAGTAATACTAGACCCGCCCCTTAGTTACACGATAGACGCCCCTTGCAGAGTAGCACGAGCATCAGGAGAGTGCGGCATCGCCTCGTACAATTACAGTGTTAACTGCGCCTGCGCGGTGTAGAGTTCACTCAGAGCTGTTTAGGTTCGGAAATTTTTGTAAGCTCCGTAGTCCTTCGTACTGCGCAAGCGATGCGCCTGTGCAGTACAGGGGGTCCTTATCCGGCGGGGGAACTTTTTCGGGAAGGACACCGGAATTACACTACTGCCATCTAGTGGCGGTAGATGTAATTGGGGTAACTAAGCCAAAGTAATGGGAACTGAGTTACCATGAGGGGAAAAGTAATCAGTTAGATTACTCGTTACCCTCTAAAGTAACTGCGTTAAGTAACTCAGTTTATTTTAACTCAGTTACTTACATCACTGCTGGCAGGTGCAAATAAAGGAGAAAAAAATTGGAAAAAAAAAGAATGCAGCAACCAGATCTAAGAACTGGTAAACTGCAATATATTACATTTTGTTCTTGGGCTTAGATATGTTTAAATTACATCAATTCAATTAAATTATAAATAATAAAAAAAAATTTAAATACAGGGATAACATATTGCGACTAAAATGTAACCCAAGCCTATGGAAAAACTATTAAACTTGCGATATCAGTTATTTAATATGCAATGACATGCCACCTGCTGTGTTGCTTACAATCTCTGCAAAACCCATGACCAGTCAGGTGACCAGCACTAACCCATAAACAAGTTCTCAGGTATATACAACATTGGTAAGTGATATGCTGTTGTTTAAATGAAAATAGCTAGTACACAGGTAGACAAATCAGTACAACATTATGCTTAAGAGAGGGTCTTAAGAATTCAACATACCAAGACATTTCTGAAACGTAACAAAATTATTGTTTTTAAAAGGAAAAAACATTTTTGTTTTGTTCATTGGAAGACACAGCTCCTCTTTAGAGATCACCAAATGGGCATATTGCCACCTGCAGGACTAGGATGCCAGGTGCACAAAAAGACAAAAGACAGCCCATGGGGTGGCCCCTGATAAAGGTTAAAACCCCCTCCACTGCTGTGGACAGCTCAGTTACTAGCTTAGTCTCTAGGAGTTAGGGCATAGTAATTTCCTCCAGGAAATCCTAGGTTTACTTGATTGTACTTCAAGCAAGTCACTGGCTGGGTGACATGCTGGATAATATAGATTCCTAATTGTCCCCCTAGTTGCAGCCTTTGAGCACATGCCGTTTCTTGCTGAATGCAAGTTTGGCTGCAATGGCCCAATTTCTAGTGGGCAGT
This sequence comes from Lithobates sylvaticus, assembly GCA_028564925.1. Lineage (NCBI taxonomy): Eukaryota > Metazoa > Chordata > Amphibia > Anura > Ranidae > Lithobates > Lithobates sylvaticus. The sequence continues at coordinate 269,188,208 of CM053028.1, read as the reverse complement.
TTGTGGGGTTTTTGCTCTAGGAGAAGACATACACTATAAAGTCAAAAGTATTGTGACGCCTGACTTTACAACCACATCCATCTTCGTCCCTCTTCCTTCCGGGGGCTGCGTGACATCTCTGTGACTGGCCGGAGTTGCGTGACATCACTCATGCACACGAGAGCTGTCAGTCACGGCACTTGCTAGTGAAGAAACAGCACTGAGGGCAGTTTCTTCACAGCGCATGTGCCGATGACATCATTGGCGCACTACAAGGTACATATCTCCTAAACTGTGCATGTTTAGGAGATATTTACAGTACCTATGGGTAAGCCTTATTATAGGCTTACCTATAGGTACAACTTCCGTATTGGGGTGTATACAACCACTTTAATGTGCTGGCTTTTTCTCTTCCTGTTTAGCTATGAAACAGGAAGTCAAGGGAAATCTCGCCAATGGGACATATGGCAAAAATAAAATAAAAATTACACCAAATATAATACACCCATACTCTATCCAAAATGAAAAGAAAAGTTTTGCCTATAATTTTACTTTAACCATTCTATACTATACCCAAAATGGAAAAAAAAGGCTTGGTTTAGGTAAGCGCCATGTTTTAAGTGAAACTTCTAGGTACATGAGGTTATATTTACAGGGCAGGATGATTTTATATTAATGATCAGTTTGAACCCCTCTGCTCAGAAAGTCATGTACACATTAGCTGCTAATAAATTGGACCTACTTCACGTTTTGGCCTGAGGTCCGTAAAAACAGGCAATTTAGCCTCTGTTTTACCAGCATTTGCCATGACAAATTTAACATGGTTTGTTGTCTTAACCAGTCAAATCTGCCCATTCAAGCCAATGGGGATGCACTACAATCGTGAGCCAAACACTTACCTTGCAGTACACCTACCCTTTTCAGAGTGTGTTTAGAGATGTGAAGGCCCGGAAAAAAAACTGAAAAATTTCGGAAAAAAAAATATTTTTTTCCGTTTTTTTTCCTGAAGGCTTTTTTTTCCCAAAAATTTGAAAAAAAAAATTGAAAAAATAAAAAAAAAAATATTTTTTTTTTTTTTGAAAAATTTAAAAAATAAAGAAAAAATTTGAAAAATTTAAAAAATAAAAAAAAAAATTGTGGAATATTTTATTTTAACATGATGAATAACATATTTTAAGACAGGGTGTTCAAATGTTTTCCAAATAATTTCTAAAAAAAATGTATGATATCTGATTATTCTAATTTCTGTGAACTGAGTGAGGACAAGCAAGTCCTAGGTAACAAACTGAACCCTCCAATGCAAGAACAGTATGCATTTCTTCCTTTAGGAGGTGCTGTGCTGCTATTGTAACAAGGAAAGGGTTTCAGTTTTGCTTTTGCATGTTAGTGGGTGTGTTTGGTTTGTTCTGTCCTCTTCACTAGGCCTCAAAAGCATTGGAAGAAAATTCAGAGCAACAAAAAGGACCTGAAAGTATATACATAATTTAAAAAGGTAAGAGTTTACATTTATCTGATTCTGAATCCAGAAAACTGAATCATTTAGCTACATTAGTTTATCTTTATAAACTTTTGTGTAAATAATAATTTAATTACCAGTAATCTGGTTCTTCCCCCACCCCCACATACAACCATAGATTAGTGCAGTGATGGCAAATCTTGGCACCCCAGATGTTTTGGAACTACATTTCCCATGATGCTTATGCACTCTGCAGTGTAGTGGAGCATCATGGGAAATATAGTTCCAAAACATCTGGGGTGCCAAGGTTCGCCATCACTGGATTAGTGTCTTCTTGCAAAGTAGTAATTTTTTCTTGTTTTTATTTCCTACTCCCCTCAGAAAAATGGTGAGACCAACATCTAGCACATGGAGGCATTTTCACATTACAAGTTCTTCTGAAAAGAAAAATGTGATTTGCAAATATTGTCAGATGAAAAATACATTTCCAAATGCTACCAGGATGACAAAACACATTCTTGTATGTAACAAGTGTCCTGTAGATAGTAAAAAATCCTTCATGGATCGAAGTGAAGAGGACAACAATGATGACAATGCACATAGTTTTTCTCAACGTTCTCGTAACAGAATGACTTTCAATCTTAAAAAGACTAAAAAGTGCTAATGTAGCATTTTTTTAAATGTTTACGAAAAATTTCAATTTTTTTCCCCCAAAAAAATTGTTTTTTTCCAAGCTTCAAAATTTCCGGAAATGTTACATCTCTGATGTGTGTTACAGTGTGAATTTAGTCTTATAGTGTGATTCGTTGAAATCTGTACTGAAGTAACACTGTATAAATGTAGCGGCCATAACCCTTGATGGGGTGGCCTTAACTTTTGGGCTTACCGGTTACCTCAGCTTGGCTTGTTCTTCCAGGTCTAGGGGTTCCCAGGGTTAGTACCCAACGACTTTGGACGCTGACACCATAAAAGTCATTTAGAAAGGTTTTTATTCGCAGGGGTAACATCCAACAAACACAGTCTCGTATGGGAACAGAGGGCAAGGGTGAAGAAACTCAGGCACCTTGAACTGCTGGTTATTAGAAAGTCTCTAATGCAAACCCACAGAGTAGCCACTCGCAGCTGGGCGCTTCAAAGCTGAACAAATCTCTAGCCAGAGATTATGGCAGTCAGCAATTTGATCCAGAACTTGCAAAGTCTCTAACCTTGAAGAAAGTTGCAACCAAAAGTGAACAGGATCCTTTCCTCAGTACCTGGAACGTTCTCTGTTTCCTTGGAAGTACTGGGAAAGCATGGATTCTTTAGTGTCCTTGACAACCCAGCAACCAGGCACTTCTTGGGATGCCAGCTTGTTGGCCCTCCTCCGAAGAGAGTCCTCCCCCGGTCGCTTACACGAGCTACGGTGCACCTCCAAGTTGAGAGCGCACCTGGACGCCTTGAATCCTTCCTCAGTTACTGCGCTTCGGACCAACCGGTTTCAAGACTCGGGAACAGATGGATCCCTGCCCCAGACCAAGCAGGTCTATGGGGCTAGTCAACTTGACCATGTTGCGGGGTGGCACACGCTCCCACGACCGGGACCCCTCGTGGGGCTACCCCGGTCCAGACTCAGGAACAGGCAGCTATGGCCGAACGAACCCCAAACACGTGACTCCAGCATCTTAAGTACTCTTCCCCAGACTCCTCAGCAGGGCCAGACGCGCCTACTGATTGGCTCCGGGGAATGCTGATACCCAAAACGTCCCACCAGGCCTGGTTCTGGGCCTGTCATGTGCACCTAACTGTACACATGACCAGGCAGAACCCTAGAACAGCCCAGACAAACTGATGCCAAAGTTAAACCTACACATTTAACCCTCAGAACCCCTTTACTGTTCTGAGAGAAATAACTAAATTTGCACATAGCAGACACCTTGCAAAAGTGTTGCCGCTACATAAAAATGCACATACATAAAGAAGCAGCAATCAACAGATTTTTTCTACAATTATATCATGTGTATTTCTTTGTTCACACCTGTCACAGCAATTAGGAATCAATATACTTGTCTTTGTCTTTGAGGAGACAGGCAGTGTGTGGGAGTAGGAGGTTTTCATGTGGAGGAGGAAAATGTTAACACAGAGGAGCACACTCAGATCCCCCCACATGCCAGCTGAAACCATGGGAGTCTTTTTTTTTTCCATATGTTTATGTCTGAGTAACTTAAGGGGAAACATACATGCAAAGCAGAGATGGGAAATCGGGTGAATTGCAGATTTTGTGATTCGCCTGAATAACTGTATGCTGATTATTTTCAACCTGATGAACATTATACAAGAAGCCACTACTGGTACAGTAGTTATATGGTAAGGAATAAAGAAACTTACTAGCCTCATGATCTGTTATTTTCAAACACATAGAAGCACAACTGTCAAGCAAAGTCACAAAACTGTTGTACTTTAGTGTATTGCTTGGTTGTCACTGAGACAAGAATCTGTGCATAGAGTGAACAAAATATTGTCCCTTTCAAAAAGATTGTAGGTTATGCGGAGCCAGATTTGTAAAAACACAACACGGGCATCAAAATAATAGGATGTATTTAAAGGATAACTTTACTTTTAAAACCTATTATCCTGTTAAACATAGTCAGCACAAAACACTGCAAGTGTCATTTTTTATTTCCTTTTTGTTTCACTGGCCTCAAATCATATAACGCTATCTACCGCATTAAAATCAGCATTAAAATAGCTCATACTATTTTTCAAAAATCTTTTTTCACTAAAAAATGCTATTAAAATTCTGCATACGCTATTTCATGAAGTGATGTGGTGTTTTATTAGTGAAAACCTTCAGTATTTTAGCGCTGCTGGTTGTTAAGGAGTCGGGGTATCTGCAAAGCGTTGGATGCAGAGTGTTTTTTTTTTGTCAGCAGGCAGCGTTCATTGTAGCTGATGCTGTATTTATTTTGTTATTTATTTTCTTTTTTTTTTCTTTTTAAAAAAAGGACTTGTCAAAAACTGGCTCTGTTTTTTTTTTTTACTTTGGCCATTTTTTGGTGAATGAGTAGGGTACTACCGGGCCAGGGATGTGGGGAAGAGGCCCCCCCCCAAACACCTACCCACGGGGCACAGGGCCTGGTATGGTTCAGGAGGAGGGGCTCTCTCTTGCCGCCCCCCCCCTTTCCTGGCCTGCCGGGCTCCATGCTCAGGTAAGGGTCTGCCATGGATTTTGAGGGGGATCTCATGTCAATTGTTTTTTTTTGCGTGAGGTTCCATGCAAAATCCTTTCAGACCCACAGGGGCATGCATGGATTGGGGGGGGGGGGGGGGGGGGGGACCACACTGTTTTTTATTTTTTTTAATACCGGATTTACTAGCTGACAGCAGATGTGTCATGGTTGTTAAAGGGGTTGTAAACTCTCATGTTTTGTCAACTTAATGCATCCTATACATTAAGGTGAAAAAACTTCTGACACTGACCGCCCCCCCAGCCCCCCAGTTTTACTCACCTGAGCCTGTTTGTTCCCTTGTTGGAGCTGTGCTCTTACTCTCTGCCCGGGGTTCTCGGCTCTTGATTGGATAGATTGATAGCAGCTTAGCCATTGGCTCCCACTGCTGTCAATCAAATCCAATGATGCAGGGTTCTCCCATGGGGTTTACCGATGCGAGGAGGAGCCACGAGCGCCGCTGGGGGACCTGAGAAGACGAGGTTCGGGGTCCACACTGTGCAAAACGAACTGCACAGTGGAGGTAAGTATGATATCTTTGTTATTTAAAAAATAAAAATAAACAAAGGTTTACAATAACTTTAAAGTGGGGTTGCAGCCAAAAAACAAAAAGGGGCTTAAAAATCATAAAAAAAATAAAAAAAAAATAATTGGAAAAAAAAAAATTTTTTACTCACCTCTAAATGCCTGTTGCTAGGGGGTCCCTCGAAGTCTGCCACCTTCATTGCCCGGGCTAAAAGTCACTTCCTGTAGGCAACGCACAGTCATCTGGGACATGTCATGTGTCCCAGATGAGTGAGCGTCGAATCACGGCGCACGGCGCCGCTCGCGCATGCGCAGTGGGTGCCCGGCTGTGAAGCCCAGCCGGGTTCCCACATTAAGAATGCCGGCGTCGTGAGCGGAGCGGGGAACGAGGGGGGGGTCTCGTTCCCCCCGCATCGCTGGACCCCGGGACAGGTAAGTGTCCGATTATTAAAAGTCAGCAGCTGCAGTATTTGTAGCTGCTGACTTTTAATTTATTTTTTTTGCCCGGCCCTCCTCTTTAAGGAAGCTGTAGGTTGCAGGCTTCTTAACAACCAGCTATTCCCAGCAGTATTTATTAAATAGAGCATGGCTAAACCACAACCTATTTAATGAATGCTTTTGTTCAGATTTATTTTTGTTTCTGTGAATTGACTTTTAACTAGGTTTATGTGGTATTTACTGAACGTTTCTTAATTTCGCTGTAAATAAAATATAAACCTTTAGTGTATTGAGCTTTTCAATAGCACATAGATATTGCAAGCGATCTCCTTTAGTGAATTGAGCCCAATGCCCTTTAATAGCCGTCTTCACAGGTTCTGGGCAGTGTAAATGTTGGTTTATTTACATGCAGTTTGTCTGTACTGATCAACAGTAAAGATGTACATGCCTGACAACCAGGACAGAGAGCAACAAGGTGCATATCAGAAATGCCTCTGTGTGTATGTCTTGCTTCTCTCAATTAATCGCTCAGAATCACAGGGGATGGTAGAACAGTTGGGGTTAGCATGACTTATTTAGGGACTGTCTTCTTCTAGCATTTTTGATCTGTTTCTACAATGACTACATAGGTGCAGTTTATTATAAAATGATATTTTCATATTGTTCAGTCCTTATCTCCTCATCTATTAATTTACTAGATGAAGAAGTTGAACAGGTGGCGATACCAAAATCCCAATATATTTGAAAAAAGGAAACCTTCTATGAAGGAGAGGGGAAACAGGAGGCCACAAGCCTCAGGGATTTTTTGCTAGTGGTATCTGGGTGGGAAAAATGTATATAGACAAATAGAGATGTATATATAAAAATATAGAATTTTATTTTCCCAAGAGGGTTAGAGACAACAAGGACACAAATAATACATCCATACTTTACATATGTGTTAAATCAGACGAAAGTTTGTGTAGAGCTTCGCCATACTCGACATGTTTCACTCTATGGAGTTTCTTCAGGAGTTTGATAGGTTTAGCTCAAAGATATGCTGAAATAACAAAGTCGCATGAAAACGCATCCTTTTCAAAAGAAATTGTACAGGCAAGGTGTACATATTCATACAATATATAAAAACTTGGCTCAAACAGAATATACATCTAGTTGACTGAGCAATTGGTACATGAATTTCATATTTAATACAGATATAAATGAACAAGGGACATGGAAAGCAGAGGGGAGGCTGAGAAAATGGAACTGGGCAGAGCTTACCACAAATACTTGGATATATCTGAAGTATAACTGCATATGTTGACTATCGATTTCTTGTATAAAAACAAACAGGTTTCGAAAAGAGAGATGATATCACTCCCAGAATGCCACAGATAGCACTGTGTCGCTTGCAGAGAGACACGCTACAAAATTCAAAGGAATAAATGAATAAAGCCAATTAATTAGGCGATAATGATTGTATGGTTCAAGACTGTAAAGGTTGAAATGTATCAAATGTAGGCTAAATAGAGGGTGATACCTGATATTCATTGAAAAGTACGCTGAGGGTTACTGAGCTTATAAACAGGTTCAGAGTTGGATGCAAGTGTAAAGCTGCATCATATCCAAAAATTGTTAGGGAGTCGTCCAAAGGATTTATCTGCAATATACAGGGTGAAAAACACTCTGTTAATTGCTGAGTATGGATTGAATATGGCTGATATATATATATAAATAAGTATATATATATATCTACAGGATTTAAGTGAATGATAGAAATAGTACATAATGAATAAAGTTTGATAAAGTCTTACCCCATTTAGTAATGAATGTCAATGACGGATTCGGCTGTTGAGTGGGGGCAGACAAAGCCGCCTCACCTCCTCGTGTGCTGGGAATTCCTGGCAGGGATTGATTGGCAGGGGGAGCTGCCTTAAATGGCGGCTCTCCGACCCGGCGGCGTCTGACATCACCGCCGGGTCGCGGGGCGCCAAAACGGCTACGTCCAGCCGTGAGCGTCCGTAGATGGATGGTGCGCATGCGTCGGCGGCGAACCTTGTCGCCAGCGCATGACGTCAGACGGCGCGTCGCTGAAAGGCGGCGCGTCGGCGGCCATCTTGGAATGTCCAATTTGCCCACACCTCTGGATTAGAGGATCTGGGCATAGCCATCCACATTGGGAGGAAGCCAGTAGATGGCGAGCGTAAGTCGCCGCTAGAGGGAAACCTCTAAAGGTGGATGGGGAACTTATCCAGTGGGCCGAGGGCGGAGAGGGCCGGGCGAGCCATATAGATGGGGGGGGGCCCTCTGAAAGAGGCTGCAAAGCTGGTCTATGTTGCTGTACCTCCAAAGTAGCCACCCCCGGGGCGCCCGTGCAAGCGACTTGAAACATGCAACAGTGGACATTTCTATAGGGAGCATCTCAAGAAAAGTATAATTCTAAAGTCTGGCGTTCATTGGCCAGAAAGTAAAAAGAAAAGAAGTACCAAGTTAAATTATGTGATAAGTCTGCCCGGCCATCCAGTCTTCCAACTGCTTTTGACAAAATAGAATTTATTATTAGAATCATAAATACATATCATATAAAATGACATATTTCTTAAGTCTATTGCAAATAGTGAGGCAAGAGAAGTACAAAAGACAGAGATAAAGAGGAACCAAACCTTGTCACAAATGCAACTTCTGTCGCTACATATATGCATCTAAACAAATTACTTTGGCAATTAACCAAAAATTTAGGTTTGTAAATATGTTTATTTGGTAAAGTAATTTGTTTAGATGCATATATGTAGCGACAGAAGTTGCATTTGTGACAAGGTTTGGTTCCAAAAAAAATGTTGGAACCAAACCTTGTCACAAATGCAACTTCTGTCGCTACATATATGCATCTAAACAAATTACTTTACCAAATAAACGTATTTACAAACCTAAATTTTTGGTTAATTGCCAATCGATTGGCATAGTATACATTATGTTATGCGAATGTACAGCTTTTTATATAGGAAAAACCAAACGTGCATTCTTCCACCGTATAAGGGATCATGTAACCCTTGTCCGTGGAAAGAAGATGGAAACCCCAATTAGTCGCCACATGGGACTATTTCATGCCCATGATGATCAAAAAATGCACTTTTTCGCACTCGAGCATGTACCCCCAGGTGAAAGAGGCGGTAATTATGATCGCACCTTACTTCAACGTGAGGCTCGCTGGATCTTTGACCTAAAAGCCACAACCTATCCAGGGTTAAATGATGCCCTCAGCTACAAATCATTCCTCTAACCAAATGCATTCCTAGATCTTTATGGGGGTAAAATACTTTGTTCCCTTTTTCATCCTTACCAATTTTTTCTCACATCTTGTCTTTCTCCTCTTTATCTCTGTCTTTTGTACTTCTCTTGCCTCACTATTTGCAATAGACTTAAGAAATATGTCATTTTATATGATATGTATTTATGATTCTAATAATAAATTCTATTTTGTCAAAAGCAGTTGGAAGTCTGGATGGCCGGGCAGACTTATCACATAATTTAACTTGGTACTTCTTTTCTTTTTACTTTCTGGCCAATGAACGCCAGACTTTAGAATTATACTTTTCTTGAGATGCTCCCTATAGAAATGTCCACTGTTGCATGTTTCAAGTCGCTTGCACGGGCGCCCCGGGGGTGGCTACTTTGGAGGTACAGCAACATAGACCAGCTTTGCAGCCTCTTTCAGAGGGCCCCCCCCCCCCATCTATATGGCTCGCCCGGCCCTGTCCGCCCTCGGCCCATTGGATAAGTTCCCCATCCACCTTTAGAGGTTTCCCTCTAGCGGCGACTTACGCTCGCCATCTACTGGCTTCCTACCAATGTGGATGGCTATGCCCAGATCCTCTAATCCAGAGGTGTGGGCAAATTGGACATTCCAAGATGGCCGCCGACGCGCCGCCTTTCAGCGACGCGCCGTCTGACGTCATGCGCTGGCGACAAGGTTCGCCGCCGACGCATGCGCACCATCCATCTGTCAGACGCCGCCGGGTCGGAGAGCCGCCATTTAAGGCAGCTCCCCCTGCCAATCAATCCCTGCCAGGAATTCCCAGCACACGAAGAGGTGAGGCGGCTTTGTCTGCTCCCACTCAACAGCCAAATCCGTCATTGACATTCATTACTAAATGGGGTAAGACTTTATCAAACTTTATTCATTATGTACTATTTCTATCATTCACTTAAATCCTGTAGATATATATATATACTTATTTATATATATATCTCAGCCATATTCAATCCATACTCAGCAATTAACAGAGTGTTTTTTCACCCTGTATATTGCAGATAAATCCTTTGGACGACTCCCTAACAATTTTTGGATATGATGCAGCTTTACACTTGCATCCAACTCTGAACCTGTTTATAAGCTCAGTAACCCTCAGCGTACTTTTCAATGAATATCAGGTATCACCCTCTATTTAGCCTACATTTGATACATTTCAACCTTTACAGTCTTGAACCATACAATCATTATCGCCTAATTAATTGGCTTTATTCATTTATTCCTTTGAATTTTGTAGCGTGTCTCTCTGCAAGCGACACAGTGCTATCTGTGGCATTCTGGGAGTGATATCATCTCTCTTTTCGAAACCTGTTTGTTTTTATACAAGAAATCGATAGTCAACATATGCAGTTATACTTCAGATATATCCAAGTATTTGTGGTAAGCTCTGCCCAGTTCCATTTTCTCAGCCTCCCCTCTGCTTTCCATGTCCCTTGTTCATTTATATCTGTATTAAATATGAAATTCATGTACCAATTGCTCAGTCAACTAGATGTATATTCTGTTTGAGCCAAGTTTTTATATATTGTATGAATATGTACACCTTGCCTGTACAATTTCTTTTGAAAAGGATGCGTTTTCATGCAACTTTGTTATTTCAGCATATCTTTGAGCTAAACCTATCAAACTCCTGAAGAAACTCCATAGAGTGAAACATGTCGAGTATGGCGAAGCTGTACACAAACTTTCGTCTGATTTAACACATATGTCTGTAAAGTATGGATGTATTATTTGTGTCCTTGTTGTCTCTAACCCTCTTGGGAAAATAAAATTCTATATTTTTATATATACATCTCTATTTGTCTATATACATTTTTCCCACCCAGATACCACTAGCAAAAAATCCCTGAGGCTTGTGGCCTCCTGTTTCCCCTCTCCTTCATAGAAGGTTTCCTTTTTTCTTATCTCCTTATCTGCAATCATGTCTATTTCTACATTGTATTGTTGATTGGTGCAGACTGCAAACAGGCTGAATGTAAACATTACAATGTTTGCACTGATGTGGGCCTGTGATGATGGCTTTTAAAGTATAGGAAAATAAAAGATTATAAAACGCTATATTTGCAAAATTGCTGAAAACAGCCCATAATGAAGATTTGTAAAGAGTGTTTACATTATGCTTTAGAAATCCCTTGTACCTTCACGCGTCAAATGTCACCGAAGGAAACAGAATCATGAACCTGCAGGAAACAATAAAATTGGGGCAAGCATCATATGCAAAGGCACACTGAGGCCATGATGTAAATACAGATTGTAGAAGTGCAGTAGTCGAAGATATTTGAACACTAGTTCCCCTTTAATTGGCATCAGGCAGTGGGTGGATCCATAGCCAATGGAAAACCCAATTTATAGAATCCCTTGCTTTCAATAAAAAGGGATGACATTGCTAGTGAGGCAATGGAGGAGGTGGAATCCCTGTGGCTGGAGCTTCAAAGGGAAGAAACAAATGGGAAATTAATATTGGGCTTATGCTACAAGTCCCCTGAAGGATGAGGATGAGTGGGCAACAAATATAAAAGAGCCAAGGTAAAATCTGGGTGGCTAAACTGTAGTGTAAAAAGGCATATAAAAGATAAAAAAATGGACTTTAACCACTTACCGCCCACCATATAGCAGAATGACAGCCGGAAAGTGATTGTATTATCCTGACTGGACATCCTATGACGTCGAGCAGGATAAGCCGCTAGCCTGTGCCCGCGGGGGCACGCAGCACGGTGATCGGTGGTGTGGTGTGTCAGTCTGACACATTGCATCTCCGATCCTTGTAAAAAGCCTCTAAAGTGGACTCTTTACCATGTGATCAGCTGTGTCTGATCACAGTGTAAACAGGAAGAGGCGTTTATTGTCTTTTCCTCCACTCGCACTGACAGACGTGAGTAGAGGAGAGTCGATTGGCTGCTCTCCTGAAAGGGGGGTCTGCTCTGATAATCAGCGCATTGATTATCAGTGCAGACCCATCGAGGATGCCCACTGGAGACCACCAGGGATGCCCACTGGAGACCATCAGGTGAGCCAACCAGGGATGCCAATTAGTGCCGATCAGTGCCCATTAGGATGGCACTCTGTGCCTCCTGATCAGTGCTGCCTATCAGTGCCATCTATCAGTGCTGCCTATAAGTGCCCACCAGTGCCAACTATGAGTGCCCATCAGTGCCCATTAGTGCTGCATATCAGTGCCACCTATCAGTGCCCATCAGCGCTGCTTACCAGTGTCGCCTATCAGTGCCCATCAGTGCTGTATATAAGTGCCTCATCATCAGTGCCACCTCATCAGTGCCAATCAGTACTGCTTCATTAGTGCAGCCTCATCAATGCTCATCATTGAAGGAGAAAATGATTTTTTTTTAAATATTTGGAACGCAAAAAATAAAAAAAACACAGTGGTGATCAAATACCTCCAAAAGAAAGCTCTTTTTTGTGGGAAAATAATGATAACAATTTAGTTTGGGTATAGTGTTGCATGACAGTGCTAAAAGCTGAAAATTGGACTGGGCAGGAAGGGGGTGAAAGTGCCCTGTATTGAAGTGGTTAACAAAAAGGTAAGACCGAGGGGTCAATGTCAGCATTCGAATACTACAAGGAATGCAATAAAAAAATTGTAGGAGCTCAATCAAGGCAGCTAAAACAGACCACGAGAGACACATATCAGAGGAGAGAAAAAAACGTAATAATAGTGAGAAAGTGAGTCAGATCAGATTGGCCCCATAAGGAATAACCAGGGGAAATTGGTTACAAATGACAAGCAGAAGGCAACTGCATTCTTCTCAGTTTCTACAAAGGAAAAGAAGGGGTATAATAATCAAGACTGTATTATTAGTAACATAACATACAATGTACCCTTGTGGCTAACAGGAGCTAGTGACCCGATGGCTTACACCCAGGAGGGGATGATAAGGGACTATATCCAAGAATTTGCTTATGAAACAGTATCATTAGTAGTAACCAGCATGGATTTATGAAAGATCATTCTTGCCAAACCAATCTGTTAACATTCTATGAAAAAGTGAGCTGTCATTTAGATAAAGTAAGGCCTGTGGTGTAGCTGGATTTAGCCAAAGCATTCGATACCATTCTCCATAGACCCCAAATTGAGGTCTGTTGGCATGCACGATAGTGTATATACCTGGAGAGAAAATGGATTATAAGGGCACGTTCAAAGAGTGGCGATAAATAGTGTGTAATCAGATTGGTCTGGAGTTGTAAGTGGGGTACCCCAAGGCTCTGTTCTGGGACCAATTCTGTTTAATTTATTCATAAATGCTATAGAGGTTGAAATAAATATTTCAATCTCAGTGTTAGCTGATGATGCATACAGCCAGGACTGCTGATAAGGGGAACCACCAGCCCTCCTCTACTGGGCCTGAAATATTGAACCTAAGAGGGAGGGCCCGGGGCAGCTGACAAGCCCATCTGCAGCCGTTTGTCATTCTATGACAGAGCAGAAGTTCAGTGCTATGTAAGCAGCGCTCCCACTCTGCTCCACAAGTTTGACTCATGCATGTTTCCCTCTGTTTACATCTGATTGTAACTTTGTTTCTCACCCCTTCCTCCTTCTAGATGTTTGCCTCTCAGATATTGGCTTCACATCCCCCATCTCTGTAATCAAGCTCTGAACTTTCTTCCTGATATATGTTATTGTGCCCCGGTGTCTCCCTGCAGTCCCTCACTCCTGTATTCCTCGTTCTGTCCAGATCTATTCTGTCTCCTGTCTGCCCAGCCCATACAGTGCCTTGCAAAAGTATTCATTGTTCTAGCCTCGAATAACACACAGAGTGGTACAGGTTTTGCTCAAGAATATCCCTGTATTTAGCACCATCCATCTTTCCCTCAACTCTGACCAGTTTCCCAGTCCCAACCGCTGAAAAACATCCCCACAGCATGATGCTGCCACCACCATGTTTCACTGTGGGGATGGTGTTCTTTGGGTGATGTGATGTCTTGGGTTTGCACCAGACATAGCGTTTTCTTTGATGGCCAAAAAGTTCAATTTTAGTCTCATCAGACCAGACCACCTTCCTCCATACATTTTGGGAGTCTCCCACATGCCTTTTCGCAAACTCAAAACGACATTGTTCCTTACTTGTTTGGAGAGTTCCTTGGTCTTCATGGCAGTGTTTGGTTAGTGGCAGTGTTGGTCATCTTACTTTAAAAAAGTAATTGCGTTGGTAACTCAGTTACTACATTGGAAAAGTAATTAGTTACTCAGCAAAGTAACTGTGACTTTTTTTTAAATATTCTAAGGGGCGGGTCTAGTATTACTGTAAGCAAGGGGTGCGTTCCCCCTGCACGTCTATTTCCCCTCTGTACCCCCCTGCACGTCTATTTTCCCTCTGTACCCCCCTGCACGTCTCTTCCCCCCCACACATATATCTGTCCCCCCTCTGTACCCCACTACACGTCTGTCCCCCCCACACACATATATCTGTTCCCCCTCTGTACCCCACTACATGTCTGTTATCTCCCCCACACACATAGTTACATAGTTACATAGTTACATAGTTAGTTAGGTTGAAAAAAGACACAAGTCCATCCAGTTCAACCACAAATTAAACAAAAAATATATATATATATTACATATATATATATCATACAATCCCATATACCCCATTCTATACCCACAGTTGATCCAGAGGAAGGCAAAAAAAAAACCAGCAGAGCCTTCTCCAACAACACATATATCTGTTCCCCCTCTGTACATCTGTCCCCCCAAACTCACGGATCAATTCGTTCCTCGGATCAGAGTCACAGATCGGATCGTTTTTCGGATCAGCAAATAATAATTGAATTTGCAAAAACCTGTGAAAATTCCCCCATCATATAGTCCCCACTGTAATATCCACAATCTCCCACACTGTAATATACATCTCCCCCACTGTAATATCCACAATCTCCCCCTCTGTAATATACATCTCCCCCACTGTAATATACACAATCTCCCCCACTGTAATATACATCTCCCCCACGGTAATAACCACGTCATCTGCCCCACTGTAATATTGGCTGTGTATGGCTGGGTATCGCCGAGTATGGCTGGTTATTACAGAGTATTGCAGAGTATGGCAGAGTATGGCTGGGTATTACCGAGAATTGCAGAGTATTGCAGAGTATGGCTGGGTATTGCTGAGTATTGCAGAGTATTGCAGAGTATGGCAGAGTATGGCTGGGTATTACCGAGTATTGCAGAGTATGGCAGAGTATGGCTGGGTATTACAGAGTATTGCAGAGTATGGCTGGGTATTACTGAGTATGGCAGAGTATGGCAGAGTATGGCAGAGTATGGCAGAGTATGGCAGGGTATTACCGAGTATGGCAGAGTATGGCTGGGTATTACCGAGTATGGCAGAGTATGGCAGAGTATGGCTGGGTATTACCGAGTATTGCAGAGTATGGCAGAGTATGGCTGGGTATTATCGAGTATTGCAGAGTATTGCAGAGTATGGCTGGGTATTATTGAGTATTGCAGAGTATTGCAGAGTATTGCAGAGTATGGCAGAGTATGGCTGGGTATGGCTGGGTATTACCGAGAATTGCAGAGTATGGCAGAGTATGGCAGGGTATTACTGAGTATTGCAGAGTATGGCAGAGTATGGCTGGGTATTACAGAGTATTGCAGAGTATGGCTGGGTATTGCAGAGTATGGCTGGTATTGCAGAGTATTGCAGAGTATTGCAGAGTATAGCAGAGTATGGCTGGGTATTATCGAGTATTGCAGAGTATGGCAGAGTATGGCTGGGTATTGCAGAGTATTGCAGAGTATGGCTGGGTATTGCAGAGTATGGCTGGGTATTACAGAGTATGGCTGGGTATTGCAGAGTATTGCAGAGTATGGCTGGGTATTGCAGAGTATGGCTGGGTATTACAGAGTATGGCTGGGTATTGCAGAGTATTGCAGAGTATGGCTGGGTATTGCAGAGTATGGCTGGGTATTACAGAGTATTGCAGAGTATGGCTGGGTATTGCAGAGTATGGCTGGGTATTACAGAGTATGGCTGGGTATTGCAGAGTATTGCAGAGTATGGCTGGGTATTGCAGAGTATGGCTGGGTATTACAGAGTATTGCAGAGTATGGCTGGGTATTACAGAGTATTGCAGAGTAATGGCTGGGTATTACCGAGTATTGCAGAGTATGGCTGGGTATTACCGAGTATTGCAGAGTATTTCAGAGTATAGCAGAGTATGGCTGGGTATTATCGAGTATTGCAGAGTATGGCAGAGTATGGCAGAGTATGGCTGGGTATTGCAGAGTATTGCAGAGTATTGCAGAGTATGGCTGGGTATTGCAGAGTATTGCAGAGTATTGCAGAGTATGGCAGAGTTTTACCGAGTATTGAAGAGTATGGCAGAGTATGGCAGGGTATGGCAGGGTATGGCAGAGTATGGCAGAGTATGGCAGAGTATGGCAGAGTATGGCAGAGTATGGCTGGGTATGGCAGAGTATTGTCAGGGTATGGAGAGATGGCTGTGACTGCAATTGTCACAGAGCAGCGCTGTGTGCACTACAGATCCCGCCCACAGCGCTGCTGCCATCCGATCTCTCCCCTCCACTGTACAGATCTACAGAGGGGAGAGAGGAACCCGCATCATCATGACGCAGGTTTGTTCACAAGTGATCGCTCCATCATTTGACGGAGCAATCACATTGTAAACGGCAACGGGTGCACCAAGATGGCCACCACTCCGGAGCTAGGCCAAAGCTGCGGCCTTTCCTAAGGCCGAGGACACAGAGCGCTCCGCTGATCGCGGCGGGTAATTGAGGGAACGCCGCCCAAGTAATGAGAACGGAGTTACCATGAGGGGAAGAGTAATCAGTTAGATTACTCGTTACCCTCTAAAGTAACGGCGTTAAGTAACGTTTACGCACATGCCAATTATCATTTTTTTATTTCTGAAAAATAGTTTTATGTATATATTTTTCTAATTTTACTTCACCAACTTAGACTATTGTGTTCTGATCCATCACATATAATTCAGATTAAAAAAACATTGAACTAAAGGCTGTACTGTAACTAAATAGGTAAAAAGCCAAGGGGGGCAAATACTTTTGTAAGGCACTGTATAACTTCCCTATTCTCTCCCCAATTGCTCTGCTTCCCTGAAACAGTCACAGCCAACCAGCTGAGTGTATTCCATTCTGAAGCTGTCTTTTGTCTTGTCTTAGTACGGCTTATCTGGGCTTCTCACTCCTTTCCCCCAGACTGGTTCCTTTCAGTTCACTACTACAAACTTTTCTCATTCCCCTATTCCAGGGATATGCAATTGTGTAGTGGTTTTCCTCGTCTTCTCAGTTCCCCGGCTGGCGCTCCTGGCCCTTCCCCTCACTGAGTGCCTTCACAGCAACCCACTTGTTCTGGGGGCACTTGTGCGTGTTCGCTGCCAAACCGCCTCTGCTCCCTCCTCACTGCCTGTGATTGAAAGCAGCAGGAGTCATTGGCTCCCTTTGCTGTATCTCAGCCAATGAGGAGGCAGAGACCCCAAAGAGCTTCTGCACGTCACTTGATCGGGATCAGGCTCAGGGGAGTATAAGGGGGGGGGGCTGAACTCTGAAGCTTTTAGAACCACTTTGATGTGTCCTATGTCAGTGACATGTCAGGATTTCTTAGCTCAATGGTAGTGCCAAAACACTGAGTTTACTCCATTCCAGATATAGTTTTCATGGTCTTTCTGCCCACTTCTATTTAAACGAACATCAAAATCTAGACACAGATATGCATTCCCACACAGGGGGTTCTCACCATCACTGCAAAAACACACATTCAGCCTCCTGGCTCTTGTGGCAGCTTTACTGCTCCAAGTACCTCTTCAGGGTCTCTCCTCAACTTTGTGGTGCTCCTGATCATGAACCACATTCCAGTGTTTATGCACAGATGCTTCACCTCAGCTCTGCGTCTTCCTTACAGCTTCCATGGCTCACACCGGCACCTCTCATGGCTTCCTTCACACACTGACCTTCTTGAGGGGTTGTGGCTCTGAGCTCTATCTCTTGCTTTTTTATGAAGCCAGCACACACACATTAGTATGCTTGCTTCCTAAAAAAATCTGGCATAAACCACCATTTTACAGAGTAGCACGGGGTCACCTTGGTAATATATATATAAATGTATAAATAATGTGATGTTATACTTTATATTTACTAGTATTCTCTTTTTTTTATTATATATATGTATGTATTGTTCCTAAAAAATGAAAATTGTATACTCACCTTTCCGTAATTTTCCTTTCCTGTAGCATCTTCATGGCAGCATACATTTGGGTTGTGACTCCACCCCTCACAACCTGACAGTACTGAATAGCTAAAATTGTAAGAGAGGACCCACCTCAGCATTCTCTGTATCTATCACCTCAGAAGTGTGGGCATCTGTATGCTGTCATGAAGATGCGACAGGAAAGGAAAATTATAGAAAGGTGAGTATACAATTTTCCATTTTCCTGTCGCATCATGGCAACATACATTTGGGAAATAACTTGCCAAATAGGTGGGTTCAAGAAGAAATTAAGTTTATTTAACAAGCAATTGAGGCATTGGCTTGAATGATTGACCTACCTAAATCCACAGTCGACAAATGTGCAGAATTTACTTTATAGTGGGACATAAAGGTGTTTTTGGAAGACCAAGTTGCAGCTTTGCATGTTGTCTCCACAGACACTCTGCAGTACGCTGCCCATGAAGTTGCCACTGCCCTAGTGGAGTAAGCTTTTAGACCCTCAGGTATTTGAATCTGCTGTAGGGAATAGTTTTTTTTGATGATCTTCACCAACCACGAAGCAATGGTCCGAGAGGAGGCTGCCTGTCCCATTTTGAAACCGTGAGGAATGACTAGAAGGTTATCTGTCTTCCTAAAGGTACTAGTTGCCGCAAGGTATGCCAAGATGTTGCCTTTAACATCCAGTGAATGCGGATCACCTTGAACTGTAAGAAGTGCTTGGAGACTTATCTCTTGGTTAAAATTAAACGAAGAGGAGACTTTTGGGATGAATCGGTCCGAAGGCCTTAGGACCACTTTGTCTGGATAGAAGACAAAATAAGGTTCCTTTGCAAGTAGTGCTTGCATCTCTGATACCCTCTTTGCTGAGGTTATGGCAATGAGGAATGTGACCTTAAGCGTTAAATCCCATAAGGAGATGGCTCCGTTAGGGAAGAAAGGTTTGTGAGATAGTGCTTCCAATACAATTGATAGATCCCATGCAGGGAAAGTAGGTTTTTTGGGATGTCTTATTTTTAGGCAGGCTTTTTGAAACTGCAGGACGAGAGGGTCTTGCGCCCACTTTACTCCTGTCATGGCCGATAGTGCTGAGACTTGAACTTTTAAGGTATTTGAGCCTAGGCCTTTTTCCAGACCAGACTGGAGGAACTCGAGGATTTGTGCCACCTCTAGTGATGATGTGTCCCAACATTGTTGTTGTGAAAATGAAATAAATTTTTTCCAGATTCTCTTGTAGGTGCTGTTGGTAGTGGCCTTTCTGGCTTGGAGTAGAGTTTCTACCACTCTCTGGGAACAACCCTGATCTAGGAACCTAGACCTTTCATCCTCCATGCTGTCAGATGTAGTTTCTCTGGCGACGGGTGAATAAATTGGCCCTGGAAGAGTAAATCTGGTGTGACTGGAAGAGGCAGAGGATTCTCTGTGTTCATCTGCATGAGCGTTGTGAACCATGGCCTCCTTGGCCAGAAGGAAATCACAGCTAACACTGTTGATGTTGATCTCTTGAGTCGGAACAGGGGCCTCGCTATCAGAGAAATTGGAAGGAAAATGTAGCCTAGTTGGAAGTTCCATGGATGTTTCAGGCAATCTATCCCTTCCGCCGATGGGTAAGCAGCCCTCGAATGGGATCTCCGGCATTTCGTGTTCGCTGGGGTTGCTGCCAGGTCTATGTCCAGAATACCCCAGGTTTTGGTTATGAGAGAGAAGGCCTGACGACTCAGGGACCACTCGTTGTTGGAGAAGAAGTTTCTGCTTAGGTTGTCGGCTAGATGATTCTGTGCTCCAGGGACGTACACCGCCCTCAGATCCGTCAGGTTCATTTGTGCCCATTCGAGGATGGGGTGAACTTCTTTCATAAGAGAACGACTCCTGGTGTCCCCCTGTCTGTTAATGTAAGTTACTGTCACTTTGTTGTCCATACGTAGTAAAACCCTGTTTGCCTCTCAAGAGGGGACCGAATGCTTAGAGGGCTTGAAAGGCAGCTCTCAATTCCAGTATGTTTGAAACAATCTTCCGGGTTTGGAACTGCCAGAGACCCTGGGCTGCGGGCTGCCTGGTCCCGAAAGTGGTCTCCCCATCCCTCCATACTGGCGTCGGAAGTGACCACTTCTTGTGGAGGGGGAACTATGTTCCTGAACCTCTTGAGGTTGTGTATATGGGTCCACCACCATATGGACTGTTTTGACTTGATTGTAAATAAAGATTGGTTGAGACATCGACACTCCCTTCCACTGCCTCAGAAATTAATTCTGAAATGTCCTTGTGTGCCACTGGGCCCACTGAACCATTGGTATGGTTGCTGACATTGAGCCTAGAGCACTGAGGCATGCTCTGGTTGGAATCGATACTGCTGCCAGTGATCTTTTAATTTTCTGGATTAGGAGAGTTGTCTTCTCTTGGGGAAGTTGTACTCTGTTTAATCGAGGATCTAGATCTGCTCCCAGGTAGATCATCTTCTGCGTGGGTTGAAGGTTGCTCTTTTCCCAATTTATCAACCAACCAAAACATTGTAGTATGGCAATCAGTGTTTCCCTATTGAAAATGAAAGATTCCTGACTGTCTGATAGGAGGAGGATGTCGTCCAAGTAATGATAGACTCTTAGATCCTTCTCCCTCAGGAAGGCTATCACTGGTAACAGGACCTTTGTGAAAGTCCTGGGGGCGGTGGAAATTCCAAAGGGTAGACTCTGGAACTGAAAGTGTTGATGTTTTACTGAGAATCGAAGGAATCTTTGGAACGTAACGTGTAGGGGGACGTGAAGATATCTGATAAAGAGATCTGCTAAATCGATGGATAGCATCCAGTCTTCCAATTTTATCGCACAATGGATTGATTGAATACTTTCCATCTTGAAAGACTCGACCATGATTTTCTTGTTGAGTTTCTTTAGATCTAATATTGGACACAGGTCTCCTGTCTTTTTCTTTACTAGAAATAGTGGAGAGTAGAAGCCTTTCCCTCTGGTGCAATGGAACTTCTACTATCACCCGTTTCTGAAGCAAGTCCTGAATGTACTTAACTAAGAGCATTCTCTTTTCTCTTGATGCTGGAAGTCTGGTTGCATAAAACTGGTCCATGGGAATTCAGTTTTTGATTTTCCACCTGTGAGCAAACTGAAAGGATGGCTAGTGGTCTCCTATGTTTTCCGCCCAAGCCTTCGCAAACCTCTTGAGCCTGGCTCCTACCACGGCAGGCTGGGCAAACGCACCATCAAAAATACTTTTGCTGTTCTCCTGTGGAGGCGGATTTTGTTTTTTGGAATTTCAAGAAGGAGGTCTGGGGATTCCTCCAGTTTCTCCGAAATTCCTTTCCGTGTCTGTATGACTTGGTCTCTCTATATCTTTCTGGGAGATTACACCTGAATTGTGGTGGTTTCTGTTGTTTGGGTCTCCTGTCTGAGGGAATAAGACTCAATTTCCCCCCCGGTGACTTTGGATATGGCTGTGTCTAGCTTTTCTCCAAAAAGGTTTGTTACATAGTATGGGATCTTACACCAGTTAGTTTTTGGAGCAGCATCAGTTGTAAAGGGTTTAAGCCATAGGGCTCTTCTGGCAATCACTGAGGCCAGCATTGCCCTTGAGGAGGATCTGATTGTGTCCACCAAGGCCTCTGCGAAACTAAGTTCCTGAAGAGCTGTGATCAATCTCTCTTGTTCTGCTCCTTCCAGAATCAGTTCTGTTAGATGTCCAGCTGGAGATGGTGGCCTACAAGCTCCGTCTGCTGTTGCATAGGCTCTTTTTAAATCAAGGTCGATTTTTCTGTCTAACACATCTCTACATGTCACTGCATCCTTGAGAGGTAGTGTTACATGCCTGGCCAAACGCAATAGTTAATGCGTCTACCACTGGAGCTGACACTAACGGATTTATGTTAGGCTCTTTTAGTGGGTAGAGTTTTGTCAATCTGTTGTTGAGACTGTTTTTTTTTTCTCAGGCTTTTGCCACTCTTCTTTGATCAATTCCTCCAATTCATCAATGAATGGGAATGATTCTGGTTCCTTTTTCAGGTTTGGAAAAAAAAAATAGTTTTTCGTGGGGCTTCTTTCGGCTCCTCCCATGTGATTGCTTCCTTCACGGATTTAACAAACGGTTCTATCATGGTAAAGTCGAATCCTGTTGAGACCTCCAATTCTTCACTGTCAGATAAGCTATCTGCTGTTTTTGATGTGCTTGGTGTAACCGCTGAGGAAATCTGAGCAGGCTTATCTGTTTCGGGTGTTGATCTTTGCTGGATCGCTTCTCTTACCGATTCTCTAATAATGTCAGTCAACTCTCTGGCATCTGTCTCTTTTCCTCTAGTAGCTTCATCAAAGCACGAATGACATGCCAATTTGTCTAGAAGAGCTGGCGCCACAGACCCAGCAAGCATTTGCGGTCACCCGGGATCGATGGCTGGCCGAAAATGTTCTGTGAGAAGAGGACCTTCTATGGTATGAATGACGGTGTCGAGAGGGTGACTTTGAGCGACTTCGTCTGCGACCTGAGTGGCTTCTCTGAGTTTAGCGACTTCTTCGGTGCCCTGAGCGGCTCCTTCGGTTATCTGAGCGAATTCTTCAGTGACTTGAGCTGTTTCTTCTGCGTCTTGAGTCTGAAGATCTTGAGTTCGATGATCTAGCAAGGCAAGGCTCTCTTTTTCTCAGTCTTCACTACTTACCAATTCGTCCCCTTACCTATTAAGCTGTGGATGGTCTGCTTGGGCAGTGGTCTCCATGAGGAGTGAACAGAGGCTTCCACCTAGAGTATGCAGTAGGATTTAGAGATGTACATAGGAGAAGCAGACCAGTCACCCATAGTAGAGAATAGATTAGTCTTGCCTTAGTGTAGGAGCAGGGATAGAGGGGTTAGCAGGCAGAGTTTAGCAGTAGATCAATCCAATAGGAATCCTGGGTGTCTTGCAATGACAGGAGAAAGGAGAAAGAAGGAAGTGCTGGAGACTTTTTAAAATTTATCGTGGCGAAATGACGTCACGATCGCGCATGCACGATAGCACGCTGAGGAGCCCATTGCCATGATAAGCCTATTTAAGGCTTGTAAAGTACCAGGCAACATACCCTTAAGACCATCATAGTGAGGTTCCTTCCATCTAGCTCATTTAGAGGCTGAACAGGCAAGGATTTTCACCCAGGAGAAGCTTGAACCTGGCTGGGGCGAGAGCAGTAAGGGGTCCTGAGCGTTCCATCCAGTCCCGGACAGGTGAGGAAAAAATGGAGAATACTGAGGTGGGTCCTCTCTTACAATTTATAGCTATTCAGTCCTATAAGGTTGTGAGGAGCGGAGTCACAACCCAAATGTATGCTGCTGTGATGCGATAGAAAAATAATTTGTTTAGCCCTAAGGCCAGTTCTCTGGAATGTTCCTGTCAGATCATGAGACTACACCAGCACATGGCAGTTAAGCAAAATGAGAGGCTTAAGCAGAAGTGCAATTTCACACAAACACAAGTCAATAAGGATCCAATCATGCAAAACCAGAACTCTTCACCCTTTCAGGAGTATGAAGCAATTATCTTTGTGGCAAGTATTACAAAGTCGTTAATTGTACTTCACAAAGTGAAAACAGTAGCTGTTACTTTTCCTCCTCTAATGGTGTTAAATCTGTACATCTCCATGTCATGTTGCTGGCAGAGTGTATGCATTCATTACACAGGGAGACCATATTGTGTGCTAGAAAAGTACAAGGCATTATTTTCCCAGTAAAAGCCTCTCTCCCCTAGTAACCGATTGCTTTTAATAAGATGTTAACAAACATGAGTGGGCGTATCAAGACTGCACTTTAATCATTCCTGAGAATCAGATCTCAGTGTTTGCTAATATTGCTGTCAAGTCACAATTATAGCTATACTTCTGTTATTGCCAGTGATTTCTATCAAGCCCCAAGTATAGCAGTCATTAAAGACAGGAAAGCAGTATATTAAGGTGGGAATGTTAATGTGTTAGTGAATGACTGCACATAATTATTGCACAATTTGCTACAGTATGTTCAACTTGTATTGTATTATCTTACAAACCAATGATCCCTTTTTGGAAAGTAGTCAGTGCAGGGTATTTAGTAAGAGGCACGGGGAGTTGTTTAAAGTTGTAATTTTTTTGTTACAATATTTTCGAAAAAAAAAAAGTAAAGTTTTTTCACAAAGTTTTTTTTTTTTTAAAGTTAGGTCTGACACACAGCATAGGTATAGTTAGAATTGCACCCCAAAACAAATTCTGCTATGCCTCCTGAGTATGAGGATACCACATGTGTGAGACTTTTTCCACAGTCCAGATGCATAGAAGAGCCCAAAATCCAAGGAGCACCTTTGGGTTTTCAAGGAGCATAAATTACGCTTCTAATTTCCTGACTACCTATCACATTTTTAGAGGCCCTGGAATACACCCACAAAATGACCCCATTTTGGAAGGCAAACACTCCAAGGTATTTTCTATTATGCATAATGAGTCATTTGAAAATGTAATTTTATGCCACAAGTTTTTGGAAAATGCAGAAACATTTTTTTCTTTTTTTTAAACAAAGTTGTCAGTTAATAATATATTTCTATTAGGAGATATTTACAGTACCTATGGGTAAGCCTTATTATAGGCTTACCTATAGGTACAACTTCCGTATTGGGGTGTATACAACCACTTTAATGTGCTGGCTTTTTCTCTTCCTGTTTAGCTATGAAACAGGAAGTCAAGGGAAATCTCACCAATGGGACATATGGCAAAAATAAAATAAAAATTACACCAAATATAATACACCCATACTCTATCCAAAATGAAAAGAAAAGTTTTGCCTATAATTCTACTTTAACCATTCCATACTATACCCAAAATGGGAAAAAAAGGCTTGGTTTAGGTAAGCGCCATGTTTTAAGTGAAACTTCTAGGTACATGAGGTTATATTTACAGGGCAGGATGATTTTATATTAATGATCAGTTTGAACCCCTCTGCTCAGAAAGTCATGTACACATTAGCTGCTAATAAATTGGACCTACTTCACGTTTTGGCCTGAGGTCCGTAAAAACAGGCAATTTAGCCTCTGTTTTACCAGCATTTGCCATGACAAATTTAACATGGTTTGTTGTCTTAACCAGTCAAATCTGCCCATTCAAGCCAATGGGGATGCACTACAATCGTGAGCCAAACACTTACCTTGCAGTACACCTACCCTTTTCAGAGTGTGTTTAGAGATGTGAAGGCCCGGAAAAAAAACTGAATAATTTCGGAAAAAAACTTATTTTTTTCCGTTTTTTTCCTGAAGGCTTTTTTGTTTTTTTCCCAAAAATTTGAAAAATTGAAAAAATAAAAAAAAATTGTGGAATATTTTTTTTTTTTTTTTTTTAATAAATGTTTATTGAAGAAATACAAGACAAACAAACAGTATAAACCTTCAGAGAAGACCATGCAACAATTGTGGCCAGTTCAAGAGTAATTTCAGACAGCGTTCAAAGCATATATCGACCATAAGTAGCCCCATTATAAACTGCCGGGTCGGTTTTTAGCACCTTATACTTCTAGTCCGACAAGCAAAAACGTAAACCTTTGGCCATACCGTCTACGATGTTGGTCAGTGGTCATGTATCACGAAAGAAGTGCATAGTCTAGGCATATGTATTCTAGAGTGTCTAAGAAGAACAGGAGGAGAGAGAGAGGAGACCTAGGGAGGAAAGATAGAGAGAAGAGGGGGGGGAAAGAAGGGGGGGGGGTGTGGTCGGCGTGCATGTAACCTTCATACATAGAAATCTTAAACTGTACTATTACAGAGAGAAGGGAGGTATGCATACATTCGGGTGTTTGTCTCAGGGGGCCACTTAGGGTGTATGAGGCCTGGTCCTTGAAAAATAAATAAAATAACAAGAAAAAGAAGGAAATAGAGAGATCGGGTCCAGGGCTCATTGGGCAATTATCTCCTTATAGGCTGTGGTGGTTTTAAAGTCCGTCCACTGGGACCATGTCAAGTTGTGACGCTCCGAGGTAATCCTGTCACGGTGTGTGATGTCTTCCATGAGGGCAACTTCCGCTATTTTTTGAAACCATATTTTCAATGACGGAGTCTCTGGCTGGCCCCACAGTGCAGGTATTAATGCCTTGGCTGTGTTAAGTAGGTGAGGGACTATAGATCGTTTGTACTTTCCAATAGGTTCCTTGGTTGCGTGGAAGAGGATGATCCAGGGTTCGGAGGGGAGGTTGACGTTGGAAATCTGGTATATAGTGTGGATGACTTTGGCCCAGAAGGGGCGGATAAGTGGGCACGACCACCAAATGTGGGCATGAGTTGCTTTGTTCCCACAATTCCTCCAACACAACGGGGAATTGGCGGGGAACATCTGATGGAGCTTCGATGGGGTGTAGTGCCATCTAGTTAGTAATTTATAATTGACCTCGGTCATTTTTGACGCCATTGAGGAGACGTGGACCAGCTGCAACACTTTATCCTTTTGGTTGTCTGAGAGGTAGGAATCTAGGTCTGCCTCCCACTTCGCGAGGAAGGAAGGGTGCTTATCGTCCTGTAACTTGATAAGCGCTTTGTAAAAAAGTGAAATACAGTGTTCAGGTGGGTCTGTTGGGTATAGTATTTCCTCAATGCCGTTCAGGTCCTGTAGCCCCCTCAGAGGCTGCTGAAGGGAGCCGAGGAAGTGTCGTAGTTGAATATACCTCCATTCATCGAGGGGCACTGGTGGATTAGGGCCAAGAATATCCCTTAGGGGTTTGGGAGTATTGGCTCGAAGAACGTGGTGAAGCAGGAGAGGTCTGTTTGGGGACCAAGTCTGGAAGCCAGGGTCTAGTTGGCCAGGGAGGAAGAAGGCATTGCCCAGGAGTGGCAGCAAGGGTGATGTGTAAGACCAAGAGAACTTTCTATGCAAAGAGTCCCAGATGTCCAAGGTGGAAGTGGTTAGCGATGAGGTAGTTGTGGCTAGATGTCTGTGGGGGCGTGGGAGCCATGGAGTGACTGCTAGGTCCGTATTGCTTAGAGCGGTTTCGAGGCTTACCCATAGTTTAGATTTGGCGGCATATCTCCACTCCGAGATCCTAGACAGGACCACGGCGTTATAATACACCTTAAAGTTTGGGAGGGCCAGTCCCCCAGCGCCCTTGGAGTGGAAAAGCACATCCCTGGACACTCTGGGGTGGCTGTTCCTCCAAACGAAGCGGGAGACCATGGTCTGTAGCAAGGAGAAGAACCCTATGGGCACACCCAGAGGGAGCATTTGGAAATAGAATAGGACTCTAGGCAAGATATTCATCTTGACTATGTTCACCCTACCCAGCCATGTGTGTGCCAGCGTTTTCCATTTTGTGAGGTCATTTCTGATGTTATTCAGCAAAGGGATATAATTATGTTTAAAGAGGGACTGGATGTTAGGTGTGAGAAATACTCCCAAATACTTCATACTACGGTGAACCCATCTGAAGGGAAAGAGGGGTTTTAATCGTTCTGCCTCTTTGTTGGGTAAGTTAATATTTAAAATCTCGGACTTTGATAGGTTGATTTTAAAGTTAGATATTGTCTGGAAGGTGGAGAAGGCTTTCATTAGGTTGGGAAGTGAGATGTGGGGTTGTTGCGTGAAAAATAAAATATCGTCGGCATAGGCCGCGTATTTGTGGGTCTTATTGCCTACCTGGATCCCGTGAATGTTTACATCTCGCCTCACGGTTGCTAGAAAAGGTTCTAGGGTAAGGGCGAACAGGAGGGGTGAGAGGGGGCAGCCCTGCCTAGTCCCATTAAACAGTTGGAATGGGTCGCTAAGGGTACCATTTATCCGGATCTGGGCTGTGGGAGAGGAGTATAGGGAGGTTATGCGATGGAACATTTTAGGCCCCAGTCCAAAATGGCGTAGGGTCATTTTCAGGTAGTCCCAGTCCACCCTGTCGAAAGCTTTCTCAGCGTCAGTGGATATAAGTAGGGTGGACTGGGACGACCTTTGGGCATATTGTATTAGCAATATTGCCCGGAGGGAATTGTCTTTGGCTTCTCTGTGCGGCATGAAGCCCGTCTGGTCCGTGGAGACCCAGCTGGGGATAAGGGGGAGTAGTCTATTGGCCATTACTTTAGAGTATAATTTGATGTCTACGTTTAACAGGGAAATTGGCCTGTAGCTGCTGCATTGGGTAGGGTCTTTTCCCGGTTTGGGGATGACCGAGATGTGAGCTGTAAGGGATTCTGGGCGGAGACCCGAGGACTGTGAGATAGAGTTAGCGTAGGACGTGAGGTGGGGTAAGAGAACATCGCTAAATTTTTTGTAGTAGAGGATCGTGTATCCGTCAGGCCCTGGGGCTTTACCTGTCGGGGTCGATTTCAAGGCCGTTTGGAATTCCTCAACAGAGAGTTCAGCCTCCAGTTCTTTGAGGAACCGGGGTGAAAGTTTCGGCAGGTTCGCTTCCTTTAAGTAAGAAAGCATACGCCGCCGCCTTTCTTGCACAGTCAGGGACGGTGAGTCGCATTGTACTTTGTATAAGTCCGCATAGTATTCCCTGAAGGCCCTCGCTATATGTGGGGTTGCATGCACTAAATTCCCGTTGGGTAGTTTTATTTTCGGTATAAATGACCCGGTCTGTTTTTCTTTAAGTGATCTCGCTAACTGTCTACCCGGTTTGTTCCCCCATTCGTACAATTTCTGCGAATAGTGTTGAAATTTTCTAACGGTGGCTAGGTTCAAAAGATTTTTCAGTTCTTCCCTTTTCAATGTAAGGGCTTCTAGATGTGCTGTGTGTAGGGAAAGCTTGTGTTGTTTGTCCAGGTCTGCTATTTCCTGCAAGACTCGCTCGAGTTGTTGACCATGCTCTCTTTTTTTCCTCGCCCCTAATTCAATAAACCGGCCTCTCATTGTGGCCTTATGGGCTTCCCAGACTATAGCTGGTGAGGTTTCCGAGGGCTTATTTTCCTTAAAATATTGCGATATCTGTGCAGATAACATTGCAACTTCAGCTTCGTTGGATAACAGGGAGTCATTAAGTTTCCAGTTATAGGTGCGGCGGGCCAAAGAGGGCATGTTCAAGGTGATCGATACGGGTGCGTGGTCTGATAACGTTGCAATACCTATTTTGGCGGATTGTAGTTGTGGGAGATGATAGTGGTCTATAAAAATATTATCAATGCGAGAGTATGACAGGTGTGTTTTCGAGAAGTGGGAGAAATCTTTGTCTTTGGGGTGAAGCATGCGCCAAACGTCTACTAATTGTCGCTCCATTAGTCTTTTTTTAACGTGGGCTAAGCGTTTAAAGGGTATGTGAGAGCGGCCTTGAGAAGTGTCCAGGGCGGGGTCTAAGGGCATGTTTATGTCCCCTGCTAATACCACCAGACCCTCTGCAAACTCAGCCAATTCCGTTAGGATTTGGGAGAAGAAGGTGGGCTGGTTGTGATTCGGAGAGTAGATGTTTGCCAGCGTGCAATGGGTGTTGCCCAGAAAGCCCTTTAAGAACAGAAAACGACCATGGTCATCCGCGTGCATTTTTACTAGCCGAAAGGGTGCGTCTCTACCAAATCCTATGGCCACCCCTTTTGCTTTATTTGTGTCTGAAAGACTATAGTACCACTGGGGAAAGTACGGCGAGGTCAGTTTGACCTGCGTAGTGTGGGTCAGATGCGTTTCCTGTAGGAATGCAATGGAAGTGGTTGATTTGCGTAGTTCACGGGTTACCTGATGCCTTTTGGCTGCGACATTCAGACCCCTGACATTGTAGGAGGTGATTTTAATTGTGGCCATCATATCGGTAGGACGCACCCTGCTGGCTTACGATACCATGCACGCCAACCACGGAAATGGGGACCAGAGAGGAGAGAAGGGTGGCAGTGTGAATAAGAAAGGAGAGGGGAGAGGAGAGAAAAAAAAAAGACAATTTTACAAAAACAACAACAAAGTCCGAGAGGACACATGTGGGAAATCTTAACCTGTCACGCAGATTCCTGCGGTGATCCCTGTGGGGAGAGGGAGAGCGGGCCTCCATCCACGGCCTCAAGGTAGGCCCGGACCGAGGAAATCGAGGGCTGCCCATTCTCGCCCACCCCAGGAGGAGGTGTGGGGGGGGGTGTACCGTGTAAAAGGTACATGGAAGCAAGGCGCTCCGCCTGCACCCAACTATAGTGCAAATTACATGGGGGAAGACATTTTGCTCCAGTAGTGAATATCAATCAAACCCGTAATGACCATATAACTTTAACTGCTGAGAAAACAGATGAATAACAACATAACATAATACAAGGCAGGGGTACTCATCTAACTGTAGGAAGCTCTTGTGCGGGATTGTCTCCTGGAGTTCTGACAGTTCGCCCAGGGGTAGACCCTGCCTGGTTGAGTAGGCAAGAGAAAGTACGTAATCGTTGCCGGTGTGCATCCCTTCTTATAAGTGCTTCTTGGAGTAGGAGTGCCTGTAAACCGCTAAACCTAACAAGAAATAGTAAAGAACAAAACAAAAACGGGGTAAGAGACAAGATCAGCAAGTATAGCCTCTAGGCCACTCGGCCCTTTTTCTTAGCCGTGCGACTGTGTAGATCCCTGCACAGATGCGTGCCTATTCCTTGTGGGTGGTTTTTGCCATTGAGAGTCCTGAATGTGCGAAAACTTTGGGACCGGGTCAAGCCATCCGGGCAAATCCACTGGAGGCAGATTAAGGTCTTTTAAGAATTGTGGCAACTCTTCTGGGAATCTGAGGGTATGTGAGCGGCCATTTTTGGTGGCGATTAGGCACGCCGGGAAGCCCCATCTATAAATGATCCCATTGGAGCGTAAGTGTTCCAGAAGTGGCTTAAGTGCTCTGCGGCGGTCCAGGGTTTCTTTGGAAAGGTCAGAAAAGATGCTTAGGATCGCTCCGTGAAAGTCAATATTGGGGGTGTTCCTCAACTTGGCTGTGATGGCATTTTTGTCTGAGAAATAGTGAAGGGGAATATTTTATTTTAACATGATGAATAACATATTTTAAGACAGGGTGTTCAAATATTTTCCAAATAATTTCTAAAAAAAATGTATGATATCAGATTATTCTAATTTCTGTGAACTGAGTGAGGACAAGCAAGTCCTAGGTAACAAACTGAACCCTCCAATGCAAGAACAGTATGCATTTCTTCCTTTAGGAGGTGCTGTGCTGCTATTGTAACAAGGAAAGGGTTTCAGTTTTGCTTTTGCATGTTAGTGGGTGTGTTTGGTTTGTTCTGTCCTCTTCACTAGGCCTCAAAAGCATTGGAAGAAAATTCAGAGCAACAAAAAGGACCTGAAAGTATATACATAATTTAAAAAGGTAAGAGTTTACATTTATCTGATTCTGAATCCAGAAAACTGAATCATTTAGCTACATTAGTTTATCTTTATAAACTTTTGTGTAAATAATAATTTAATTACCAGTAATCTGGTTCTTCCCCCACCCCCACATACAACCATAGATTAGTGCAGTGATGGCAAATCTTGGCACCCCAGATGTTTTGGAACTACATTTCCCATGATGCTTATGCACTCTGCAGTGTAGTGGAGCATCATGGGAAATATAGTTCCAAAACATCTGGGGTGCCAAGGTTCGCCATCACTGGATTAGTGTCTTCTTGCAAAGTAGTAATTTTTTCTTGTTTTTATTTCCTACTCCCCTCAGAAAAATGGTGAGACCAACATCTAGCACATGGAGGCATTTTCACATTACAAGTTCTTCTGAAAAGAAAAATGTGATTTGCAAATATTGTCAGATGAAAAATACATTTCCAAATGCTACCAGGATGACAAAACACATTCTTGTATGTAACAAGTGTCCTGTAGATAGTAAAAAATCCTTCATGGATCGAAGTGAAGAGGACAACAATGATGACAATGCACATAGTTTTTCTCAACGTTCTCGTAACAGAATGACTTTCAATCTTAAAAAGACTAAAAAGTGCTAATGTAGCATTTTTTTCAATTTTTACGAAAAATTTCTATTTTTTTCCTCCAAAAAAATTGTTTTTTCCAAGCTTCAAAATTTCCGGAAATTTTCAACTCTGATGTGTGTTACAGTGTGAATTTAGTCTTATAGTGTGATTCGTTGAAATCTGTACTGAAGTAACACTGTATAAATGTAGCGGCCATAACCCTCGATGGGGCGGCCTTAACTTTTGGGCTTACCGGTTACCTCAGCTTGGCTTGTTCTTCTAGGTCTAGGGGTTCCCAGGGTTAGTACCCAACGACTTTGGACGCTGACACCATAAAAGTCATTTAGAAAGGTTTTTATTCGCAGGGGTAACATCCAACAAACACAGTCTCGTATGGGAACAGAGGGCAAGGGTGAAGAAACTCAGGCACCTTGAACTGCTGGTTATTAGAAAGTCTCTAATGCAAACCCAGAGAGTAGCCACTCGCAGCTGGGCGCTTCAAAGCTGAACAAATCTCTAGCCAGAGATTATGGCAGTCAGCAATTTGATCCAGAACTTGCAAAGTCTCTAACCTTGAAGAAAGTTGCAACCAAAAGTGAACAGGATCCTTTCCTCAGTACCTGGAACGTTCTCTGTCTCCTTGGAAGTACTGGGAAAGCATGGATTCTTTAGTGTCCTTGACAACCCAGCAACCAGGCACTTCTTGGGATGCCAGCTTGTTGGCCCTCCTCCGAAGAGAGTCCTCCCCTGGTCGCTTACACGAGCTACGGTGCACCTCCAAGTTGAGAGCGCACCTGGACGCCTTGAATCCTTCCTCAGTTACTGCGCTTCGGACCAGCCGGTTTCAAGACTCGGGAACAGATGGATCCCTGCCCCAGACCAAGCAGGTCTATGGGGCTAGTCAACTTGACCATGTTGCGGGGTGGCACACGATCCCACGACCGGGACCCCTCGTGGGGCTACCCCGGTCCAGACTCAGGAACAGGCAGCTATGGCCGAACGAACCCCAAACATGTGACTCCAGGATCTTAAGTACTCTTCCCCAGACTCCTCAGCAGGGCCAGACGCGCCTACTGATTGGCTCCGGGGAATGCTGATACCCAAAACGTCCAACCAGGCCTGGTTCTGGGCCTGTCATGTGCACCTAACTGTACACATGACCAGGCAGAACCCTAGAACAGCCCAGACAAACTGATGCCAAAGTTAAACCTACACATTTAACCCTCAGAACCCCTTTACTGTTCTGAGAGAAATAACTAAATTTGCACATAGCAGACACCTTGCAAAAGTGTTGCCGCTACATAAAAATGCACATACATAAAGAAGCAGCAATCAACAGATTTTTTCTACAATTATATCATGTGTATTTCTTTGTTCACACCTGTCACAGCAATTAGGAATCAATATACTTGTCTTTGTCTTTGAGGAGACAGGCAGTGTGTGGGAGTAGGAGGTTTTCATGTGGAGGAGGAAAATGTTAACACAGAGGAGCACACTCAGATCCCCCCACATGCCAGCTGAAACCATGGGAGTCTTTTTTTTTTCCATATGTTTATGTCTGAGTAGCTTAAGGGGAAACATACATGCAAAGCAGAGATGGGAAATCGGGTGAATTGCAGATTTTGTGATTCGTCTGAATAACTGTATGCTGATTATTTTCAACCTGATGAACATTATACAAGAAGCCACTACTGGTACAGTAGTTATATGGTAAGGAATAAAAAAACTTACTAGCCTCATGATCTGTTATTTTCAAACACATAGAAGCACAACTGTCAAGCAAAGTCACAAAACTGTTACTACTTTAGTGTATTGCTTGGTTGTCACTGAGACAAGAACCTGTGCATAGAGTGAACAAAATATTGTCCCTTTCAAAAAGATTGTAGGTTATGCGGAGCCAGATTTGTAAAAATACAACACGGGCATCAAAATAATAGGATGTATTTAAAGGATAACTTTACTTTTAAAACCTATTATCCTGTTAAACATAGTCAGCACAAAACACTGCAAATGTCATTTTTTATTTCCTTTTTGTTTCACTGGCCTCAAATCATATAACGCTATCTACCACATTAAAATCAGCATTAAAATAGCTCATACTATTTTTCAAAAATCTTTTTTCACTAAAAAATGCTATTAAAATTCTGCATACGCTATTTCATGAATTGATGTGGTGTTTTATTAGTGAAAACCTTCAGTATTTTAGCGCTGCTGGTTGTTAAGGAGTCGGGGTATCTGCAAAGCGTTGGATGCAGAGTGTTTTTTTTTTTTTTGTCAGCAGGCAGCGTTCATTGTAGCTGATGCTGTATTTATTTTGTTATTTATTTTCTTTTTTTTTTCTTTTTAACAAAAAGGACTTGTCAAAAACCGGCTCTGTTTTTTTTTTTTTACTTTGGCCATTTTTTGGTGAATGAGTAGGGTACTACCGGGCCAGGGATGTGGGGAAGAGGCCCCCCCCCCAAACACCTACCCACGGGGCCTGGTATGGTTCAGGAGGAGGGGCTCTCTCTTGCCGCCCCCCCCCCTTTCCTGGCCTGCCGGGCTCCAAGCTCAGGTAAGGGTCTGCCATGGATTTTGAGGGGGATCTCATGTCAATTGTTTTTTTTTGCGTGAGGTTCCATGCAAAATCCTTTCAGACCCACAGGGGCATGCATGGATTGGGGGGGGGGGGCCACACTGTTTTTTATTTTTTTTAATACCGGATTTACTAGCTGACAGCAGATGTGTCATGGTTGTTAAAGGGGTTGTAAACTCTCATGTTTTGTCAACTTAATGCATCCTATACATTAAGGTGAAAAAACTTCTGACACTGACCGCCCCCCCAGCTCCCCAGTTATACTCATCTGAGCCTGTTTGTTCCCTTGGCGGAGCTGTGCTCTTACTCTCTGCCCGGGGTTCTCGGCTCTTGATTGGATAGATTGATAGCAGCTTAGCCATTGGCTCCCGCTGCTGTCAATCAAATCCAATGATGCAGGGTTCTCCCATGGGGTTTACCGATGCGAGGAGGAGCCGCGAGCGCTGCTGGGGGACCTGAGAAGACGAGGTTCGGGGTCCACACTGTGCAAAACGAACTGCACAGTGGAGGTAAGTATGATATCTTTGTTATTTAAAAAATTTTAACTAGGTTTATGTGGTATTTACTGAACGTTTCTTAATTTCGCTGTAAATAAAATATAAACCTTTAGTGTATTGAGCTTTTCAATAGCACATAGATATTGCAAGCGATCTCCTTTAGTGAATTGAGCCCAATGCCCTTTAATAGCCGTCTTCACAGGTTCTGGGCAGTGTAAATGTTGGTTTATTTACATGCAGTTTGTCTGTACTGATCAACAGTAAAGATGTACATGCCTGACAACCAGGACAGAGAGCAACAAGGTGCATATCAGAGATGCCTCTGTGTGTATGTCTTGCTTCTCTCAATTAATCGCTCAGAATCACAGGGATGGTAGAACAGTTGGGGTTAGCATGACTTATTTAGGGTCTTCTTCTAGCATTTTTGATCTGTTTCTACAATGACTACATAGGTGCAGTTTATTATAAAATGATATTTTCATATTGTTCAGTCCTTATCTCCTCATCTATTAATTTACTAGATGAAGAAGTTGAACAGGTGGCGATGCCAAAATCCCAATATATTTGAAAAAAGGAAACCTTCTATGAAGGAGAGGGGAAACAGGAGGCCACAAGCCTCAGGGATTTTTTGCTAGTGGTATCTGGGTGGGAAAAATGTATATAGACAAATAGAGATGTATATATAAAAATATAGAATTTTATTTTCCCAAGAGGGTTAGAGACAACAAGGACACAAATAATACATCCATACTTTACATATGTGTTAAATCAGAGGAAAGTTTGTGTAGAGCTTCGCCATACTCGACATGTTTCACTCTATGGAGTTTCTTCAGGAGTTTGATAGGTTTAGCTCAAAGATATGCTGAAATAACAAAGTCGCATGAAAACGCATCCTTTTCAAAAGAAATTGTACAGGCAAGGTGTACATATTCATACAATATATAAAAACTTGGCTCAAACAGAATATACATCTAGTTGACTGAGCAATTGGTACATGAATTTCATATTTAATACAGATATAAATGAACAAGGGACATGGAAAGCAGAGGGGAGGCTGAGAAAATGGAACTGGGCAGAGCTTACCACAAATACTTGGATATATCTGAAGTATAACTGCATATGTTGACTATCGATTTCTTGTATAAAAACAAACAGGTTTCGAAAAGAGAGATGATATCACTCCCAGAATGCCACAGATAGCACCGTGTCGCTTGCAGAGAGACACGCTACAAAATTCAAAGGAATAAATGAATAAAGCCAATTAATTAGGCGATAATGATTGTATGGTTCAAGACTGTAAAGGTTGAAATGTATCAAATGTAGGCTAAATAGAGGGTGATACCTGATATTCATTGAAAAGTACGCTGAGGGTTACTGAGCTTATAAACAGGTTCAGAGTTGGATGCAAGTGTAAAGCTGCATCATATCCAAAAATTGTTAGGGAGTCGTCCAAAGGATTTATCTGCAATATACAGGGTGAAAAACACTCTGTTAATTGCTGAGTATGGATTGAATATGGCTGAGATATATATATAAATAAGTATATATATATATCTACAGGATTTAAGTGAATGATAGAAATAGTACATAATGAATAAAGTTTGATAAAGTCTTACCCCATTTAGTAATGAATGTCAATGACGGATTCGGCTGTTGAGTGGGGGCAGACAAAGCCGCCTCACCTCCTCGTGTGCTGGGAATTCCTGGCAGGGATTGATTGGCAGGGGGAGCTGCCTTAAATGGCGGCTCTCCGACCCGGCGGCGTCTGACATCACCGCCGGGTCGCGGGGCGCCAAAACGGCTACGTCCAGCCGTGAGCGTCCGTAGATGGATGGTGCGCATGCGTCGGCGGCGAACCTTGTCGCCAGCGCATGACGTCAGACGGCGCGTCGCTGAAAGGCGGCGCGTCGGCGGCCATCTTGGAATGTCCAATTTGCCCACACCTCTGGATTAGAGGATCTGGGCATAGCCATCCACATTGGGAGGAAGCCAGTAGATGGCGAGCGTAAGTCGCCGCTAGAGGGAAACCTCTAAAGGTGGATGGGGAACTTATCCAATGGGCCGAGGGCGGACAGGGCCGGGCGAGCCATATAGATGGGGGGGGGGGCCCTCTGAAAGAGGCTGCAAAGCTGGTCTATGTTGCTGTACCTCCAAAGTAGCCACCCCCGGGGCGCCCGTGCAAGCGACTTGAAACATGCAACAGTGGACATTTCTATAGGGAGCATCTCAAGAAAAGTATAATTCTAAAGTCTGGCGTTCATTGGCCAGAAAGTAAAAAGAAAAGAAGTACCAAGTTAAATTATGTGATAAGTCTGCCCGGCCATCCAGTCTTCCAACTGCTTTTGACAAAATAGAATTTATTATTAGAATCATAAATACATATCATATAAAATGACATATTTCTTAAGTCTATTGCAAATAGTGAGGCAAGAGAAGTACAAAAGACAGAGATAAAGAGGAGAAAGACAAGATGTGAGAAAAAATTGGTAAGGATGAAAAAGGGAACAAAGTATTTTACCCCCATAAAGATCTAGGAATGCATTTGGTTAGAGGAGTGATTTGTAGCTGAGGGCATCATTTAACCCTGGA
Source organism: Lithobates sylvaticus (assembly GCA_028564925.1). Lineage (NCBI taxonomy): Eukaryota > Metazoa > Chordata > Amphibia > Anura > Ranidae > Lithobates > Lithobates sylvaticus. The sequence continues at coordinate 269,150,650 of CM053028.1, read as the reverse complement.
TAGGTTGTGGCTTTTAGGTCAAAGATCCAGCGAGCCTCACGTTGAAGTAAGTGTCCTTTGTTGTCTCTAACCCTCTTGGGAAAATAAAATTCTATATTTTTTTATATACATCTCTATTTGTCTATATACATTTTTCCCACCCAGATACCACTAGCAAAAAATCCCTGAGGCTTGTGGCCTCCTGTTTCCCCTCTCCTTCATAGAAGGTTTCCTTTTTTCTTATCTCCTTATCTGCAATCATGTCTATTTCTACATTGTATTGTTGATTGGTGCAGACTGCAAACAGGCTGAATGTAAACATTACAAAGTTTGCACTGATGTGGGCCTGTGATGATGGCTTTTAAAGTATAGGAAAAGAAAAGATTATAAAACGCTATATTTGCAAAATTGCTGAAAACAGCACATAATGAAGATTTGTAAAGAGTGTTTACATTATGCTTTAGAAATCCCTTGTACCTTCACGCGTCAAATGTCACCGAAGGAAACAGAATCATGAACCTGCAGGAAACAATAAAATTGGGGCAAGCATCATATGCAAAGGCACACTGAGGCCATAATGTAAATACAGATTGTAGAAGTGCAGTAGTCGAAGATATTTGAACACTAGTTCCCCTTTAATTGGCATCAGGCAGTGGGTGGATCCATAGCCAATGGAAAACCCAATTTATAGAATCCCTTGCTGTCAATAAAAAGGGATGACATTGCTAGTGAGGCAATGGAGGAGGTGGAATCCCTGTGGCTGGAGCTTCAAAGGGAAGAACTAAATGGGAAATTGATTGTATTATCCTGACTGGACATCCTATGACGTCGAGCAGGATAAGCCGCTAGCATGTGCCCGTGGGGGCACGCAGCACGGTGATCGGTGGTGTGGTGTGTCAGTCTGACACATCGCATCTCCGATCCTTGTAAAAAGCCTCTAAAGTGGACTCTTTACCATGTGATCAGCTGTGTCTGATCACAGTGTAAACCGGAAGAGGCGTTTATTGTCTTTTCCTCCACTCGCACTGACAGACGTGAGTAGAGGAGAGTCGATTGGCTGCTCTCCTGAAAAGGGGGGTCTGCTCTGATAATCAGCGCATTGATTATCAGTGCAGACCCATCGAGGATGCCCACTGGAGACCACCAGGGATGCCCACTGGAGACCATCAGGTGAGCCAACCAGGGATGCCAATTAGTGCCGATCAGTGCCCATTAGGATGGCACTCTGTGCCTCCTGATCAGTGCTGCCTATCAGTGCCATCTATCAGTGCTGCCTATAAGTGCCCACCAGTGCCAACTATGAGTGCCCATCAGTGCCCATTAGTGCTGCATATCAGTGCCACCTATCAGTGCCCATCAGCGCTGCTTACCAGTGTCGCCTATCAGTGCCCATCAGTGCTGTATATAAGTGCCTCATCATCAGTGCCACCTCATCAGTGCCAATCAGTACTGCTTCATTAGTGCAGCCTCATCAATGCTCATCATTGAAGGAGAAAATGATTTTTTTTTAAATATTTGGAACGCAAAAAATAAAAAACACAGTGGTGATCAAATACCTCCAAAAGAAAGCTCTTTTTTGTGGGAAAATAATGATAACAATTTAGTTTGGGTATAGTGTTGCATGACAGTGCTAAAAGCTGAAAATTGGACTGGGCAGGAAGGGGGTGAAAGTGCCCTGTATTGAAGTGGTTAACAAAAAGGTAAGACCGAGGGGTCAATGTCAGCATTCGAATACTACAAGGAATGCAATAAAAAAATTGTAGGAGCTCAATCAAGGCAGCTAAAACAGACCACGAGAGACACATATCAGAGGAGAGAAAAAAACGTAATAATAGTGAGAAAGTGAGGTCAGATCAGATTGGCCCCATAAGGAATAACCAGGGGAAATTGGTTACAAATGACAAGGAGAAGGCAACTGCATTCTTCTCAGTTTCTACAAAGGAAAAGAAGGGGTATAATAATCAAGACTGTATTATTAGTAACATAACATATAATGTACCCTTGTGGCTAACAGGAGCTAGTGACCAGATGGCTTACACCCAGGAGGGGATGATAAGGGACTATATCAAGAATTTGCTTATGAAACAGTATCATTAGTAGTAACCAGCATGGATTTATGAAAGATCATTCTTGCCAAACCAATCTGTTAACATTCTATGAAAAAGTGAGCTGTCATTTAGATAAAGTAAGGCCTGTGGTGTAGCTGGATTTAGCCAAAGCATTCGATACCATTCTCCATAGACCCCAAATTGAGGTCTGTTGGCATGCACGATAGTGTATATACCTGGAGAGAAAATGGATTATAAGGGCACGTTCAAAGAGTGGCGATAAATAGTGTGTAATCAGATTGGTCTGGAGTTGTAAGTGGGGTACCCCAAGGCTCTGTTCTCGGACCAATTCTGTTTAATTTATTCATAAATGCTATAGAGGTTGAAATAAATATTTCAATCTCAGTGTTAGCTGATGATGCATACAGCCAGGACTGCTGATAAGGGGAACCACCAGCCCTCCTGTACTGGGCCTGAAATATTGAACCTAAGAGGGAGGGCCCGGGGCAGCTGACAAGCCCATCTGCAGCCGTCTGTCATTCTATGACAGAGCAGAAGTTCAGTGCTCTTAATGTTAGCAGCGCTCCCACTCTGCTCCACAAGTTTGACTCATGCATGTTTCCCTCTGTTTACATCTGATTGTAACTTTGTTTCTCACCCCTTCCTCCTTCTAGATGTTTGCCTCTCAGATATTGGCTTCACATCCCCCATCTCTGTAATCAAGCTCTGAACTTTCTTCCTGGTATGTGCTATTGTGCCCCAGGGTCTCCCTGCAGTCCCTCACTCCTGTATTCCTCGTTCTGTCCAGATCTATTCTGTCTCCTGTCTGCCCAGCCCATACAGTGCCTTGCAAAAGTATTCATTGTTCTAGCCTCGAATAACACACAGAGTGGTACAGGTTTTGCTCAAGAATATCCCTGTATTTAGCACCATCCATCTTTCCCTCAACTCTGACCAGTTTCCCAGTCCCAACCGCTGAAAAACATCCCCACAGCATGATGCTGCCACCACCATGTTTCACTGTGGGGATGGTGTTCTTTGGGTGATGTGATGTCTTGGGTTTGCACCAGACATAGCGTTTTCTTTGATGGCCAAAAAGTTCAATTTTAGTCTCATCAGACCAGACCACCTTCCTCCATACATTTTGGGAGTCTCCCACATGCCTTTTCGCAAACTCAAAACGTGGCATTTTGTTTTTTGCTGAAAGTAATGGCTTTCTTCTGGCCACTCTGCCATAAAGCCCAACTCTATGGACCGACGGCTTATTGTCGTCCTATGTACAGATACTCCAGTCTCTGCTGTGGAACTCTGCAGCTCCTCCAGGGTTACCTTAGGTCTCTGTGCTGCCTTTCTGATTATTTCCCTCCTTGCCCGATCTGTCAGTTTTGGTGTGCGGCCGCCTCATGGCAGGTTTACTGTTGTGCCATGTTCTTTCCATTTGGTTATGATACATTTGATGGTGCTCCTAAGGATCATCAAAGATTTGGATTTTTTTTATAACCTAACCCTGACTTGTACTTCTCAACAACATTGTTCCTTACTTGTTTGGAGAGTTCCTTGGTCTTCATGGCAGTGTTTGGTTAGTGGCAGTGTTGGTCATCTTACTTTAAAAAAGTAATTGCGTTGGTAACTCAGTTACTACATTGGAAAAGTAATTAGTTACTCACCAAAGTAACTGTGACTTTTTTTTAAATATTCTAAGGGGCGGGTCTAGTATTACTGTAAGCAAGGGGTGCGTTCCCCCCCTGCAGGTCTATTTCCCCTCTGTACCCCCCTGCACGTCTATTTCCCCTCTGTACCCCCCTGCACGTCTCTTCCCCCCCACACATATATCTGTCCCCCCTCTGTACCCCACTACACGTCTGTCCCCCCCACACACATATATCTGTTCCCCCTCTGTACCCCACTACATGTCTGTCATCTCCCCCACACACATATATCTGTTCCCCCTCTGTACATCTGTCCCCCCCCCAAACTCACGGATCAATTCGTTCCTCGGATCCCACTGATCCCACTGTAATATCCACAATCTCCCCCACTGTAATATACATCTCCCCCACTGTAATATCCACAATCTCCCCCACTGTAATATACATCTCCTGCACTGTAATATACACAATCTCCCCCACTGTAATATACATCTCCCCCACTGTAATATCCATGTCATCTCCCCCACTGTAATATTGGCTGTGTATGGCTGGGTACGGCTGGGTATCGCCGAGTATGGCTGGTTATTACCGAGTATTGCAGAGTATGGCAGAGTATGGCTGGGTATTACCGAGTATTGCAGAGTATTGCAGAGTATGGCTGGGTATTACTGAGTATTGCAGAGTATTGCAGAGTATGGCAGAGTATAGCAGAGTATGGCAGAGTATGGCTGGGTATTACCGAGTATTGCAGAGTATGGCAGAGTATGGCTGGGTATTACTGAGTATTGCAGAATATTGCGGAGTATGGCTGGGTATTACTGAGTATTGCAGAGTATGGCAGAGTATGGCTGGGTATTACAGAGTATTGCAGAGTATGGCTGGGTATTACAGAGTATTGCAGAGTATTGCAGAGTATTGCAGAGTATAGCAGAGTATAGCAGAGTATGGCTGGGTATTATCGAGTATTGCAGAGTATGGCAGAGTATGGCTGGGTATTGCAGAGTATTGCAGAGTATGGCTGGGTATTACAGAGTATTGCAGAGTATGGCTGGGTATTACAGAGTATTGCAGAGTATGGCTGGGTATTACCGAGTATTGCAGAGTATGGCAGAGTATGGCTGGGTATTACCGAGTATTGCAGAGTATGGCTGGGTATTACTGAGTATTGCAGAGTATTGCAGAGTATTGCAGAGTATGGCAGAGTATGGCTGGGTATGGCTGGGCATTACCGAGTATTGCAGAGTATGGCAGAGTATGGCTGGGTATTACTGAGTATTGCAGAATATTGCGGAGTATGGCTGGGTAATACTGAGTATTGCAGAGTATGGCAGAGTATGGCTGGGTATTACAGAGTATTGCAGAGTATGGCTGGGTATTACAGAGTATTGCAGAGTATTGCAGAGTATAGCAGAGTATAGCAGAGTATAGCAGAGTATGGCTGGGTATTATCAAGTATTGCAGAGTATGGCAGAGTATGGCTGGGTATTGCAGAGTATTGCAGAGTATGGCTGGGTATTACAGAGTATTGCAGAGTATGGCTGGGTATTACAGAGTATTGCAGAGTATGGCTGGGTATTACCGAGTATTGCAGAGTATTGCAGAGTATAGCAGAGTATGGCTGGGTATTATCGAGTATTGCAGAGTATGGCAGAGTATGGCTGGGTATTGCAGAGTATTGCAGAGTATTGCAGAGTATGGCTGGGTATTACCGAGTATTGCAGAGTATTGCAGAGTATGGCAGAGTATTACCGAGTATTGCAGAGTATGGCAGAGTATGGCTGGTATTACCGAGTATTGCAGAGTATGGCAGAGTATGGCTGGGTATTACCGAGTATGGCAGAGTATGGCCGAGTATGGCAGAGTATGGCCGAGTATGGCAGAGTATGGCTGGGTATTGGCTGGGTATGGCAGAGTATTGTCACGGTATGGCAGAGTATTGTCAGGGTATTGCAGAGTATTGTCAGGGTATTGTCCGGGTATGGAGAGATGGCTGTGACTGCAATTGTCACAGAGCAGCGCTGTGTGCACTACAGATCCAGCCCACAGCGCTGCTGCCATCCGATCTCTCCCCTCCACTGTACAGATCTACAGAGGGGAGAGAGGAACCCGCATCATCATGACGCAGGTTTGTTCACAAGTGATCGCTCCATCATTTGACGGAGCAATCACATTGTAAACGGCAACGGGTGCACCAAGATGGCCACCGCTCCGGAGCTAGGCCAAAGCTGCGGCCTTTCCTAAGGCCGAGGACACAGAGCGCTCCGCGGATCGCGGCGGGTAATTGCAGGAACGCCGCCCAAGTAATGAGAACGGAGTTACCATGAGGGGAAGAGTAATCAGTTAGATTACTCGTTACCCTCTAAAGTAACGGCGTTAAGTAACGTTTACGCACATGCCAATTATCATTTTTTTATTTCTGAAAAATAGTTTTATGTATATATTTTTCTAATTTTACTTCACCAACTTAGACTATTGTGTTCTGATCCATCACATATAATTCAGATTAAAAAAACATTGAACTAAAGGCTGTACTGTAACTAAATAGGTAAAAAGCCAAGGGGGGCAAATACTTTTGTAAGGCACTGTATAACTTCCCTATTCTCTCCCCAATTGCTCTGCTTCCCTGAAACAGTCACAGCCAACCAGCTGAGTGTATTCCATTCTGAAGCTGTCTTTTGTCTTGTCTTAGTACGGCTTATCTGGGCTTCTCACTCCTTTCCCCCAGACTGGTTCCTTTCAGTTCACTACTACAAACTTTTCTCATTCCCCTATTCCAGGGATATGCAATTGTGTAGTGGTTTTCCTCGTCTTCTCAGGTCCCTGGCTGGCGCTCCTGGCCCTTCCCCTCACTGAGTGCCTTCACAGCAACCCACTTGTTCTGGGGGCACTTGTGCGTGTTCGCTGCCAAACCGCCTCTGCTCCCTCCTCACTGCCTGTGATTGAAAGCAGCAGGAGTCATTGGCTCCCTTTGCTGTATCTCAGCCAATGAGGAGGCAGAGACCCCAAAGAGCTTCTGCACGTCACTGGATCGGGATCAGGCTCAGGGGAGTATAAGGGGGGGCTGAACTCTGAAGCTTTTAGAACCACTTTGATGTGTCCTATGTCAGTGACATGTCAGGATTTCTTAGCTCAATGGTAGTGCCAAAACACTGAGTTTACTCCATTCCAGATATAGTTTTCATGGTCTTTCTGCCCACTTCTATTTAAACGAACATCAAAATCTAGACACAGATATGCATTCCCACACAGGGGGTTCTCACCATCACTGCAAAAACACACATTCAGCCTCCTGGCTCTTGTGGCAGCTTTACTGCTCCAAGTACCTCTTCAGGGTCTCTCCTCAACTTTGTGGTGCTCCTGATCATGAACCACATTCCAGTGTTTATGCACAGATGCTTCACCTCAGCTCTGCGTCTTTCTTACAGCTTCCATGGCTCACACCGGCACCTCTCATGGCTTCCTTCACACACTGACCTTCTTGAGGGGGTGTGGCTCTGAGCTCTATCTCTTGCTTTTTTATGAAGCCAGCACACACACATTAGTATGCTTGCTTCCTAAAAAAATCTGGCATAAACCACCATTTTACAGAGTAGCACGGGGTCACCTTGGTAATATATATATAAATGTATAAATAATGTGATGTTATACTTTATATTTACTAGTATTCTCTTTTTTTTATTATTATAGTATGTATTGTTCCTACATTTACTGCAGGTAAAACTACTTTCATTTTCTGACACGTTAAAAACTGAAAATTGTATACGCACCTTTCCGTAATTTTCCTTTCCTGTCGCATCTTCATGACAGCATACATTTGGGTTGTGACTCCACCCCACACAACCTGATAGTACTGAATAGCTATAAATTGTAAGAGAGGACCCATCTCAGTATTCTCTGTATCTATCACCTCAGAACTTTAGAAGGGTGGGCATCTGTAATCTGCCATGAAGATGCGACAGGAAAGGAAAATTATGGAAAGGTGAGTATACAATTTTCAGTTTTCCTGTTGCATCATGGCGGCATACATTTGGGAAATAACTCACCAAATTGGTGGGTTCAAGAAGAAATTACGTTTATTTAACAAGCAATTGAAGCATTGGCTTGAATGATTGACCTACCTAAATCCACAGTCGACAAATGTGCAGAATTTACTTTATAGTGGGACATAAAGGTGTTTTTGGAAGACCAAGTTGCGGCTTTGCATATTGTCTCTGCAGGCACTCTGCAGTACGCTGCCCATCAAGTCGCCACTGCCCTAGTGGAGTAAGCTTTTAGACCCTCAGGTATTTGAATCTGCTGTAGCAAATAGTTTTTTTTGATGATCTTCACCAACCACGAAGCAATGGTCCGAGAGGAGGCTGCCTGTCCCATTTTGAAACCGTGAGGATTGACTAGAAGGTTATCTGTCTTCCTAAAGGTAGTAGTTGCCGCAAGGTATGCCGAGATGTTGCCTTTAACATCCAGTGGATGCGGATCACCTTGAACTGTGGGAAGTGCTGGAAGACCTATCTCTTGGTTAAAATGAAATGAAGAGGTGACTTTTGGGATGAATCGGTCCGAAGGCCTTAGGACCACTTTGTCTGGATAGAAGACTAAATAAGGTTCCTTTGCAAGTAGTGCTTGCATCTCTGAGACCCTCTTTGCTGAGGTTGTGGCAATGAGGAATGTGACCTTAAGTGTTAAATCCCATAAGGAGATGGCTCCGTTAGGGAAGAAAGGTTTGTGAGACAGTGCTTCCACTACAATTGATAGATCCCATGCCGGAAAAGTAGGTTTTCTGGGAGGTCTTATTTTTAGACAAGCTTTTTGAAACTGCAAGACGAGAGGGTCTTGGGCCCACTTTATTCCTGTCATAGCCGATAGTACTGAGACATAAACTTTTAAGGTAGTTGAGCCTAGGCCCTTTTCCAGACTAGACTGGAGGAATTCAAGAATTTGTGCTACCTCTAGTTATGATGTGTCCCAACATTGTTGTTGTGAAAATGAAATACATTTTTTCCAGATTCTCTTGTAGGTGTTGTTAGTAGTGGCTTTTCTGGCTTGGAGTAGAGTTTCTACTACTCTCTGGGAACAACCCTGATCTAGGAACCTAGACCTTTTAGCCTCCATGCCATCAGATGTAGTTTCTCTGGCGACGGGTGAAGAAATTGGCTATGGAAGAGTAAATCTGGTGTGACTGGAAGAGGCAGAGGATTCTCTGAGTTCATCTGCATGAGCGTTGTGAACCATGGCCTCCTTGGCCAGAAGGGAATCACAGCTAACACTGTTGATGTTGATATCTTGAGTCGGAACAGGGGCCTCGCTATCAGAGAAATTGGAAGGAAAATGTAGCCTAGTTGGAAGTTCCATGGATGTTTCAGGCAATCTATCCCTTCCGCCGATGGGTAAGCAGCCCTTGAAAGATATCTCCGGCATTTCGTGTTCTCTGGGGTTGCTCGTTGCTGCCAGGTCTATGTCCAGAATACCCCAGGTTTTGGTTATGAGAGAGAAGGCCTGACGACTCAGGGACCACTCGTTGTTGGAGAAGAAGTTTCTGCTTAGGTTGTCGGCTAGATGATTCTGTGCCCCAGGGACATACACCGCCTTCAGATCTGTCAGGTTTGTTTGTGCCCATTCGAGGATGGGGCAGACTTCTTCCATAAGAGAGTGACTCCCTGTGCCCCCCTGTCTGTTGATGTAAGTTATTGCCACTTTGTTGTCCATATGTAATAACACCCCTTTACCTCTCAAGAGGGGACCGAATGCTAAGAGGGCTTGAAAGGCAGCTCTCAATTCCAGTATGTTTGAAACAATCTTCCGGGTTTGGAACTGCCAGAGACCCTGGGCTGCGGGCTGCCTGGTCCCGAAAGTGGGCTCCCCATCCCTCCATACTGGCGTCGGAAGTGACCACTTCTTGTGGAGGGGGAACTATGTTCCTGAACTTCTTGAGGTTGTGTATGTGGGTCCACCACCATATGAACTGTTTGATTTGATTGGAAATAAAGATTGGTTGAGACATCGACACTCCCTTCCACTGCCTCAGAAATGAATTCTGAAATGTCCTTGTGTGCCACTGGGCCCACTAAACCATTGGTATGGTTGCTGACATTGAGCCTAGAGTGCTGAGGCATGCTCTGGTTGGAATCAATACTGCTGCCAGTGATCTTTTAATTTTCTGGATTAGGAGAGTTGTCTTCTCTTGGGGAAGTTGTACTCTGTTTAATCGAGTGTCTAGTTCTGCTCCCAGGAAGATCATCTTCTGCATAGGTTAAAGTTTGCTCTTTTGCCAATTTATCAACCAACCAAAACATTGTAGTATGGCAATCAGTGTTTCCCTATTGAAAATGAAAGATTCCTGACTGTCTGATAGAAGGAGGATGTCGTAGTGAAGGACTCTTGGACCCCTCTCTCTCAGGAGGGCTATCACTGGTAGCAGGACCTTTGTGAAAATCCTGGGGGCAGTGAAATTTCCGAAAGGGTAGACTCTGGAACTGAAAGTGTTGATGTTTTACTGAGAATCGAAGGAATCTTTGGAACGTAGCGTGTATGGGGACATGAAGATATGCGTTGAATAAATCTAGGGATAGCATCCAGTCTTCCAGATTTATCGCACAAAGGATTGATTGAAGACTTTCCATCTTGAAAGACTCGACCATGATTTTCTTGTTGAGTTTCTTTAGATCTAATATTGGACACAGGTCTCCTGTCTTTTTCTTCACTAGAAATAGTGGAGAGTAGAATCCTTTCCCTCTCTGGTGCAATGGAACTTCTACTATCGCCCGTTTCTGAAGCAAGTCCTGAATGTACTTGATTAAGAGCATTCTCTTTTCTCTTGATGCTGGAAGTCTGGTTGCATAAAACTGGTCCTTTGGAATTCGGTTTTTGATTTTCCACCCGTGACCAAACTGAATGGTGGCCACCATCCAGGGATCTCTTATGTTCTCCGCCCAAGCCTTTGTGAACTTACTGAGCCTGGCTTGTACCACCGCAGGCTGGACCAACGCACCATCAAAAAGACTTCTCTGTTCTCCTGACTTGGCCTCTCTATACCTCTCTGGGAGATTACATCTGAATTGTGGCGGTTTCTGTTGTTTTGGTCTCCTGTCTGAGGGAATGAAGCCCGATTTTCCCCCGGTAACTTTGGATATGGCTGTGTCTAGCTTTTCTCCAAAAAGGTTTGTTCCATAGTATGGGATCTTACACCAGTTCGTTTTTGAAGCAGCATCAGCTGTCCAGGGTTTAAGCCATAGGGCTCTTCTGGCGATCACGGAGGCCAGCATTGCTCTTGAGGGGGACCTGATTGTGACCACCAAGGCCTCTGCCACAAAGTCCCCTGCGAGACTGAGTTCCTGAAGAGCTGTGACCACTCTCTCCTGTTCTGCTCCCTCCATAATCAGTTTCTTAACATTAGACAAATGAATGGGAATGATTCCAGATCCTTCTTCAGGTTTGGAAAAAAAATAATTGTTTTCCGTGGGGCTTCTTTAGGCTCCTCGCATCAGATTGCTTCTTTCACAGACTTAACAAACGGCTCTATCAGGGTAAAGTCAAATCCTGTTGAGGCCATTAAAATTCTTTAGTGTCAGATGAGCTATCTGCTATTTTTGATGTGCTGGGTGTAATGGCTGAGGTAGTCTGAGCAGGCTTATCTGCTTCAGATGTTGATATTTGTTGGATCGATTCTCTAACCGATTCTCTAATGATGTCAGTCACCTCTCTGGCATCTGTCTCTTTTTCTGCAGTAGCTTCATCGAAGCACGAATGACATGCCAATTTGTCTAGAAGAGCTGGCGCCACAGACCCAGCAAGCATTTGCAGTCAGGCGGGAGCGATGGCTAGCTGAAGATGTTTTGTGGAAAGAGGACCTTCTGTGGTATGAGTGATGGTGTCAAGAGGGTGACCTAGAGAGACTTTGCCTGCGACCTGAGTGGCTTCTTTGAGTTGAGCAAATTCTTCGGTGCCCTGAGTGGCTCCTTCGGTTATCTGAGCGAATTCTTCAGTGACTTGAGCTGTTTCTTCTGCGTCTTGAGTCTGAAGATCTTATGGACCTGATAGGGCTGTCCAATAAGGCAGCATTAGTGGCAAGGCTCCCTTTTTCTCAATCTTCACTACTTACTAATTCGTCCCCTTACCTATTAAGCTGTGGATGGTCTGCTTTGGCAATGGTCTCCACGAATGGTGGACAGAGGTTTCCACCTAGAGTATGCAGGAGGAGTTAGAGAATACAAAGAGAAGCAGGTCAGTCACCCATAGTGGAGACTAAGTAATGCCGCGTACACACGTGCGGACTTTTGCCGGCGGACCTAGTCCAGCGGACAATCCCGCGGGACTTTCCAGCTAGGTCCGCTGGACTTTCCGAGCGTGTGGACTTGCCCACACACGCACGGACTTCTCCAGCGGATAATCCGCCGGCCAAAAGTCCGCGGGACTTTTGAAAATGAACGGACTTGCCCACACACGGAGCAGTCCGTTCATTTCGAACGTAACTTCAGGTTACGTAGCTAGCGTAGGCAGTAAATGCCGCCGCGCTAGCTCCGCAAGCTGGCATGGATTTAAAGGGAATCCCCACGCCGAAAAAACGGCGTGGGGGTTCCCCCCAAATCCAAGTCAGACCCTCATCCGAGCACGCAGCCTGGCAGGCCAGGAAAGGGGTGGGGACGAACGAGCGCCCCCCCCCTCCTGAGCCGTACCAGGCCGCGTGCCCTCAACATGGGGGTGCCCTGGGGAAAGGGGGGCCGTGCGCCCCCCCCCACCCCAAAGCACCTTGTCCCCATGTTGATGAGGACAAGGGCCTCTTCCCGACAACCCTGGCCGTTGGTTGTCGGGGTCTGCGGGCGGGGGCTTATCGGAATCTGGGAGCCCCCTTTAATAAGGGGGCCCCCAGATACCGGCCCCCCACCCTATGTGAATGAGTATGGGGTACGATGTACCCCTACCCATTCACCTAAGGTGTAAAATGTAAAGTACAAAAACACACACACTTTTGAAAAAATATTTTATTGCACTGCTCCGGGGGTCTTCTTCCGTCTTGGGGGTCTTCTCGCCGGACTCCTCCGCTCTCTTCTGCTCTTTTACCTAGCTCTTTCACGAGCGGGGGAGTCCGGCTACCTTCTTCGTCGTCGCCGCCGTCGTCTGGGGGTCTCGATCCGCCTTCGGGGGTCTTCCGGGGGTCTCTTCTGTTCTTGCGGCGGTCGTCGTCTTCCGCGCCGCCGGCGCCTTCTTCTTCTTCTTGTCCTTCTTCTTGTTCTTCTTCTTCCGATGTTGACCCGTCGCTGTCTCTGCCCGGAATGCCTGTGCCGCTCTGCGCTCGGACTTATATAGGGACATGGGGGACAGGGTCACATGTTCATGTCACATGGTGACCCCGCCCCCTTGCGATGTCACAGTCCCAGCATCCTCCGGGACTGTGACATCACCATGTGACATGTGCATGTGACCCTGTCCCCCATGTCCCTATATAAGTCCGAGCGCAGAGCGGCACAGGCATTCCGGGCAGAGAAAGCGTCGGGTCAACATCGGAAGAAGAAGAACAAGAAGAAGGACAAGAAGAAGAAGAAGGCGCCGGCGGCGCGGAAGACGACGACCGCCGCAAGAACAGAAGAGACCCCCGGAAGACCCCCGAAGGCGGATCGAGACCCCCAGACGACGGCGGCGACGACGAAGAAGGTAGCCGGACTCCCCCGCTCGTGAAAGAGCTAGGTAAAAGAGCAGAAGAGAGCGGAGGAGTCCGGCGAGAAGACCCCCAAGACGGAAAGAAGACCCCCGGAGCAGTGCAATAAAATATTTTTTCAAAAGTGTGTGTGTTTTTGTACTTTACATTTTACACCTTAGGTGAATGGGTAGGGGTACATCGTACCCCATACTCATTCACATAGGGTGGGGGGCCGGTATCTGGGGGCCCCCTTATTAAAGGGGGCTCCCAGATTCCGATAAGCCCCCGCCCACAGACCCTGACAACCAATGGCCAGGGTTGTCGGGAAGAGGCCCTTGTCCTCATCAACATGGGGACAAGGTGCTTTGGGGTGGGGGGGGCAGCACGGCCCCCCTTTCCCCAGGGCACCCCCCATGTTGAGGGCACGCGGCCTGGTACGGCTCAGGAGGGGGGGGCGCTCGTTCGTCCCCACCCCTTTCCTGGCCTGCCAGGCTGCGTGCTCGGATGAGGGTCTGACATGGATTTGGGGGGAACCCCCACGCCGTTTTTTCGGCGTGGGGATTCCCTTTAAATCCATGCCAGGTCACGGAGCTAGCGCGGCGGCAGTAACTGCCTACGCTAGCTACGTAACCTGAAGTCACGTGCTAAATGAACGGACTTGCCGTTGAGCGGCAAGTCCGTTCATTTCAAAAGTCCCGCGGACTTGCCCACTAACGGCGGGATTGTCCGCTGGACTGCCAAGTCCAGCGGATAATTTTAAAACAAAACTTAAAACTTTGGTCCGCCGGACTTTGGCGCCAAAAAGTCCGCCGGCGCCCACACACGAGGGGATTATCCGCTGGACTTCCCGCGGGATTGTCCCTTCGTGTGTACGCGGCATTAGACTTACCTTAGTGTAGGAGCAAGGATAGAGAGGTTAGCAGGCAGTGTTTGCATTTAGTGCAATCCAATAGGAATCCCTGGTATCTTGCAGTGACAGGAGATAGAGGAAGTGCTGGAGGTTTACATTTATCGTCGTCGCGGGAGAATGACGTCATGATCACGCATGACGTCATAGCACGCTGAGGAGCCCATTGCCATGATGGATGCTGGCACATGCGCAGAAGCAAATGGACGCTCAGGCGCCATCTTAGGGATGTCAGGATAGCTGTTTGGGACTACAGATCCCAGAAAAACCCCACGAGTGTTAGAAAGAAAAAAACGGAGACCACTGCAAATAATCTAAGCCTATTTAAGGCTTGTAAAGTACCAGGCAACATACCCCTAAGACCATCATAGTGAGGTTCCTTCCATCTAGCTCATTTAGAGGCTGAACAGGCAAGGACTTTCACCCAGGAGAAGCTTGAACCTGGCTGGGGCGAGAGCAGTAAGGGGTCCTGAGCGTTCCATCCAGTCCCGGACAGGTGAGGAAAAAATGGAGAATACTGAGGTGGGTCCTCTCTTACAATTTATAGCTATTCAGTCCTATAAGGTTGTGAGGAGTGGAGTCACAACCCAAATGTATGCTGCTGTGATGCGATAGAAAAATTATTTGTTTAGCCCTAAGGCCAGTTCTCTGGAATGTTCCTGTCAGATCATGAGACTACACCAGCACATGGCAGTTAAGCAAAATGAGAGGCTTAAGCAGAAGTGCAATTTCACACAAACACAAGTCAATAAGGATCCAATCATGCAAAACCAGAACTCTTCACCCTTTCAGGAGTATGAAGCAATTATCTTTGTGGCAAGTATTACAAAGTCGTTAATTGTACTTCACAAAGTGAAAACAGTAGCTGTTACTTTTCCTCCTCTAATGGTGTTAAATCTGTACATCTCCATGTCATGTTGCTGGCAGAGTGTATGCATTCATTACACAGGGAGACCATATTGTGTGCTAGAAAAGTACAAGGCATTATTTTCCCAGTAAAAGCCTCTCTCCCCTAGTAACCGATTGCTTTTAATAAGATGTTAACAAACATGAGTGGGCGTATCAAGACTGCACTTTAATCATTCCTGAGAATCAGATCTCAGTGTTTGCTAATATTGCTGTCAAGTCACAATTATAGCTATACTTCTGTTATTGCCAGTGATTTCTATCAAGCCCCAAGTATAGCAGTCATTAAAGACAGGAAAGCAGTATATTAAGGTGGGAATGTTAATGTGTTAGTGAATGACTGCACATAATTATTGCACAATTTGCTACAGTATGTTCAACTTGTATTGTATTATCTTACAAACCAATGATCCCTTTTTGGAAAGTAGTCAGTGCAGGGTATTTAGTAAGAGGCACGGGGAGTTGTTTAAAGTTGTAATTTTTTTGTTACAATATTTTCGAAAAAAAAAGTAAAGTTTTTTCACAAAGTTTTTTTTTTTTTAAAGTTAGGTCTGACACACAGCATAGGCATAGTTAGAATTGCACCCCAAAACAAATTCTGCTATGCCTCCTGAGTATGAGGATACCACATGTGTGAGACTTTTTCAACAGTCCAGATGCATAGAAGAGCCCAAAATCCAAGGAGCACCTTTGGGTTTTCAAGGAGCATAAATTACGCTTCTAATTTCCTGACTACCTATCACATTTTTAGAGGCCCTGGAATACACCCACAAAATGACCCCATTTTGGAAGGCAAACACTCCAAGATATTTTCTATTATGCATAATGAGTCATTTGAAAATGTAATTTTATGCCACAAGTTTTTGGAAAATGCAGAAAAAAAAATTTCTTTTTTTTAAACAAAGTTGTCAGTTAATAATATATTTCTAACACACATCATAGGCATACTTAGAATTTCCCCAAAAACACATTCTGCTACTCCTCCTGAATATGGAACTTTTTCAAAGCCTTGCCACACAGAGTGGTCCAAAATCCACTACCTATCCATTTTTGGAGGCCCTGGAGCACCAGGACAGTGGAAACACCCATTAAATTACCACATTTTCAAAAGCAAACACCACAAGATATTTTCCAAGAGGCATAGTGAGTCTTTTGAAGACTTCGTTTTTTTGCCACAAATTTTTGGAAAATGCGGAATGAAAATTAAAATATTTATTTTTTACACAAACTGCTGTGGTGGTGATTAGGGACACTGAGTGGGTGGCAGCGATTAGGAGCATTGACTTGTGAGAATATGTTAAATTATAATTTGTATTTCCTTACAATTTTTTTTTACATCATACTGTCACCAGAGTAGTGCAGTGTAACCATAGTGGCACTGTACTACTCTAGTAAGGTGATCCAGATTTATTTTTATATTTTTTTTACACTGTGATTACTTGTTACAGTGATAATCAGTAACTGCAATCATTTTGACTATCATGAATGGCTATCATTCATGACTCTTGTTTACTATTGTGATGCTGTGATTGGACCCAGCTATCACATGGTACAAGGGGTTCTGTGATTGGCCCTGTACACCTTGTGATCACTATGATCAACCACAGCATCACAATAATAAATAGCTGATGAATGGTGGCCAGTCATGTCAATTATTTACATTGTGAGCATGTGAGTGCTGTTATTGGTCACAGCGATCACATGGTACCTGGGATGATGGCAGCGCCCTGGTACTGATCCCTTAGTCGGTCACAGATCATGCTGCTGCACAAGCCTGGGGGCACACATGGGGCACATGCCTGTAAGGACGTCATATGATGTCCACCCGGGATAGGAAAGCTCTTGTCTGGCTGTCATTTTACTATAAGCCAGGTGGGAACTGGTTAATATGTTTTGTGGACTTTGACGCAAACTTGCACTGTTGAACTGAGAACCCATGCACTTGCAGGGCCATTGCTAGGATTGTAAAAGACCTGAGGCACCTTTGGGCACCCAAAACAGAAAGACTATTGCTGGGTACACACGGGCTGAATATCAGCCGAAATCAGCCAGCACCTAAAGTACAATCACTTTTTAGGATACTAGAAAGCTTTGTATAGAAAAGCTTTGAGAACTGTTACTTGTTATTTCCAACTACTATAGTAAAAGCTCTTTAATTGTTTATCTTCTAAGTTGCCTGGTCTGAAGTCTCTAAAAGGGGTGCATGCCTGATGTATCAAAAGAACACAACAAGGGGACTGAAGTTAGAGAAGATGCAGTACAGAGTCTAATGAGCAGGATGCTGTCCAGAGGAAGCTATGTTGCCATTGCTAAGAACTACCGTATTTGGGTCACAACCAGGCAGGAAACAGGTGAAATGGCAAAGGTGAAGGTAACTCTGGGAGTGAAGGAGTGTTATGCTTACCAGTGGCGTCACTAGGGTTGGTGTCACCCGGTGCTGAAAAACATGGTGTCACCCCCCACCAACTATATTTCCACCTTACGGAGAAAGGCATACCACCGCTTTAGGCCAGTCAGCTGAAACACAGACTGTGTTAGTGAGTAAGCACTGTAGTGTGAAACGCACCAGCTCCTGTCTATCGGTTTGCTGTGGCTTGTACAGTGTGATCACAATTTTTCAATAAAGGCGAAAGTTATTTTTTGTGGATTGTGGCTGTCCAGAGTTTTCCCGTTCATCTTCATTTGCTATAGTTCCCCCTTAGTACAGACCTCCCTCCACTAAGTACAGACCCCCCTCCCTCCGTATAGATCCCCCACTAAGTACAGACCCCTCTCCTGCAGTATAGATGCCCCCCTCAGTATAGACCCCTCTCTCTCAGTATAGACCCTTCTCCATCAGTGTATACCTCCCTCTCTCAGTAAGGACCCCTCCTATCAGTATAGCCCCCCCCCCCCTCAGTAAAGACCCATCTCATCAGTATAGGCCCCCCTCCCTCAGTAAAGACCCATCTCATCAGTATAGGCCCCCCTACCCCAGTACAGACCCCTCTCATCAGTATAGAACCCCCTTCCTTAGTACAGACCCCCCCTCATCATTATAGGACCCCCTACCTCGGTACAGACCCCTCTCATCAGTACAGACCCCTCTCCATCAGTACAGACCCCTCTCATCCGCACAGACCCCTCTCATCCGCACAGACCCCTCTACCTCAGTATAGGCACCCCCCTCCCTCAGTTCAGACTCCTCTCCTTCAGTACAGACCCCTCTCCATCAGTACAGACCCCTCTCCATCAGTACAGACCCCTCTCCATCAGTACAGACCCCTCTCCATCAGTACAGACCCCTCTCATCCGTACAGACCCCTCTCATCCGTACAGACCCCTCTCATCAGTACAGACCCCTCTCCATCAGTACAGACCCCTCTCCATCAGTACAGACCCCTCTCCATCAGTACAGACCCCTCTCCATCAGTACAGACCCCTCTCATCCGTACAGACCCCTCTCATCAGTACAGACCCCTCTCCATCAGTACAGACCCCTCTCCATCAGTACAGACCCCTCTCATCCGCACAGACCCCTCTCATCCGTACAGACCCCTCTCCATCCGTACAGACCCCTCTCCATCCGCACAGACCCCTCTCCATCCGCACAGACCCCTCTCCATCCGCACAGACCCCTCTCATCCGCACAGACCCCTCTCATCCGCACAGACCCCTCTCATCCGCACAGACCCCTCTCATCAGTACAGACCCCTCTCATCAGTACAGACCCCTCTACCTCAGTATAGGCACCCCCCTCCCTCAGTTCAGACTCCTCTCCTTCAGTGCAGATCTATACTTTGCATAATGTACACACCTCACATCACAGGACATACTCAACAGGTGTCCCTCCTAATGTGAGAATGTAAACAGAGAGGAGGGGGAAGGCGGCTTTGCTCCGTTCAGCTGTGTGAGACAGCATCAGCAGCCAGCGGGGACAGCTCAGACAGCCCGCCAGAGATGCGGAACCCCTAGTGACACCACTGGTGACAATAACTCACATGAGTGATTTCCGACCAGGCACAAAGCTAGACACAAAGGTGGCAATGAACACAAGGCACATCACTAGGCACAGCGAGCAACGATGGACATTAGAGCAGGGAACACCTCTAGATAGAAGGGATGCTAATCTAAACTAGAAATTGTTAAACACGAGACCCTAATTACAACCTGGCATATGTATTTATCATGGCTATAGCCAAAGAATTGATTGCCACTACATTGCTACACCACCAATAATTGACTTCTTTGGTAGCCATGGAAGGACCATAGCTACATTCAAACAGTAATTCATTAAAATAGCCTCAGAATAACACTATAGGTGCTAAGTAATTACCATATTATAACCACTACAGTTTGGGAATGATGGCTGATACAATCAGAGAATAAATAATACATGAACTGAACTGAGTCTGAACATGTACACAACTAGAGCCAGGATGTGACCACCAGCATAATCATGTGACCTAGAGAATAGCCAGATAGAAAATTAAAATAGAAGCAAATAAATTCCCTTTTAAATGGTATTTCTCATTATCCTATTTCACACTTGGAGCTCTACATACATATATATTGTTGTCTATCAGACCTGCCTACCTTCTGTTCCAGGGAGAGGGATTCAAGTACTAGCTTCTAGATTGTGTTGTGAATGACTGCACACTAGACAAGTGCCATCATTCACAATCACAAAAACACAAGATCAACAGCTGGACTACCATGGCACCCCCACACACACCTCACCCTGGGCTCGGGCCGGCAGTGAACACCCCCCCCCCGCACCTGTTCCGAATCTGGGCGCCTGCGGGCCGCTGGAGTCTGGAGAGGAGGGAAAGCTTCACAGCGTGCAGCCGCAGAGATACTAGTAGTGTGTGTAGTGACGTCATGCTCGCTACATAGGGAGGAGGAAGAAGGACACACTCACACTCACACAGTGACACACCAGGCGCGGCCGCGGCGCTGGAGGTGTGTTGTTCCAGCCCAGCGGGCTGCGGGGTGAACGGGACAGCTGGAAAAAAATAAAAATACTGGGGCTTTCCTCACTGTCAGGAGGGTGTCACCCCACAAGCGGGTGTCACCCGGGTGCGGTCCGCACCCCCCGCACCCCCCCAGCAACGCCTCTGATGCTTACCCCTTTAGTACTGGGTAGAGAGAGATGTAGTGGGGCCCCGGAAGAGAGAACAAACATGGAGTTGTGGAAGAAGTGCATTTCCTGTATACGGTAACAACAGCTGTACATGTCACTGGGAGTGAGGTGACAGGATTGCTGACTCAGTGGAGACCAGTACATGCTGTGCGGTACTGTCTCAGAAATGCTTCACACCTGGGGAGTGGTGCTCTCTAACAAAGTGTGTCTGAAGTGCTTAGTGTTAACAGTGTTAGAAGTATGACCATAGATTACAAGAAGTTAACTGTGCAAGTTGCTGCTTGCTTATAAAGTCTGGAGACCTGGCTTAATGCAAGCTGTTTGCTATGGGGCACTCAGCAGGAGGGAGGGGCAAAGAGTGCAGACGGGGGAACCGAGAATAGGAGGATTGGGCTGCTCTATGCAAAACCACTGCAGGTGAGTATAACATATTTTTTTTTTTTTTTAAATCAACAAGCCTTTAATTTTACTTTAACTGCTTGCCGCCCGCTGGCCATAATATGATGGCCAGGCGGCGCTGGTCATGTTCTGGGCGGGCATCATATGACGTCCGTCTATTTAAACAGGGCATGCACACAATTGCATGCACACAGCCCTGTACCTTCGGTGGCAGCGTATTATGGAGACACCGCTCGCCACCGAGGGGGGTGAACAGCCATCGGGCATGGCTGTTTACCACGTGATCGGCCGTGATGAAGTCACCTCTATAAAAAAAGAACAATACTGCTTTATGACCACTAGATGAAGCTGATGATCATAGGAGATTAACGTATTACAAACAATATGGCAAATATTTGTGGTGTTTTATGTGAATGGTTAAGACATCCACACAGCAAATATTTTATACATAGACCCCTAAGTGTTACGTTAAGTCTTCAGGTTTGGGTTTCTCAGGTTATTGCTGGTCATGGTTACTGGGCTGATAATGCTGGACCCCAAGGGCCACTATCCCAGCAGTATTGTGAGTGCATTATTGCTTTTAATTTATTTAATGCATCTTGGATAATACACAAGGTCTGTGTGCCCCCTTTCTTCCTCCTTCTGTTGCTTGTTTTTGGATCATCAAATGATAAAGTCAAGGTTATTGGTCAGCGATATTTAAGAGAATACATCTATTTTTACTGTACCTTCATGTTGATGCAGCGAGCCCAGCACAGATAACTATTGGTATGAGTGTGAGCATTAAATATTTTATTTTTTGATAAACTATCTGATAAATTGTGAGTTATGCCCAAACATTTAAATATGGTATAGAAAGACTCAGTGAAGAAATAGCCAATTCCATAAGCTATAAGTGCACCATCTGAACAAATTAAATTTTCGCCAGTTGCCCCAGAGCACACAGATGCAGTGCCTTAGCGAGGATTTTTATCAAACTGTAGATGCTTTGTGTTGCTAGGTGATAGAGATTATGAGGGGAGAATAATGAACTTCACGGCTTCAATTCTCATTAATAAGATCCCAGTGATGTAGATGCATTTCATGTTCTAAAGCAGCGTTCCACGACTTCATTAAATTATGTAATTCTTTATGCCAGCCAGTGTTCACTAGGTCTCGGCTTATTTTATATATGATGAGTGCACTGCCTGGAACCCTAAAATTTGCAGGGGGATTAGTAGTTCAAACTCTAATCTGCTTCTGATTCTGATCTTATTCAGAATGTGTCCCAACCATCCAGAGCTACATTTTAAACAACAGCAGGATTCCCATTTGCATATACTTCTTGGCAGACGGATGTCTAAACATACAGGTGCAATAGTTTTAATGCAGATGTAATATGGTTCCCACATAGTATCAATTTCACCAGCAGGTAGGGCTACCCCTAACGTGGAGCTGCACCCAAAAGGGGAAGTTGTGCTTTAAGACCTCCTCCCCCGCCCCTGTTTGTGAAATGGAGCTTTTAGGGAGGGGGGGCGGCAGATATCAGATTTTGACAGGTACCCCCTCTCCCTTCCGCCTAAGCGATTGGAAGCGGAAGTTCTCCTTCCCCTCTCACCCAACCCTGAAGTCTCCTGGGACACGTGACAGGTCCCAGAGGACTGCCGGACCATTCACAGTGCGCAGTGGCGCTCGCAAATGCTTTTGTAGGCTATATTAGCGCACAACAACCTGTTACTTATCTCTGAAAACAGCTTGTCATGTCTGTATTGGGAAAGAGCTTATACATCATATGATGGTGACTATTGTGACCTCTGTTCTAAAAAAATACATAAAGGTTTAAGAATCTAGAAAACATTTCTACAACTTATAACCTAGTCTTCCCAAATGAAAGTGATTCTACTAAACCCCAGTATTACAACATCCTATTATATTTAGCCGGCTTCTTCCTTAACTCTGAAAGGTTAACTAAGAAATTGGCAGGCTCTGTATTTGCACAAGGAGATACCTTTGAGAATGTGCTCTCACAATTAAAGTCTACAAAAGGTTTCAATGACTGACTTGAGGAATGAGGCTAGAAATCAATATTGTCATCATGAGAGGATTACGTTACATATTAACTTAGGGTAGGAGATAGCACAGACCGGCTTTACTTCGCACATGGATTTATTTAAGTTTAAACTCTGGGCACAGACACGAAAACTGTCCAAGAAGTTGAACCTCTGTTATATAATGATTTTAAATCCTAATGTGAAAATAATACCCAAGTCTGTTTTTTTTTATACTGTGTTTTATTGAAAATTTGCAGCATAACCAACATAATATAGACAGTACACCAAAGGTACAAGAGACATACCCTATATTGTCAAAAGTGTTAGGACGCCTGCCTTTACACGCACATGAACTTTAAAGCGGAGCTGCACCCGCACAAAAAATATTGAAAGTCAGCAGCTACAAATAGTGCAGTTGCTGACTTTTAATAAATGGGCACTTACCTGTTCCTGGTTTCCAGCGGTGTAGGCAGAATGTGACAAGAGACCGCTCGTCTCTCGCTGCCCCGCCGTCAGGGAATCAGGAAGTGAAGACGCAACGTCTTCACTGCCCGGTCCCTACTGCACATGCGCGAGTCACGCTGCGCGCCCCTATTGGTCCCCGCTGTGTCCTGGGAACTGTGTTTCCCAAGACACAACGGGGCAGCTCGTCAGAAGCTGCTCTAATAATGTTGAATAGACTCCCTCAGAAACTAGTTCTATCCAGCTATACTGATTGTTTAAAAAAAAAAAATAGATGCATTCCTAAATGCACAAAATATAAATGTCTATAAATATTTATAAGAAATAACAACAGAAATTGTTGATTCCGGTAATATTCAATTGCTTTTACAAAATTGGACCATGCTTTATAAGGTTTTTCATTGCTTTCCTCCTGTTCAGTTGTTGGTATAAGGTTCTGTATATGGAGGTTTTCAATTCCTTTATTCATTTTTTTTCTTTTGTTTGATCTCAATGGACTTTTTTTTTAAACCTGACTAAGCTATGTGACTATGTATCCATAAGGCACCAATGTTATATGGGCCTTAGTGTTATCACTAAGAGATGTTTTGCCATATTAAGCCATCCACCCCAAGAATTTTTAATCACTTAATAGTATGACATTTTGACATTTAGACTCTTGCTGACAATTGTCTAATTAAAAACAAGCTAAAATCATTGGCCTCCAGATGTGGCAACAGCCAATGTACAGTAGGTATCGTTTCATGTTACAAAGTAATTAAAAATAGTAGGTAACATGAGGAACCAATATATTAAACATTATTAAATGTATCCATTATTAATCCATTATTCTGCGTTGGCCCTAAAGTACACCTATTTCGTGTCTGGATTCAATACTTTTTATCTCAAAAACCTGGAACAACCATGCTGTGAAGAAGTGCAGGATTCCTTATCTTTATACTTGCTCTAGGTTAGTGACTGAGAAAGCCTTAAAGGGGTTGTAAACCCTTATGTTTTTTTCATCTTAATGCATCCTATGCATTAAGGTGAAAAAACTTCCGCCACTGACCGGCCCCCCAGCCCCCCCCCCGTTTTACTCACCT
Organism: Lithobates sylvaticus; assembly: GCA_028564925.1. Lineage (NCBI taxonomy): Eukaryota > Metazoa > Chordata > Amphibia > Anura > Ranidae > Lithobates > Lithobates sylvaticus. The sequence continues at coordinate 269,126,435 of CM053028.1, read as the reverse complement.
GAGTCCTGTATTCCCCCCACCGGAGATGCACTCTTCCTCTATGCCCGGGTTCTCAGCTCTTGATTGGATAGATTGATAGCAATGCAGCCATTGGCTCCCGCTGCTGTCAATCAAATCCAATGACGCAGGCGCCGGGGGTGGGGCCGAGTCCTACATTTGGCATCTATGGACCCCAAATGCTGGACTCGGGAGCGCGCCCACAAGGGGGCGCGCTTCTCCTAGGGAGTTATAAGACGCAGGGGGGAGCCGTGAGAGCCACCAAGGGACCCCAGAATTCGAAGATCGGGGCCACTCTGTGTAAAACGAACTGCACGGTGGAGGTAAGTATGATATGTTTGTTTTTTTCGAAAAAATAAAAACGAAGCCTTACAATCACTTTAAAGCATTAGCATCAGCACGGCAGTGAGGAAACTAGCATTCTCAAAAGGAAAGGTCTGTAAAAGCAGCCCACATAATTTTTATAAGTAGGATTTTAACCACTTCAACCCCCGGAAATGATTTTCCCCCTTAACGACCAGGCCATTTTTTGCGATACGGCACTGCATCGCTTTAACCGACAATAGCGCAGTCGTGCGACGCTGTACCCAAACAAAATTTAAGTCCTTGTATACCCACAAATAGAGCTTTCTTTTGGTGGTATTTTATCACCTCTGCGTTTTTCATTTTTTACGCTACAAACAAAAAAAGAGCGACAAATTTGGGAAAAAAAATATAAATTTTTTTACTTTCTGCTATAAAACATTTCCCAAAAAAATGTAGAAAAGCAAATGTATTCATCAATTTAGGCCAATATGTATTCTGCCACATATTTTTGGTTTCCCAATAAGCGTATATTGATTGGTTTGCGCAAAAGTTATCGCGTCTACAAAATAGGGGATAGATTTCTGGCATTTTTATTATTTATTCCTTTTTTACTAGTAATGGTGGCTAGCAGTGAATTTTAGCGGGACTGCGACATTGCGGCGGACAGATCGGACACCTAACTGACATTTTTGACACTTTTTTGTGAACCAGTGACATTATTACAGCGATCAATGCTAAAAATATGCACTGTTATTGTACTAATGACACTGGCAGGGAAGGGGGCGATCAAGGGGTTAACTGTGTTCCCTCACTGTGTGTTCTAACTGTATGGGGGAAGGGCTCACTGGGACAACACACAGATCCATTTTCCTTCATAGCAGAAAGACAGTATCTGTGTGATCTCCCCTGTCAGAACGGAGATTTGCCTTGTTTACACAGGCAAATCCCTGTTCTGTCACTGTGGGGAACGATCGCTGGTGGCCAGCGGACATCGAATTCGCCAGTCCCGCTAATTGGCTCCCCTGCTGGCCAATGGGAGCACGCGTGCGCCCCCACAGATCATTGTGTACGAGCCCGATGTACACCTACAGCGATTTACGCAGCTGAGTTAACCTGCCACAGTATAACTGCAGGGGATGGTGGGCAAGTGGTTAAAGCAAAAATAACAAGTTAAAAATGAATTGCCTATAAAAGCAGCTGATATATTCCCCTTTCTTCCCGAGCTCTCCTCGCAATACTTATTTTTCACCACTGGGTGTCCTCAGTCTGGCATCCATCATTATTCATCCCACTCTCCCTGAACCCAGGCTGCCTGGGTCCTACCTAGGATGTGACTGGACAGTAAAAAAAAAAAAAGAAAAGCAGCACAGTGATGAGCTAATTTCTGTGATGGTGACTCTGCTTTCTCCTCCTATCAGCATGTTTAGCTTTAAAACTTGAGAGACTGGTATTTCCCAAATTAGGGTGACTGTTTCGTGATTGATTTGAGCACAATTCCAACAATGCTCCCTTATGTAAAAGGATTCCTATGGACACCTTTAGGAGGAGATATAGCCTGTACTTTAGGCTGCACATATATTTGAACACTTGGAGCTGTTGTCAATAAAAAAACATCCAGATATCTTCCTGAAATAAAATGTAATGTAATGCAAAATGTGAAGTGTGTGTGTATAATATATATATATATATATATATATATATATATATATATATATATATATATATACACTCACTGGCCACTTTATTAGGTACACCTTGCTAGTATGCGGTTGAACCCCCTTTTGCCTTCAGAACTGCCTTAACCTCCCTGGCGGTATGATTCTGTCCGGAATTTAGTGCTGAATGCGGTACAATTATTTTGCATGGAAATTTGGCGTTTTTATATTGTAGGCATGCAATTCTTATGAATAACTCACTTAAATCTGTCCGAACCAGAGTCTAGTAGACATCCCGGGTATGATAAAGTTTGAAACACAAAATCATAAATTATAATATAATAAAAATATATATAAAAAACTGAAATTTGCTCAGTTGCAGAATAGTCGCTGTCATTAAATTTAGTGTTTGATGATAAATTGTGATTCTAATTTTTTATCAGTGTTTTCTAGCTGGTCTAAAACCACTTTTGACATAAAGGGACACTTTTTGGTTGCTATGGACAATCTCCAGTTTCCAGGCAGACAAAAAATCTTTTTATTATATAAAATGACATGCAGGGCACTGGGCAGACCTCTAGGGACAAAGGGGATGTGTATTTTTTGTATACAGTACTGTAATCTGTAAGATTACAGTACTGTATGTGTTGTGTGTTTTTAAACTTTTTGGAATTTGGCGCCGATCTCCGCTCCCGTGCGTCGGAACGTCGCAGGGAACGGAGATCGGCGGCACTCGGGCACTGTGTGAATCGAGCGAGCGGACGGCTCGCACACACAGCGGGGCGACATCGCAGGATCCAGGGGATAAGGTAAGTAACTTCCCCCCGGCATCCTGCAATGCAGCCCGAGTCTGGCTCGGGGTTACCGCTCCTGGCAGAAAAAACTCAACCCGAGCCAGACTCGGGGTTACCGCCAAGGAGGTTAATTCTTCATGGCATAGATTCAACAAGGTGTTAGAAACATTCCTCAGAAATGTTGGTCCATATTGACATGATAGCATCATGCAGTGGCTGCATATTTATTGGCTGCACATAATGAGAATCTCCCTTTCCACCACATCCCAAAGGTGCTCTATTGGATTGAGATCTGGTGACTATGGAGGCCATTGAAGTACAGCGACTCATTGTCATGTTCAAGAAACCCCTTTCCAACCATGCAGCCTGTGTCCCCCCCATGTGCAGCCTGTGCCCCCCCCATGTGCAGCCTGTGTCCCCCCCATGTGCAGCCTGTGCCCCCCCCCCCATGTGCAGCCTGTGTCCCCCCCCCCATGTGCAGATGTGCAGCCTGTGTCCCCCCCCATGTGCAGCCTGTGTCCCCCCATGTGCAGCCTGTGCCCCCCCCCCATGTGCAGCCTGTGTCCCCCCCCCCCCCATGTGCAGCCTGTGTCCCCCCCCCATGTGCAGCCAGTGTCCCCCCCCCATGTGCAGCCAGTGTCCCCCCCCATGTGCAGCCAGTGTCCCCCACCCCTATGTGCAGCCAGTGTCCCCCCCCATGAGCAGCCAGTGTCCCCCCCCATGAGCAGCCAGTCCCCCCCCCCCATAGAATACCAATGGTCCTATATCCTATGAAACAACAGCGGTACCAAATCCCAACAACAATATCATCACAAAAGGAAGGGAAAGGGAGGACCTGGGACTGTGAAGTACCTCACAGTCCCAGGTCCCCCCTTTTCCTTCCTTTTGTGATGAACTAGTTTGAGAAGATTTGAGCTTTGTGACATTGTGCATTATCCTGCTGGAAGTAGCCATCAGAAGATGGGTACACTGTAGTCATAAAGGGATGGACATGATCAGCAAAAATACTCAGGTAGGCTATGGGGTATAAACGATGCTCAATTGGTACTAAGGGGCCCAAATTTTGCCAAGAAAATATTCCCTACATCATTACACCACCAACCTAAGCCATTGATACAAGGCAGGATGGATTGATGCTTTCACGTTTACACCAAATTCTGACCCTACAATCTGAATGTCGCAGCTAAAATCGAGACTCATCAGACCAGGCAAAGTTTTTTTCAATCTTCTATTGTCCAATTTTGGTGAGCCTGTGCGAATTGTAGCCTCAGTTTTCATGTTTATAGCTGACAGTAGTGGTACCCGGTGTTGTCTTCTGCTGTTGTAGCCCAGCTGCTTTAAGGTTTGATGTGTTGTGCATTCAGAGATGGTATTCTGCATACCTTGCTTGTAATGAGTGGTTATTTGAGTTACTGTTGCCTTTATATCATCTCAAACCAGTCTGCCTATTCTCCTCTGACATCAACAAGGCTTCTTCCGCCACACAACTGCCACTAATTGTTTATTTTCTCTTTATCGGACCATTCTCTGTAAACCCTAGAGATGGTTGTGCGTGAAAATCTCAGTAGATCAACAGATTTTGAAACACTCAGACCAGCCGTCTGGCACCAACAACCATGCCACGTTCATAGTCACTTAAATACCTTTCTTCCCCATTCTGATGCTCGGTTTGAACTTCAGCAAGTTGTCTTCACCACGTCTTGATGCCTAAATGCATTGAGTTGCTGCCATGTGATTGGCTGATTAGCAATTTGTGTTACCAAGCAATTGTACAGGTGTACCTAATAAAGTGGCCGGTGAGTGTATATATATGTATATAATGCATTAGGTGCTAAAGGGGGTATAATCACAAGTTAAAGCAGTATTAATCTGGGATTTCTTTTTTTAATTGCATGGGCCACCAGGTAGGTTATGCCATAATGTGCTAGTATGCACCACATATTAGCAAATTATGGCAGACTTACCTGTAAAATTAAGCCCTTCAGTGCTGCGCTGACATCCTGGTCTCAGGCACTTCCATCCTCTCCCACTCTTTCTTACAGGTTTCGTCTCTTCAATTGCATAAATGGCTGTGGCCACAATTACATCATTCCCGTGCATGCGCATGGTAGTCACATCACCACCACAGTTTGGGTGCCAAAAATGTTGATCTGCACATGTGCATGACAGCTGGCAGACAGGGGGGAAGCATTTATGAAAGAATAGACCAATTCTATTCTGTCATAAAAACCCTACCTGTCTGCAACTTCAAAAAAAAAAATTGTTTAATACCACTGTAACACAGAAAATTCTGAATGAACCCATTGCACACTGCTGTACAGTGTTATTATGTAGTCACATCCCCTTTAGCATCAAATGTGTTATGTACATGGAAGATATTTTGATTTGAGAACAGACATAAGTTCTGCATTTCTATATCATAGTGCAGATTGGGGACCAGAGTCTGTAGTGCTCCTCCATATTACCACTACATTAAAGTATGCCATAAGTAAAAAATTTTTTGCTATTTTACAGAGTACAGTAAGGATTACTTTAACACAGTTGGCCAGCTTAAACATATAACAGAATATACTGTATGTGAACTGAATACCCCTGTTTTTATGCAGTAAGTTTGTTACAAATATCTAATTCTAGGTTCTTCCATTGTCTAATAAGTAAAATTTGCTATGCCTGTGAGGCCAAGGATTGTGGCTGTGGCATGTAAACCGCCCCTTTTGGCTGTATTGTAGGTGTTAGGTGGGCAGTCATGGGGTAGTATAATGGCAACTCCTTTTTTTTGCCGGTTTTTACTGCCCCCTCCCCCCACCAGTGCCAGATTTATAAGGGGGCAAAAGGGACAATTGCCTCTGGCCCACCTGCCAGAGGGGAACCCTGACTCCCTTTAAAAACAAATTACATTTTTTTTTCCCTTGAGACTTCCGTAGTGTGTCAGTAGAAGAAATTGTCTAGTTTGCAGCCTTTGCCAAGCTTCGGTCATGTCTCACTCCATTTTAACAGGCAGCTTTATTATATTATGAAGGGCTTGCTGGCACCTCTCCATGTGTTAATGTAGCTCTTAAATTTTAGTATGATGGTCACTAGTTGTTCGAGAGAAAGATTGTTCAGCAAATAGGCACTGATAAAGAATTATCTGAGAACCATGATGACCCATGAAAGACTAAGTGCTCTGTGCCTACCGGCTGTGGCGAGCAGTGTAAACTTACATATACCCAGTGAAGTGACTGGCCTCAGGTGATACACAGCAATTTTTTATTCTCTACATCTGTTCAAAGTGCAAACTGTATAAAGCTTGTCTGAGCTGTCAGAAAGCAGGGGGCAGAGAGCTGAATTTACACATTGCAGAGCTCAGTGAGGAGAGCTCTGAGAGATGATTAGAGGAAAGGGACACACCACCTTCATACAGCAAACAGGAACAGAACTGAGGCTGTTCATAAACTGGAGCTCCCTCGTCACCTTTTTATCTCTTGGTGTCAGGAAATCTTGTCAGAAGTGATTCATGTCAATAGCAGAGGAACAAAGCAACAGACAGAAATGTCTCACAGAGGTTGATTTACTAAAACTGGAAAGTGCAAAATCTGGTGCAGATATGCATAGTAGCCAATCAGCTTCTAACTTCAGCTTGTTCAATTAAGCATGGACAAAATAAATGGAAGCTGGTTGGTTACTGTGTAGAGCTGCACCAGATTTTGCACTCTTCAATTTTAGTAAATCATAGTGCTCTGAACTGAGACAAGTACAAGTATAGAGGAATATTTCTGAGGATCCTCTCCCAGCATCCACTGTCACAATTTTAAAACAGTGTGGCCATGTGGGGCTCCACCCACACAGCCACGTCATTCATTTTCAGAGTTCTGTGAACTAATGAACTACGGGTCCCGTCTGCCATTGCGGCAAACAGCGCCTACTTCTGAATGAATTGCGAGGGCACTGGTGGATGCTCTTGTAGTTCATTCATTCTTCATGCTCGTCAGTAACTGTCTGTCAGATAGCTATAGTAAGAGTTTGCAGGAGCCTGGCATTGCACCCATGATCTGCTGATCGGAAGTGCAATGCTCTACAATCTCCTTTACCTGTAAAAAAAATGTTAATCTGAAATTATCCTTTAATTTCTATGTTGAGGGGCCCCCGAACTTGAAATGCCCAAGACCCCCAAGGTCTAAATCCGTTACAGTGTTCTTGTTCCCCCCACAGTCACTTGCGTGAAAGAGGCTTAAGGGTGTATAGCGGTGTGCAGAAACTTCAGTGTTAACATATTGTTGCATGCCCTTTAGAACCTGATGTTTTTTATATTTATTTATTTAATTTAATTTTAACACAGACATATCTTCTGCACATATAGGAAACCCATTAACAGCAAGTGTGAAAAACTACCTGGGGGTCACCAAGTATTATTTCAACATGAGCTGCAGATTTAGAAGGATTAAGAACAAATGATGTTAACATTTTATATGAAAGTTACGTTATTGGGATTAGATCCACTTTAATGTAGTGAGGTCAGAAAACCAGCCTATCAGTCGAGCAACTTGCATTTTATGAGTAAGTCAACAACAGGAAAGGTTTCCTTTACAAGTAAAAGATGTGTACCATTTGAATTATTCCTATAGATTATTATCTAAAACTGGAGAAAATAAATGTTACATTTGTGATACAGAAGTCTAGGTTAGTAAAACCTAGAGTCTACCATTGAAATGCATTCATTTTATAAGTAAATATAGTGTCTGCATAATTTCTTATTACTAAAGGGAGTGCAAAAAAAAAAAAAAAACACAAGATAGAAACAGGCTTTATTATCTTGTTTATGAGGCTAGACTAGTACTACTAAGCACCTTTGACCATCTGTACGGGTCATTTAAAGCACAATATAGTAACAAGCTTTATTATCTCATTTGTGAGACTAGACTAGCAATAAGCACCCTGAACACATTTGCCTGTGTCAGGCATGTGAAAACAACCTGTCCTGGATGTACATGTCTTTAATGGAGACTCCTGCTGCCAGGACTCAGCAGTGAGGGTGACAGAGTGACTATGTCTCCTGGCTGTAGAGTGGGCGTTAATGGTATTCAGCTCAGGTATCCATGCAGATCACCGCTCAGTTAGAAAATGAAAGCATACTTTGCTAAAAGTGCTCTGACGTAAAGCCCAATCATAAGGATCACCACAATAAACCCTGGCAGCATCTCTGGAGTGTGCTAAACCTGCTAAAACTCCAGGCGGAGGGCTGTTTAATGATATGATGTATATTGTGCATGTTAATAAGGAGCGTCTGCTAAAAGGGCAAAGGAAAAGTAATTGCTTTGAAATAAACTCTCCTAGGAAAAGACTGCCTGCGTCTGTGTCATTTTATGTCCTTAGGCAATAAATAAAACACAGCAGTCACCCACTTAAAAAAAAAACGGTAGCATCAGTTCCCTTCTTGTGCTAATTCAAGTGGAACTTCCTCCTCAAAGGGAACTTCAACTTTAACACCAACTTCCCTCCCCCTCTCCCACTTTTGGAGTTTTTTTTTTGATGGGGAGCAGGTACCTAGTTTTAGCAGGTACCCACTCCCACTTCTGCTCTGACTGCCTAGGTGAATGGAGCGGAAGTTCTCCCCCCCACCCGCAACCTTCTGGGACATTCCACAGGTCCCAGGAGGCTGTGGGACCATCCACTAAGCACAGCGCCACTGTGGAAGCCGTAAGGAGTTACGGCCGGCTTCCCTTCGTAGACATGCCGGCTCTGAAGACCGTGAAGACTGGTGAAAAACCAGCCTTGGTGTGGATGGCGCTGGATTCTTTGACAAGTTAATGTCCTTTTTTTAAGACTCAGCAGCTACAATACTTGTAGCTGCTGACTTTTTTTTTTGTTAAGACTGAAGATCCTTTTTAAATTGTATCTCTAGCTACAACTTATGGTTCTGGCTTGAGTAGGGAAAACCTAGAGCCCAAGTTTTTTCTTTCTTAGGTCATTATTAAGGGAGATTCATCCTGTCTGGTGACCACTGTCATTTCATAATTGTCACCAGAACAGAAATAGGGATAAATCTCCTAATGGGGGCACCTGTTCCGGTGACAAGGTTTGCAATTGAGCTTGAGCCTCTTAAAGTGTCTTTTATGCTCATTTTCAGGCTTGAATTTTTTTGGTTTAGCCTATGGATAGCTACTTACTAGGAGAAGGAGAGGCTCCCATTGAAGTCTTTAGGGACCAAAACACCCAACTCTGACCCAAAGAACCTTGTGTACTTTTTTGAGCTATGAACTACAGGATTTGAGGGACATGATGTTCAGGTGTGAACAGGCAGCATAGGATACAACAGAAATCCTCATGTCCAGCATTAAAGTGCTTCTGCAAAAGGGGAGTTTCCGTCACTTTGAAAAGATTTAGTCTCCTTTTATGTTACCTGGAATATTGAAGGCCAATCACTCCACTGGGAGACTGTAAATAAAAACCTAGCAGATGTTTTTACCATTCCCTACTCTATCCAAGATGAAAAACATTTTGGCTAAAGAAACACATTAACAAGATAACCTTTAGTGCAATAATCACAGTACATCAATCAATAGATGTTCTTTTGAATAAAAACCCCAAAGAGCAATAGCTACATTTCAACGACTTTTATTTCGTTGGGTACAAAAGTTTTCAGGATTTGTGGCAAAATATTTTATCACATAAACAAATATTACACACACATACACACATTCATACAGTGCATTCTCCATCTCATTCAGCCCTAAAAACGCAACACTGTTTTGGCAGTACAGCAGCTGAAATAAAGTGCGATATCGAAGCGATCGTAGAACGTATTCCCTTCGCACAAGTTGTGCTGGAGACATCCACATTGTTCCGAGCAAACACAACTCTGCAGACTCAAACGAATGGGCCATTCCCACATATAAAGTGCTAATGTTACTTTCAAAGTCTCTTATCAACAAGTACTGAACACAAACCTAGAAGTTCATAGCAGGCATTATTCATTAACTAGATTGTCACTTGTGCAATGCTCTCGTTAATAATGTCACTATTAAACATCACTGGGCGATCTAGATCGAAAGGACACTTTGGATTGAAAGCAGCCACAGAAGAGGACCCACATGGATCTTTGTATTTCGTGGTTTCTGTAGGCGTAGATGATTGGATTGATCATAGAGTTGTAGGTGGCAGGTAAGAGTGTGGCATATGTATACACAGAGGGATAGTCTTGGTCTCCCACCACACAGTAAATAGCAAAAGGCAACCAACTGGCCCCAAATGTCCCAAGAATAATGGCCAATGTAGACACCCCCTTTTTGGTAGCTACATAGTGGGATGCTGCCAAGAAATGTTGCTGCAGTGCTATTTGGTGAGCATGCCTGCACACAATTTTGCAGATTTTTATGTAGAGGTGCAGCATCAAAATAAATATGAAAAAGAAGGCGGTGGACAACAGAGCCACATTACTTTTGGTCAGAGGTCTGACAACGCTGCAAGAAGAGATGTCATCTAGGCAGTTCCAGCCCAGCACTGGAAGAAGTCCTAAACACGCTGAAACCCCCCAGGTGACCACAAGCATGAGATGTATCCAGAGGATGGTCTTCTCTGATGAGTAAGTCAATGCATTGTAGAGGGACAGGTACCGGTCCACGGTGATGGCCAACAAGCTGCTGACAGAGGCAGTGAAGGAGGTCACCAGGAACCCCACGGTGATAAGGCTAATAGTCTCAGACTGGATGACATACTGAAACACGAAATTAAGGATCAAGCCAAAGCCGGCCAGAAGGTCTGCAGTAGCTAGGCTTCCGATCAGCACGAACATCGGGGTTCTCAGCGTCGGGGTGTAAAAGATGATGGCCACCACGATGGCATTCTCACAGGCAATGATGGTCCCAGAGATGCACAGCATAATATCCCAGGGGTTGATGGTGAAGATGGAGAAGAAAGCGGACAGCTCCAGGGAAGCGTTGGCATCGCTGCTGCGGATCCAGGGAAGAGAGAAGCCGGTGTCGTTGTCATTAAGGCTTTCATTCATCTCTCCAGCGTATGTGTGCCTGCAATGAAACACAAGCAAGAGATGAGAACAATTCATAGGGCACAGCAAGGTGACTTCTACTGATCAGCGCTGCGGACTGCCGGGTGGAGCTGTCCACGGTGCTGAACGTACATAGGGTGCGAATGACAGCACCACCACTGCAGACCGGGAGCTGTCTATGGTGCTGAACCCACCCGGGGTGCTAATAACAGCTCCACCTCTGTCTGCCAGGAGCTGTCTATGGTGCTGAACCCACCCGGGGTGCTAATAACAGCTCCACCTCTGTCTGCCCGGAGCTGTCTATGGTGCTGAACCTACCCGGGTGCTAATAACAGCTCCACCACTGCCTGCCATGAGCTGTCCATGGTGCTGAACATACCCGGGGTTGCTGATAACAGCTCCACCACTGCCTGCCAGGAGCTGTCCATGGTGCTGAACTCACCCGGGGTGCTGATAACAGCTCCACCACTGCCTGCCAGGAGCTGTCCATGGTGCTGAACCTACCTGGGGTGCTGATAACAGCTCTCACCGGTTCACAGGCACAGTACTCCCTACTCCTGGTGCCACAATTATATATCATGTCACTACTAAATGACACTATTCACAATGATACAAAGTCATTTCATTGTCACTTGTTAGCAATGACAATAAAATATTTATCTTATCCTATGTTATCTATTCTACAAGCATGCTGTATAGAAGAGATGATAACCCTTACCTTTATTGTTATTTGATTTTATCCTATCTTATCTTATCTTATATTGTTATTTCATTCTTATCCTATGGTATCTATTCTACAAGCATGCTGTCTAGAAGAGATGATAACCCTTACCTTTATTGTTATTTCATTCTATCCTATCTTATCTTATTTTGTTATTTCATTCTTATCCTATGGTATCTATTCTACAAGCATGCTGTTTAGAAGAGATGATAACCCTTACCTTTATTGTTATTTCATTCTATCCTATCTTATGTTATATTGTTACTTCATTCTTATCCTATGGTATCTATTCTACAAGCATGCTGCATAGAAGAGATGATAACCCTTACCTTTAGCAAGGCTTAGCAGGACATCTCCTAGATGGACTGTAGTGAGGATGGCTGGAGCACATGAATGGGATCAGCACTGGCTCTGTCCACTGACCTGCTGCTGCAAGGACTGGCGTTGTGACAGGTGTGCAGAGGAGGATGTAGGATGCACAGTACTGTACAAGCTGGGGACATGGGGGGAGTGTGGGCTGGATTTAGAGGGTAGGTGGGAAGAGGAGGGATGTTGGGGCTGGAGAAAACGTGCTTCTGCTGCTCACATGGCTTTTCTAAAGTGTGGATGGTTGCTGGTGTAGCGCTGCATGGGACCAGATGATGACAAACCGTTGACGTCCATTGGAAAGCAAACGGGCAAGGAGTTTAGACGAGCTGATGCAGCCCAAGTCTTCAGTGGCGTCTTCCATCCAGAAAAGATAATAATATCATCAGATCCTGCATCAATGGCACATATTAGACTGTCATTATAATTATATACTGTAAGTTATATCACTAGATAGCATTTGCTCTTCCATACCAGAATTCCCAGGGCGCCTCTGTATAATTTGCTGTGACAGTTCTGCAAAGTGTTGATGATCCACACAGTGCAGCAGACACAGCGGTCATAAACCCAAAAGTAAAAAATGAATATACTGCTGTTTACCAATTCTTAGATGTAATGACAGCATTCCTTTTTTTTTTAAGGCTTTTTTTTTTCCTTTATTTTCACTGGATGATCATGCCAGTAGGGTGTCTCCACTCTGGATGGAGAAGCAACAGAGACACCTTTGGCCAGCAGCATTGTCAGACTGGGGAGAGGGTAGCGTGGGCATGTCTTAAAAGAGAAGTTCAGTATTTTTTTTTTAATCATACTTACCTAGGTGGAAGCAGTATCTGTCTGATGCTGCATCTGTCCCCCACCAGCTCCAACACTGAGAACCAAGTGATCGCACACCGCTGATAACTCACTTCTCAGAGTTCCATGAGCAAAGAGCTGGTGACTATCAGTCACCACTGTCTGTTCTGCACCCCCCCCCCCACTGTCACTGGAGTGCTGGGCTGTAGAGGGGGCAGGAGCAGCTGGCTCAGCCTCTCAGGGGCTCACTGAGAGGCTGAGCCAGGTGCCAGCCCAGAGTTATGGGAAGATCTCAACCATATTGTCTCAATCTTGCCCCAGCCTGGACCAGCTCTGTGATGTCAGCCAACAGCAGGCTTCAGCCCGCTGTCTGCTCAAAATGGGTCACAGGAGTGCACAATGAAGTACTACAGCCAGCAAAAGTGTCAGTCAAAAGGGAAGAGACAAATCATTTAAGGCCCCTTTCACACAGGGCAGAGTCTGCCAGCGGATCTGCCTGCTCAGCAGGGGATCTCTCCACTAATCCCAACTGAGCAGGCAGATGACAGGTCTGTGTCTGCACTGCTGATGCAGAGTGGACATGGGCACAGCCCGTTGTTCTCTATGGGCAGTCGGATGGAAACAGACTGCCTGTCCGTGTTCATCCGATTGTCATCCGATCCAACAGACGGACGGGGAATGGATCTGTTTTTAGTGGACAGGATCAGATCGGATATTGGCAGGTGTCAGCAGACACATGTCCTTTGACATCCACCACTCAATAGAGAGCAATGGAGGTTCCAATCGGGTCCACTAGAAAAAAATTTGAAAGGGCAGTAACACTGACAGGGGTGCTTACAGTGTTCAGCTTTTATTCAGTTCTGTAAAGCCTTTATCCTAAAAGGAGCAAAAAACTGTTGCTGTAACAACTTGAAAAGAAGTAGCAGGAATTCATCTTTAAAGTGGAAGTAAACCCTCCTATCGTTTTCAGCCAAGGAAGCTGCCATCTTGGCCTCCGTTTAATCTTTAACTACCATGAAGCTGCACATGTGATCAGTTATGACACCAGCCATTGGATGGTTTGACAGTTTAGTTGAGAGTACAACCAATGTGACAGTTAGCATTTCCGGCATGCCGGGAATGTAACTGTTTTTTTCAAACGGTTACCGTTAGATCGATGGGTTTACTTCCGCTTTAAAGTGGTAGTAAACTGGGGTAATACAATATCCGCTGACAGGCAGGGCTTTTATAACAGAAGAGACCCTAGAGGTCTTTTCTGTCATAAATCTCCCTCCTGCCTGTCAGTGGGTAATGTGATCTGAGCCGCACATGCGCAGCTTAGACAACATTTACAGCCCATGCACATGAGCGGCCGTGACGTCACCACTGCCTTGCAATTTAAGTGGCAAAAGATTTCAAACCTGGAAGGAAGACTGGGTGACGATGGAAGTGCCGGGGAGCCATGACAGCGCAACACTGGAGGGCTCCATTTGTAGGTAAGTCTGTCATAATGTATTAGTATGCAGTGCATACTAGTATACTGTGACTTAAACCTGCAAGGGGCCCATTTTGTCATTTACAACCAGGACTTTAATACCACTTTAAGAAACTAGAACTAGAGGAAAAACTAGAGGAAAAAATCAGTTAAGGGATGATGGCGCTGTTCTAGAAGTAAAAACATATACGGTGGGTGCACTAATAAACCACACCTCTAAATATGATTATATATATGTAAACAAATGTATGTGAACCACTGTGCGTGGAAAGTGCAATGTGCATAAAGGTAATACAGTGCAAAAAAGAATAATAAAGTCAAATATGTGTATAAAGTGAACAAGTGTGAAGAAGCGTTATTACCGTATATACTCGAATATAAGCCGAGTTTTTTAGATCCTTTTTTAGGGCTGAAAGTCCACCCCTCGGCTTATATTCGAGTCACCGCCGTCTGCCTACATGAACAGCATGTCATGCAGACAGACGGCAGTTTTCAAAAGCCACGCCTCCTCCTCCCGCCCGTCCGTGATAGGAGGAACACAAATTTTCCCAGCAGTAAGTCAGTGCAGTGTTCCGCCTATCACGGATGTCCTGTCATTCTCATCTCATGGACGAGGATGAGAGGATGTCCGTGATAGGCGGAACACTGCACACTGACTGCTGGGAAAAAAGTGTTCCTCCTATCACGGACGAGGAGGAGGTGCGGTTTTTGTACTAGTGGAATGGCGCCTTACACGCTGTGGGGGGACAGAGCGGGACCTCATCGGCTGCACAGTTGGAAGCGACACAGGACACCGGACACAGGACACCGGACCCCGGACCCCGGACCCCGGACCTACAGATCGGCGGATCGGCGCAGATCGGCACAGGTAGGCTGCAATGGGGACACGGGGTGCAATGGGGACACGAGGGTCTGTACAGGGGGCATGCAGCTGCAGATGGGCATTGCTGACCCTCTTTTCCACTTACAGTAGCTGCTGCATTTTTCACCCTCGGCTTATACACAGGTCAATACGTTTTTCCCCATTTTTTGTGGTGATTTAGGGGCCTCGGCTTATACTCGGGACGGCCTATACTCGAGTATATACGGTACATTAGTATCCAAAGCAACATCCAAAAATTATTTTTATAAATGTCTCCACTGAATGGTACTCCTGTACATTCACTCTAGAAAAATAGATATAAATATGTGTAAATACAATAATGGTTGTAAAAATTATATGTACAAATGAGTATGTATAAAAATATATGAGAGAATCAAAAATGTTATATGCAGAAATACCAAAAGATATTTCTTATATTAAAAAATGTCCCAAAGGTTAAACACCTAAATAAAATAAATGTCCATAAGTGAAAAAATCTTGTGCAACCACTGAAAATAAAAGTGACTTTCACTGGGGATATAGGTGACTTATCGGTGGAAATAAAGGCGACTTTTTAGTGCTCCCCTCCTTCCTCCAATGGCCCCTCTTGTATATGCACTTACCGGAGCGCCTCACCCCTGCTGGGGTAACAGGCGTAAAACCTCCAAATCCAGATGGTGATGATAAAACTCCTGTCAGGGTACCTTGGACTCCCAGTTATTCCGGACTGTCAATAAGACCCCTTTCACACTGGGGCGGTGAGCCGCGGTGACGGTAAAGCAGCGCTATATTTAGCGCTGCTTTACCGTCGTTTTTACCGCGGTTTTCGGCCGCTCGCGGTGCGGTTTTACCCCCCGCGAGCGGCCGAAAAAGGGTTAAACGCCCCCCGCAGAGCGCCGCCGTAGCAGCGCTTTGCGGCGGTATTGCCGCGGTTTTACCGCGGTCTCCCATTCTTTTCAATGGGAAGGAGCGGTATAGGAGCGGTGAATACACCGCTCCTATCCCGCTCCAAAGATGCTGCTAGCAGGACTTTTTTTGTCATCCTGCTAGCGCACCGCTCCAGTGTGAAAGCCTGCCGGCTTTCACACTGGAGTGAATGGGGCAGGATTTTTTCATGCGGTGAACAGGCGCTATTTTTAGCGCTGCACCGCATGAAAAACGCCCCGGTGTGAAAGGGGCCTCAGGCTTCCACTCACATAAAGTGAGATCAGTCAGCAGCGGGCAATCCGCATGTATGAGAAATGGATAGTACTCATAGCGTGAATCCGTAAAAAAAGGGCTTTTATTCAAAAAATGCTGTATATATATATATATAAAAATTAGGGGCCACGGCACCCTTAAAACTGTACAGTGGTAAAGACAAACAGAACACTTCCGCGATCCGGCTCATATCGCGTGCGTTCCACAAAACCGGAAGGCAGAACAAGCAGGAAGTGACGTATTGGTTACCAAGTGTAGTACCGTCTTGCGCGTTTCGTCATACATACGTCATCGGTCAGTGCCTCCGATGATGTATGTATGACGAAATGCGTAAGGCGGTACTACACTTGGTACGCAATACGTCACTTCCTTCCGTCGCCTATGGATTTTTCTAAGTAATGAAGTTTGGCGCCATTCCATGATTGTGCGCAATTTTAAAAACTTGTCGTAACATCATCTTTCACATTATACAAAAAAAATTGGGCTAACTTTACTGTTTTGTTATTTTTTAATTCATGAAAGTTGCAATGACCGCCATTTTATTCCCTAGGGTTCTGAGTAATTTTCTAGCAAAAAAATATGATTTTTACATGAAGGAGAGAAGTGCCAGAATAGGCCCGGCATTGAAGTGGTTAAAGGCATGATGTGATTGATAACAGTCATGGCAGCTTTATGCTTTCAACTGAACTGTCAAGCCATCAAATGGCTAGAATCATAACTGATCATATGTCATCATCATGGCAACTGTAGATCAAACAGAGCCTAAGATGCCAGCTTCCTTGTCTGTAAGGGACAGGAGGGTTTAGCTCCACGTTACTAGCCATGTCTATCTAAATCTGCTAGTTCATCTAACACTTCCCTCTCCATCGACTGACAATGCTGCTGTTCAAAGGTGTCTCCACTGCTCCTCCATCCAAAGTGGATACACCCTATGACAGGAAGAGTGTAAGTGGCCTAATCATCAGGTGAAAAAGAAAAAAAACACAAAAATGAGAAAACAAATGCAGCCACCACATCTAAGGGTTGGTACGCTGCAATATATTACATTGTTTTTTTTTGAGGGGGGGGGGGGGGGAATATTGCTTTAAATACCAGCAGGTGAAAATGTTTTAAATGTTGTCAAGGCGTTGTAACCTTTACGTTGTAAAGAAACTGTAGGACCTGAAACACCTGTTCGAAGACCTTATCATTACATGAACCCATTAGCATAACTAAGACACAGTACCAATGTATGGAATTCATCTGCTCAGTTGCCTTCCAGAGTCAATATCCACAAAAGGATAATATCTTTTAGCCATACTAATGAGAGCCAGGGTTGTTAAGGAAATAGTTGTCTACTTGCAGTCAAGGTTTTGTTTATCTTCAACAAAGCTGAACTCTAGATTTATATAAAAGACACAAATGAAAGTGATATTAAACCCAAACACAAAAATGTGATATACAGTAATACCTTGGATTGCGAGTAAGGCGGTTAATGAGCGTCTCGCAATACGAGCTATTATTTTTTTTAAATCCTGACTTGGTTTGCGAGCGTTGTCTCGCAAAACAAGCAGGATTCAAGCCTCTGCAGTCTGCAGTACCGCATTTGGCCAGAGGTGCGGGGCGCCAGTGACACTCGGAGCCGATCAGATGTGCTCAGAGCCACTCGGAAACACTCAGAAACACTTGGGAACGGAGACTCCTAGCGGTTTCCAAATGTCTCCGGCGCCCCCCCCCCCCACCTATGGCCCCATGCAGTACAGCATATAATAGAGTTTCCATTGACTTCTATGGGGAAACTCGCTTTGATATACGAGTGCTTTGGATTACAAGCATTCTTCTGGAACGAATTATGCTCATAATCCAAGGTACCACTGTATTTCAATATACAGTATGTAATATCTTTTTAGGCTATTTTACCTTTATTCAACCTGTTGATCTGGCCAGTAACACCATCCACTATGGATAGAGAAGCAATGGAGACCCCTTTGGACAAAGACATTGTCAATCTAGGGAGAGAGTAGTGTTTGATGCACAGAACAGATTTCGATGGCCCTGACTAGGAAATTAAAGCTGAACTCTACTCAACTTCTTGTCAACCACGTATTGCATATACTGTATGCAGCGGCAAGAATAGTAGGCTTTAAAGCCCAATCATCACACATATGCATGCACAGTAGCCTGAAGTTTTGTGCTGTTGTGTGCCACTGCATGCTTTCAGCATACTGATTGAGCGGTCACTGACAGCTCTCCATCATGCTTCTTATTGGGAGCCATCAGGATGGGTTTCTTATCATGTCAGAACCAATCATAGTGGTTTCTATAATACAGAAGCCACACCACCTTCCGGGCAAGCCCACTTAAATGGTCGTCAGCAGGCAGAGTTATGGGATTAAGCAGTTACACCAACAGTTTTTTTGTTTTTGTTTTTTGCTTTTGGAATAAAAATTGTAGATATTGTAAGCACCCCTATGATGTTAAATAGTTTGTCTCAACACTCTAACTGCCATTTTTGCTGGACAGCTTGGTCTTTTAAAGGAAGTTGAAAAATAACATACTGTATTTATTGGTGTATAACAGGCACTTTTTCACCCTGAAAATCGGGTGCAAATAGTGTGTGCATGTTATACACCGATACTGCAATTTGGGCTGCCTAGGAGGGGAGGGGGTCGGGACGAGCGCCATCAGATAAAATACAGCGAGAATCTCCTGTTTACTCAGTGGCCTCTGTAATAGGAAGTCCTGTCTCCTGGGCCGGAATTGGATCAGTGTTCTGTCTATCATAGAAGCTGGTCCAGGAGGCAGGAATTTGTGTTAAAGAGGCCGCCAAGTAAACAGGAGATTCTTGTTGTATGTAATCTGATGGCGCGCATCTTGCCCCTCCCTGTCCCCTCCAAGGCTGCAGTTATCTGAGGTGAGGCTGCAGATGGGCATTGATCAGGCTGCATTGATGGCAATGGTGACGCTGCATATGGGCATTGATCAGGCTGCAGATGGGCATTGATCAAGCTGCATTGATGGGCAATTGTGAGGCTGTAGATGGGCATTGATCAAGCTGAATTGATGGGCAATTGTGAGGCTGTAGATGGGCATTGATGGGCAATTGTGAGGCTGTAGATGGGCATTGATCAGGCTGCATTGATGGGCAATTGTGAGGCTGCATTGATGGGCAATTGTGAGGCTGCAGATGAGCATTGATCAAGCTGCATTGATGGGCAATTGTGAGGTTGCAGATGGCATTGATTAGGCTGCAGATGGGCATTGATCAGGCTGCAGATGGGCAATAATGATGTTGCATTGATGAGCACTGACCCTTATTTTGCTTCAAAGTTCTTTTTTAAAATTTAAGTTTTCCCTGAAACTTCCCTCCTAAAATGAAGATGCGTGTTATATGCCAATAAATACGGTACTTACTGGCTGGATCACCAGTCAACATAAAGAAAAAAAAACGAAAAGGATTAATGCAGCTCTTTATTCATGAATATATATATTTTGGATGCAAGCCCTCTAATTACCCAACTTTTACCTGATATCAGCTTCTTGCAGTTCCTGTATAGCGCTGCTGGAGTGTGACAGAAAGAATCAGTACAAGAATCCAATCAGTTCATGTGCTGACAAGGAGCATGCTAAATAGAAAAGATAGCAGAGTGACAGATAGATTAGCTCATCATTGTGCTGTTTCTCCTTTCACTGCCCAGTCAATGGATGAGGAGGATCCAGAATGGAACTTGTTACAGCACTAGACTCTGGGACACAGCCCAAATTTAAGGGATGCCAGGATTTTGCTGAAATCTCAGAACCATCCCACCAAGTTCAGGATGGTTGGAAGTTATGAATAAGCACAGAAGTTAATTTTTTTCCTTTAGGGAGGCATATGACAGGGTGGTTCACAGGCAGGAGATTGTTGGAGACAGGGACAGAGCAAAACAATGCTTATACATCTACTTTTCATTGTGAATTATTTATTGATTACAGACATAGATGTCATGTCACGTACAGTGTAATCGCACTGTGGTTATAACCCTGTAAACCTTTAAAACCCAACTGAACTTTCAGTTTAAATCAGCTCAATACATTGCTGCTGCATCAAACAAAAGTTGTGCAAAGTCTTACAGTTCACTATTCATTAGAAATTAGCCGCAGTTTGAGTCATTCTGAGAACACCGTTTTGTTTTTTCTGCAAGAACTCTCTCACGTATGGAACCTTAGTAGCAGACAGAGTTTATTAGATTCTAAGCTTGAGTATACCTTTTGCTGGTGATACTAGGGATGCTTACATCTGAGAGAGTCTCGCAATCTTCCTGAGATTTATTAGGTTCATTTGGTATGTTTGAAGGGGTTTCTTTTTTTGCAGATTGGTATTGCTATTTGGCATCACTGACATCCTTTCTGATCTCTCAGGGGCAGTGTTGTAAGTAACGCGATTAAAGTAAACGGCGTTACGTAATGCCGTTACTTTAAAGGGTAACGAGTAATCTAACTGATTACTCTTCCCCTCGCGGTAACGCCGTTCCCATTACTGGGGCGGCGTTACCGCAATTACTCGCCGCGATCCGCGGAGCCGTCCGCGGCCTTGACCTTAGGAAAGGCAGCGACTTCTGCCTAGCTCCTGAGCGGCGGCCATCTTGGTGTACCAAGATTGCCGCGGCTCCGGCCTAGCTCCGGCCTGCACCCGTCGGCCGTTTACAATGTGATTGCTCCGTCAAATGACGGAGCGATCACTTGTAAACAAACCAGAGTCAAGATGACGCCGGTTCCTCTCTCCCCTCTGTGTACAGATCTGTACAGTGGAGGGGAGAGATCGGATGCCAGCACATACCCTGCCAATACTCTGCAATACCAGCCAATACCCTGACAACACCCTGCAATACCCAGGTAATACTCTGCAATACTCTGCCAATACCCTGCCAATACCCTGCCAATACTCTGCCAATACTCTGCCAATACTCTGCCAATACTCTGCAACACTCTGTCAATACTCTGCCAATACTCTGCCAATACTCTGCAACACCCTGCCAATACTCTGCAACACCCTGCCATACCCAGCCGTACTCTGCAATACCCCGTAATACCCATCCATACTCTGCCATACCCAGCCATACTCTGCAATACCCCGTAATACCTAGCTATACTCTGCAATACTCTGCCATACCCAGCCATACTCTGCAATACCCCGTAATACCCAGCCATACTCTGCAATACTCTGTAATACCCAGCCATACTCTGCAATACTCGGTAATACCCAGCCATACTCTGCAATACTCGGTAATACCCAGCCATACTCTGCAATACTCGGTAATACCCAGCCATACTCTGCAATACTCTGCAATACTCGGTAATACCCAGCCATACTCTGCAATACTCGGTAATACCCAGCCATACTCTGCAATACTCTGCAATACTCTGTAATACCCAGCCATACTCTGCAATACTCGGTAATACCCAGCCATACTCTGCAATACTCGGTAATACCCAGCCAATACTCTGCGATACCCAGCCAATACTCTGCAACACCCTGCCAATACTCTGCAACACCCTGCCAATACTCTGCAACACCCTGCCAATACTCTGCAATACCCAGCCAATACTCTGCAACACCCTGCCAATACTCTGTAACACCCTGCCAATACTCTGCCATACCCAGCCATACTCTGCAATACTCGGTAATACCCAGCCATACTCTGCAATACACGGTAATACCTAGCCATACTCGGCGATACCCAGCCGTACCCAGCCATGCTCAGCCGTACCCAGCCATACTCAGCCAATATTACAGTTGAGGAGATGACGTGGATATTACAGTGGGTGAGATTATGGATATTACAGTGGGGGCTTTATGGTGGTGGAATTTTTACAGGTTTTTGCAAATTCAATTATTATTTGCTGATCCGAAAAATGATCCGATCCGTGACTCTGATCCAAGCAACGATCCGATCCGTGAGTTTGGGGGGGACAGATGTACAGAGGGGGAACAGATATATGTGTGTGGGGGGGGACAGACGTGTAGTGGGGTACAGAGGGGGAACAGATATACGTGTGTGGGGGGGACAGATGTGTAGTGGGGTACAGAGGGGAAACAGATATATGTGTTGGGGGGGAACAGACGTGCAGGGGGTACAGAGGGGAAATAGACGTGCAGGGGGGAACGCACCCCTTGCTTACAGTAATACTAGACCCCCCCTAAGAATATAAAAAAAAAAATCACAGTTACTTTTCTGAGTAACTAATTACTTTTCCAATGTAGTAACTGAGTTACTAACTCAATTACTTTTTTGGGAGAAGTAATTTGTAATGTAACTAATTACTTTTTTAAAGTAAGATGACCAACACTGCTCAGGGGCCTTGCAGGGGTGTTTTCTGAAAGCAGTGGGTCTGTGGGCAAGATCATAAGTTGAGCCCTTATGTGAGATAAAAAGAAAGAAAAGGTTAGGTGTGGTTTTCATTGTGCTGCATATTGGTGCTGGCTTCAAGGGACACAGAGTGCAGGGGTCAAGTAGGAAGTGATGCAAAGGTTCAGTAGTAAGTGATGCAGAGTTCAGAAGTCAGTAGTAAGTGGTGCAGAGTTCAGGGGTCAGTAGTAAGTGGTGCAGAGTTCAGGGGTCAGTAGTAAGTGGTGCAGAGTTCAGCAGTCAGTATTAAGTGGTGCAGAGTTTAGGGGTCAGTAGTAAGTGGTGCAGAGTCCAGAGGTCAGTAGTAAGTGTGCAGAGTTCAGGGGTCAGTAGTAAGTGGTGCAGAGTTCAGAGTTCAGAGGTCAGTAGTAAGTGGTGCAGAGTTCAGTAGTCAGTATTGGGTGGTGCAGAGTTCAGGGGTCAGTAGTAACTAACACAGAGGTCAGCAGTAGGTGACACAGAGTTCAGGGGTCAGTAGTATGTTATGTAGAGTTCAGAGGTCAGTAGTAAGTAACACAGAATTCAGAGGTCAGTAGTAAGTAACGTAGAGTTTAGAAGTCAGTAGTAAGTGATGCAGAGTTCAGTGGTCAGGTATAAGTGATGCAGAGTTCAGAAATCAGTAGTAAGTGGTCATGAGTAAAAGACTACATCAGTGATGTAGAGTTCAGTAGTAAGTGATGCAGAGTTCAACGGTCAGGTATAAGTGACACAGAGTTCAGAAGTCAGTAGTAGGTGATGCAGAGTTCAGGGGTTAGGAATAAGTGATGCATAGCTCAGTGGCCAGTAGTAAATGACATAGAGTTCAGGGGTCAGTAGTAAATGAGTTCAGGGGTCAGGAGTGATACAGAGTTCAGGGTCATGAGTAAGAGACGCAGAGATCAGGGGTTAGGAGTAGTTGATGTAGAGTTCAGGAGTAAGTGATGCAGAGTTCAGGAGTACAGTAAGTGATGCAGAGTTCAAGGGTCAGGTATAAGTGAAACAGAGTTCATAAGTCAGTAGTAAGTGATGCAGAGTTCAGGGGTTAGGAATAAGTGATGCATAGCTCAGTGGCCAGTAGTAAATGACATAGAGTTCAGGGGTCAGTAGTAAATGAGTTCAGGGGTCAGGAGTGATACAGAGTTCAGGGGTCATGAGTAAGAGACGCAGAGATCAGGGGTTAGGAGTAGTTGATGTAGAGTTCAGGAGTAAGTGATGCAGAGTTCAGGAGTACAGTAAGTGATGCAGAGTTCAAGGGTCAGGTATAAGTGAAACAGAGTTCATAAGTCAGTAGTAAATGATGCAGAGTTCAGGGGTCAGGAGTGATACACAGTCCAGGGGTCATGAGCAAGAGACATAGGGATCAGGGGTCAGAAGTAGTCGATGCAGAGTTCAGGAGTACACTAAGTGATGCAGAGTTCAGGTCTCAGAAGTAAGTGATGCAGAGTTCCGGGGTCAGGAGTAAGTTACACAGGGTTGTTATATATAACACAGAAGAGTCAACAGGAATGCAAGGTCTACTTACCCAGAAGCCTATATTTTATATATAGTACTTATACTTATCATTTACCCATTTTGAAGAACTCACTCCTTAGTTTGTGATTTAACAGTTTCACATGTTTCTGCGCGATTTCTTAATCGCTGTGATTTTTATTGGTTCATGTGATTTGGTGCGATTTGCTGCAGCAATATCAAGAGTTCACATCATTTGATTCACCATCTTCAGTGATTTACTCTTGATCACTATTTGCATTTCAGATCATACACTTCAGTATATACTCACTAGATTCACATCCAGTGTGATCACTTGAATATATATAGTTTCTTGTTTTTTTATTTTCAATGTTATATATATTGTTTTCATTTTCATTAATTGTTAGCATTGAAGCACTTAGGTCATATTTTTTGTGAACCACAAGTTCACGTGATGCCGTGCGATTTTTTAATTGCTTAAAAACTCGTGATTTTTTTTGCAAGTCGCAATTTTTCTGTGTATTTGCCAAATTGAGGTCTCATAATCCTCCCTGGTCAGAAGTATATCTTGGGAATATACACTGTAGTTGTCCCCATGCATACATACGTGGTTGCACTCAGTGCTAAATGGGGGTGATTCAGACTCCTACACACTGCAGTTTCTGGATTCCAGTGTATTTGCAGCAAGAAATCCTGGAGGCCAAAAGATTGAAAACTGGTGTCATTACAGGTGCTCAAATCTAAAGGAGAAGCTGAGAAGTTGGTTCTTCATAAAGTTGATATTTATTATCCACGGAATAATGTAAAACAATCTTAAAGTGTTTACAGGTTTCATGACACTATACAACTAGTCAACCACATAGATTATAGAAGTGGCTTAATCATATAAAAGCAAGCTTTATAGTATAAACATAAATACATGTAGATCAATATATAAAAGTAAAGTATGACCAATCACTTATTGGAACAGAATATGTTATATAGATAAAATATGTATCTATTATTAAAAAAAAATCAGTACAGTCCAATTAATCAGTACCACACACAAGTCCCAGTGACAGCAGCAATCTCATTTATCCACAATGGTGTCATTCTCCTATACTTTGGACATGCGATGTAGGCTGGAACGCAAATCTTCCTCCTGGCTGACATGCACACGATTCATTTAAACACTACACGTGCAGAGCGTGCCATTCAGCATGCTAACAAACAGCAGGGGAGGCAGATCACAGCTGCTTAAAGGTAACCTAAACTTGTATCTTCATGGTCTCAGTTTGTTTAAAATTCCAAATAGAAGCAGCTTTCTATTATGAAGGATCTGATGCAACAACAACCTCCTTTATAAATAAGCATTACCTTAATACCTTATTTTTATATAAGCCTTAATAATAATTTTTACCATTTCTTTTTATGTTTTTTTTTTGTTTTACATCACACCAAACACATATTATTTATTTTATACATACAAATGAATCACATAATCATAAACATATGAACTATGAAATAATACCAAAAACATTTTTTTTTAATGTTATTTATTACATTTTTATCATCTTTAAATAATGTATTATGTCATCTACCTAATACAATACACTAATTATTATTATATTAATACCATCATTTCGTTAATCTATTGATAAAACAGTATGAATAATCATGAAACATTTTTAATAACCACTCCTGTTCCCTGCACTCTGTGTGAAACGCACTCCTGATCCCTGCACTCTGTGCATTTTGCACTCCTGAGCGCTGCATGATAGACTCTACATTGTACACTTCATAAACCCGACCGCCTTACTCTGTATGCTAGGCTTTATGTGACTCACTTCTCACCACTGCACTTTGTACACATTATACACCTGTTGCATGTTTCCCAGCCTCCCAGGAGCCTCACTGTATACACCTGTTGCATGTTATACTCCTGACCCCTGCGCACTGCATTCACTATGTTGTACACAGTACACACTTTGTTGCACATTATACTCCTGTGCCCTGCCCTGTAGATGCTATGTTGTATATTGTCCCCCTGAATCCCGCACTGTATAAAATATGTATAAAAAAAAATATGTATAAATATGTTGGACCTTAAATTAAAGTGTGTGACACAGTCTTAATTTTATTACACAGGACTTTTGTCATCTAAAGAAAATGAGCTGCAGCTCATTAGCAGCCACAACAGGAGTTGCAGCACTCAGCTGAAAAGTCAGCATCAAATTATGTTTTTTTAAATATTTCTCTAATGTGTTTGCAATGTAATTGATGTGCATCACTTTAGTATCTGCAAGAACTTTTGATTTGCCACTTACTAAACAAATGAGCTAAACAAATACACACATCATTTTTCTAATGAACAAAGACTTCCTGGCTGCATTTCTATCCTTATTTTGCCAGGTGGGATTCTTATCAAAGCTGCTATAGATACAGTATACAAACCACACCCATATGGTCACAACCACATTTTTATGGCTGTACCCACATTCCGCCCATTTAACAATGGTCCCTCTTTGTCAAGATCAAAAGTTGGGAAGTACTGTATGTGCTTGTGTCTTTTTACATTTTAGTAGTTGGGTTTAAAAATGGCTGCAGTATCACGTGATCGATGTGCGATCACATATTCACAATGTAAACACAACTGTTATGAACGAGTTTCAATCATAACAGCTGTGCTTAGTATTGTGATGATGTGATACATGTGGGTCAATCACAGCACACAATAGTAATCACAGCTGTTATGAATGTAACCCCTTCATGACAGTTCAAAACATTGCTGTTAGAGTGATCATCACTGTAGCAGCAATCTAAAGTATAAAAAAAAAAATCCCTGATCACTATGGTGACACTGAACTACTCCGATGAAAGTATTTAAAAAAAAAACTGTAAAAACAAAAAAAATATATAAAAGATAAAATAAATAAAAGTTACATACATTTAAAAAAATGTATCCCTGATCACCACCACACTAGTCATATGATGACGCTGTACTGCACTGGTGACAGTATGAAAAAAAAATTGTGAAAAATTATTTAATTTCTTAATTTTCCAAAAACTTGTGACACAAAATTACAACTTCAAAAAAACTCGCCATGCCTCTTACTAAATACATTGGACTGTCTACTTTCCAAAAAGAGGACATTTGGGGGGTATTTTTACTGTCCTGGCATTTTAATGACCTCAAGAAATTAGATTTAATTGACAGGCCGTCAGTATATCAGAATTGATGAATTTTCAAATATAGATGCTATATCGTTCACACAAACCAATTAATATACACTTATTGGGAATTTTTTCACCAAAGACATAAAGGAAAATACATTCTGGCCTAAATTTAGGAATACATTCAATTTTATTGGATATGTTATTCTTTTTTTGTTTTATATAGTCTTCCCTGTAAAGCCCTACCATTTGAGGCTAAATCTCACAATTGGTGGCGGATGCAGCGGGCATAACTGGAGATCCCTACAAAAGAAAGTTCAAGTGTAAACATGGCGGCTGTATCATCCCCTGAATAGAGACCTATGAAGGGCACTTACTGTACGTGGTTACTGGAGACCTTTATGTGGAATGGGGATCAAGGTGGGTATTCTGGTTGTGGAGACACTACTGTTGTATATTACTGACTAGGTCACTGACTTACCTGAATGCCTGGCGGTGAGAGCGTCTGGTAAGAGGCCTTATTTTCTGATGAGCACTTTTTTGCACTTTTTTTTGTCTTTTGAGCACAGAGCACTTTGGGGGCCAATGGGCACTTTAAGTTCAAGGATGAATTTATTGGATATGGACTTTTGCATTGATTTTTGGATGCATTTTCTTATTTGTAGTGATTTATATTGGTATATGAATTTCCTAGATTATCACTGAATTTTTACATGTATTTTTTCAATCATGTGCACGGATGTATAATACTTTAACTATATCCACTGTTTTTTAAATAGGTTTTCATTTAAGTGCACTTTTTAGTTACAGTTCTATTGGGTCTAGTATTCAAGCTCAAGTTGCAGCAGTCTCATAGCCCCAATTAACTTAGCACAAGGTTTTTCTATGTATTGTTCATATTTCATGCCTGAGGTTTGCAACCACTTTAAGGGGTTAAAAATAATAATAGTGACTCAACTTATAATGTCACCATCACTATGCAAATACCAACTGTGATGCATACATTTTCCACGGTACTTTGAGGGCAATAAACATTCATTATGGATAAAGTATATAATAAAAAATTGTACAACAACTTTATTTGTACCAAAATATAAAACAACAAACTTTAAAATACATCTAGGTTGGCACGTTGCAAGTATGTAAATACACTGGATATAAAAAGTCTACGCACCCCTGTTAAAATGTCAGGTTTCTGTGATGTAAAAAATTAGACAAAGATAAATAATTTTAGAACTTTTTCCACCTTTAATGTGACCTATAAACTGTACAACTAAATTGAAAAACAAACTGAAATATTTGAGGGGTGGGAAATAAAACAAAAAAAATAAAATAATGTGGTTGCATAAGTGTGCACATCCGCTTATAACTGCGGATGTAGCTGTGTTCAGAATTAATCAATAACATTCCAACTTATAGGAGTCAATACACACCTGCCATCATTTAAAGTGCCTGCAAATAACACTGAATAAAGTTGAGCTATTCTGTAGGTCTTTCCTGACATTTTCTTAGTCGCATCCTACAGCAAAAGCTATGGTCCGCAGAGAGCTTCCAAATCATCAGAGGGATCTCATTGTCAAAAGGTATCACTCAGGAGAAGGGTACAAAAGAATTTCCAAGGCATTAGATATACCATGGAACACAATAAAGACAGTCATCATCAAGTGCAGAAAATATGGCACAACATTGACATTACCAAGAACTGGACATCACCCCAAAAATGGATGAAAAGATGAGAAGAAAACTGGTCAGAAAGGCTGCCCGGCTAAATTTAGAAAAAATACATGTGAACTCTCTGTGTGTTTCTAACTGCGTTCTCTCAGTGTGTTTCTAACTGTGTGGCTGCCTGGGACAACACACAGATCCGTCTTCCTGCATAGCAGAAAGACAGGATCTCTGTGTGATCCTCTGTCAAAACGGAGATCTGCCTTGTTTACTTTGGCAGATCCCCGTTCTGTCACTATGGGAAACGATCGCGGGCTACTCGATGTCCGCCGGACCCGCTGACTGGCTCCTCCGCTAGCCAATTGGAGCGCCCACAGATTGCCATGTACTAGCCCGACGTACAGCTACGTGGTATAGTATGAAACTCTATCAGTTTCCCACACTTTTTTTAGGACCGCTTTACCGCCGTTTTAGCGGTGCTATTCGGCCACTAGCAGGCAGTTTTAACCACTCCGGATCGGCGGTTTGCTGGCTGTATCGCAGCGCCGCCCCATTGATTTCAATGTGGAGGAGCGGTGAGTCTACCGCTATTTCACCGCTCCAAAGAAGCTGCTGGCAGGACATTTTCTGATGCCCTGCCAGCGCACCGATCCAGTGTGTAAGCCTTTGAATGGAGCAGCTGTTTTACGGCGGTTTGCAGGCGCTATTTTTAACGCTATAGCGCCTGCAAAATGCTCCAGTGTGAAAGGGGTCTTACGGCCAGCTCTCCCCACCCGAACGACGTGCTATACATCACTGTATTGTACAGTACAGAATTTTAATTTGTGTTCTGTACTTATGCAAATTAAAACAACGTTATTGAGCTGGAGTTTTGCGTTTAGACCTTTTTTTCACAATATAATACAGTACAGTAGTTAAGAATGCTTAAAATATTGATTAATTGTGGCTTCTCGTTTAATACCAATTTGGAATTGGTTGTTAAGATAGCAGTACCTGTCATTCATTGCCTTACCCTTCCACCTTTCTCTTCTTCCAGTATACTCACTGATTATAAGAAGAAATAAGAAATATTTCTTTATCTTCTTTTCAGCTCACCATGCTGTCAGGAAAAAGTGCTTTCAACAAAGGGTGTGTGGTTACCTGTGAGCGATATGAAATCATTAAAATGAATTTTTTGATCAAGGTGTAAAAGCAAAGTTATATTTCATCTTGGATTTTTTATAGTGTTGTATGGTAACTTTTGAATTACTCTTTTGCTAAAGTGATATTATGTTGCCACCTAGTGGTAGCATATGAGAATGGTCATTTTTTTTTCCTTACAATACTATTTCTGTTGTATTATACAGCGGTGTTACAATAACCATAGCAGCAAAAACAATTGCTGTGGGGCCTGGAGGTGGAAGGGTCCCCATTAAGAAGGCTTTTAAGTAATTTAAACATGAAAAAATCTGTGTGCATGTGAGGATAACACAAATTCACTGTGCCAAGTACTGTGTCATTAAGGATTGCTGAGGTTGCTGCTGACGCTGACCCTCTACCCCCTGTGACATTTCCAATCAAAAAGAGCTCACATTAAACATACAGGGGGGAAACTTTAGAATTGTTGTCACTAGTTACAGATTCGCCTTTGCAGGCTTTGAAGTAAGGATAATTTGTTTATCTGTCCTAGAAGTGGTGATTTATGGCCCTCAGAGCTTCTGGTCATCCTGGCCAGTACTGAAATGAACCCTGTGTGCCCGTCGTCATCAGGCTATAAAAAAAAAAATCTAAGAGTGTCTACAAAGGTAGAACTGACAGTTTTTGGTAGTTCTGAAAAAAGAAAACACGGTTTAAAGAAGTTTGTATTAGGGTTATAGAGTAATTGTCTGCTAACAATTATGTCATGATATAAAATATGAAAATGATATATTTTTGCTACTAAATTTTTTTTTAATTGACTATTACACCGCTTTTTTCAGCATTGCTTGCTGTAGCAGTGGGGGGTGGGAAGTCTAAGAATTTACACTGAGGCCCTGAGATCTGAGATATTTAAAAAAGACTGATGACCTACTGAAAACACAAACATTAGCTAGATTTAAACGTTAATTCTTTGCACTGTTGCTCCCCCTCTTCCCTGACAACCTCTATCCACAACATTGATCTAAATAGTATACTGACTATGCTGACAGTTAGATACATGCATTATGTTAAGATCAAAAACAGCAGGGAGGTCTCCAGGGATGGGTCCCATCAAAATTTTGCTCTAGGGGGCCTCATGATTTTTAGTTATTCCCCTATATTAGCATGTAGTTATAGTTTGGTTATAGCAGGGTGATATTATCATATGGAATAATGCAGTAGGTCTTGTTTGCTCTTGTACAATCCTCCTTGTTACTTGCTTTAAAGGATACTGACATAGATAAACCCTTATGCAGCAAGATTCTCAAGGATCTGACAATTTGTCACAGCACACCTGGTCCCTCACTGCCTTCTTTTTCTTCACCAGGGGGTACCAACTGCCTCTTTCTGGTTGTGTAGCAGCAAAAAAATATGGGGGGCAGCTGCAAAATCTATGAAGAGACAGACTCTCCCACCCCCCACAGTTTCCTGGGACCCATAATGTGGGTATCCCAGGAGGCTGCTGACACTGTACATTTCATTCTAGCCTTGGCGAGAAATAAAAACGGGCATCCTAAAAAAAAAAAAAAAAAGGTATCTTCTCTCCCATTAAAATAAAAATCTAATTCTGTTAGAAGAGGGGGCAGAAGGTGAGTGGTATAAAGTTGATGAGGAGGGTTAAGTACAGTGCCTTGAGAAAGTATTCATACGCCTTGAAATGTTGCACATTTTGTCATGTTACAACCAAAAAACGTAAATGTATTTTATTGGGATTTTATGTGACCAACACAAAGTGGTACATAATTGTAAAGTGGAAGGAAAATGATAAATGGTTTTCCAAACTTTTTACAATTAAATATCTGAAAAGTGTGGCGTGCATTTGTATTCAGCCCCCTTTACCATGATACCCCTAACTAAAATCTAGTGGAACCAATTGCCTTCAGAAGTCACCTAATTAGTAAACAGAGTCCTTCTGTGTGTAATTTAATCTCAATATAAATACAGCTGTTTTGTGAAGCCCTCAGAGGTTTGTTAGAGGACCTTAGTGAACAAACAGCACAATGAAGGCCAAGGAACACACCAGACAGGTCAGAGATAAAGTTGTGTAGAAGTTTAAAGCAGGGTTATGTTATAAAAAAAATATCCCAAGGTTTGAACATCTCACAGAGCACTGTTCAATCCATCATCCGAAAATGCTACTACAGTCCCTGACAAAAGTCGTGTCGCTTCTCTATTTTGTAGAAACTCCTGCTATTAACCTGACTTTTAATTAATCAATTGGTGTTAGAAATAGCTCATGTGAAAAGCTAAAGCCCTCCCAAATGATGTTTAATGCACTGAAATAAATTAGTTTCACTGAAAAAAGATTTATCATTTAATCAAGACAGACAGGTCAAATTTTGGCAAGACAAAAGTTTTGTCGCCTATACAGAAATTTAACAACTTTACTGAAAATCCAAAAATATGTCAGCAAATTAAGTAGTGGTGCTGTGCGATCCAAATTTAAATATATTGTATGACTTCCATGAGCTTGAAGGACAGCATCCGTGCGGTTTGGCAAGGATTCATACAATTTATTGATGAAGTCATCAGGAATAGCAAAGAAAACAGTCTTGCATGCCTCCCAGAGTTCATCAATATTCTTTGGTTTTGTCTTCCATGCTTCATCTTTCATCCTACACCACATATGCTCAATGATGTTCATGTCTGGTGACTGGGCTGGCCAATCCTGGAGCATCTTGATATTCTTTGCCTTAAGGAACTTTGATGTGGAGATGGAAGTATGCGATGGAGCACCATCCTGCTGCAAAATTTGGCCTTTTTTATGGTTGGGAATATAAGAGGTAGTTAAGATTTCTTGGTATTTTAGACTATTGATGTTGCCTTCCACCCTGCAGATCCCTCGCACACCCCCATACTGGATGTAACCCCAGACCATGATTTTGCCTCCACCAAACTTCACTGTTTTCTGGGTAAATCTCGGCTCCATGCGGGTTCCAGTAGGTCTCCTCCAATATTTGCGGCGACTGTGGTGTAATTCAACAGAGGATTCATCTGAAAAATCCACCTTCTGCCACTTTTCCATCCTTTTAGCAGGCTGTGGCCCTTGGCAAATGCCACACGGTTTTTCAATTGTCTTTTGTTTAGTGCTGGCTTATGGGCACTGATTCGACCATGGAGGCCATTTCGAGACAGAATCTGACAAACTGTTCTGGTTGACACAGGGACTTCAGGTGACCAGGTCTCGTGGAGCTCTGCTGCAGTGGAAAATGGGCTGGCCTTGGATTTTCGAGCCAACAAACGGTCCTCTTGAGCAGCTGTCTTGTGGGGTCGGCCTGACCTGGCCTTGTCCAAAACGTCTCCAGTCTCTTCAAATCTTTTTTTTATCCTCTGAACTTGACGCTGAGACACATTGAAGGTGTCTGCCACATCAGCAGTGGATCTGGTCTTCAGCCTCTTGATAATCAACACTTTAGTCTCCGGGTGAATCTTAGGCATGTTTGCAGAGGTCTAGTTGCAGTTGAGAAGGTCTAGTGTACTGGTGTTCTTTTTATACACACCTGAGACCTAATTGATCCATTATTAGTCACAGGTGAAGCTCATATAACAAGGCGACAACACTTATGTCTTGGCAAAAATTTACTCAATGGGCTTTACCAAGCTGTGAATATTAGAATACTTTTTGTCAGTGTCGTTTTGCACTGAAACATTATTACAAAAGCTGTTAGGATTAAAATGACCCATTTCTTGTAACAAAATCTTGATTAGAAATATATTTTAGCAGCACTTCAGGTCAATTTGTACACAAGCGACAAGACTTTTGTCAGGGACTGTACTAAGACATGGCCGTCCACCTAAACTGACAGGCTGGGCAAGGAGATCATTAATCAGAGAAGCAGCCAAAAGGCCCATGGTAACTCTGGAGGAGCTGCAAAGATCCACAGGTCAGGTGGGAGAATCTGTCCACAGGACAACTATTAGTCGTGCACTTCACAAATCTGGCCTTTATGGAAGAGTGGCCATTGTTGAAAGAAAGCCATAAGAAGTCCAGTTTGCAGCTTGCAAGAAGCCATGTGGGGGAGACAGCAAACATGTGGAAGAAGGTGCTCTGGTCAGATGAGACCAAAATTGAACTTTTTGGCCTAAAAGCAAATCACTATGTGTGGCGAAAAACTAAAACTGCACATCACCCTGAACACACCATCCCCAACGTGAAACATGGTTGTGCCAGCATCATGTTGTGGGGATGCTTTTCTTCAGCAGGGACAGGGAAGCTGGTCAGAGTTGATGGGAAGATGGATGGAGCCAAATACAGGACAATCTTAGAAGAAAACCTGTTAGAGGCTGCAAAAGCCTTGAGACTGGGGCGGAGGTTCACCTTCCAGCAGGACAACAACCATAAACATAAAGCCAGAGCTACAATGGAATGGTTTAGGTTAAGCATATTCATGTGTTAGAATGGCCCAGTTAAATTCCAGACCTAAATTCAATTTAGAATCTGTTGCAAGAATTGAAAATTGCTGTTCACAGACGCTCTCCATCCAATCTGACAG
The DNA here is from genome assembly GCA_028564925.1 of Lithobates sylvaticus. Taxonomy (NCBI): domain Eukaryota; kingdom Metazoa; phylum Chordata; class Amphibia; order Anura; family Ranidae; genus Lithobates; species Lithobates sylvaticus. The sequence goes on along the minus strand of CM053028.1, from coordinate 269,091,998 downwards.
AGCTTGAGCTATTTTGCAAAGAAGAATGGGCAAAAATGTCACTCTCTAGATGTGCAAAGCTGATAGAGACATCCCCAAAAAGACTTGCAGCTGTAATTGCAGTGAAAGGTGGTTCTACAAAGTATTGATTTAGGGGGGGGCTGAATACAAATGCACACCACACTTTTCAAATATTTATTTGTAAAAAAAAAATGAAAACCATTTATCATTTTCCTTCCACTTTACAGTTATGTGCCACTTTGAGATGGTCTATCACATAAAATCCCAATAAAATACATTTATGTTTTTGGTTGTAACATGACAAAATGTGGAAAATTTCAAGGGGTATGAATACTTTTTCGAGGCACTGTATCTTTCACTGTTAGCAGAGACCTGAGGCTGATTGATCTTGGGAGGGAAATGTCTTAGATAGTGATCCATTTACTCTCTTGCATTAGGGATTCTAACCAATTGGAGACATTAACAAACTACTGATAGAATCCTACTAAGGCTCCTTGTACACAAAACCATCTAGGAGTAGTGTGTTCTTCCCAGTGTTTTAATGCTCTCTGGGGAGTCAGGTGCAGCATCCAGCCCCGCTGCAGACAGCCTATCAAAGAATATGGCAAGCTGCAGCTGGACAGGGCTGAAAGCTGAACTAAGTGGTATCCACGTTTAAGACCATTTGCATTAAAGGATAAATATTCAGAATTTAGAAGACTTGCATCCTGGACCTTTGTCCCCGAATGCACTGGACCATAAATGTGGAGATACCACTAGATGTCTGTTTGCTATAGACATCAATACCACATCCCATAAGTCTCACTGCACTGAACTATAATTTGACATGATCACCTGATATGAATCCTAGACAAGCACGGTTCATTCTAAACAGCCCATAGTATACCTAGAGCAGAGATATTTCAAATTTCACAACTTCTATCTACAAAGGACTGCTAATCACAATGTACAGCAATATTTCACCATCAAACACAATAAATCCAATGATGGTTCACCATTGTTTGCACTTGAGCAAATCCACAATGATACCACCCTGCTGGGAGATTTAGAAAACTCTGTAAAAGAGACTTATTGGATTTGTGTACTTAAAGGATAAGTTCACTTTTCGTAACATGTTAAATGTTACACCCATATTCAGTGTGTAACAGGTTACAGATGCAGTAGGCCCCACACCCCTCGATCACCCGCTGTGACAGCGAGCTATGGATCTTTTCCCCCCACTCGCTGTCACAATTTAAAAAAGATGCGACCATACAGGGTTCTGCCCCCCTGGCTGTCATTTATTCACAGAGTTCTGTGAATGTGAGAACTACAAGTAGAGACATGCTTTGCGGCTTTCAGCTTCTAGTTCTCGGTGAACTACCAGGGTGCTCTTGAGAGCTCTAGGTAGTTCATTGATGCTTCCTGTGTGTAAATGCATGCTAATACCTTGTAGATTCACAAGCCTGCAAGAGCCCTGCATTGCACCCACAATCTGCTGATCGCAGGTGCCATGCTTTACAGACTGCAAGTAAAAAAATTGTAAATGCTGATTTACTAAAAGGGTAGGGCAAACCCTAAATAGGGTACTCTGTTTGCAAGAGAATTTTCCCTTAGCTCAATGCAGGAGGTGAAGCTCTGCTGACTGCCATCATCCAATAATATATATATATATATATATATATTTTTTTTTTTTTTTTTTTTTTACTTTCAGTAAAGTAATTGGGTTTTTTTTTTTTGCAAGGGGATTTTTGCCACATTGACTAAGCTAAGGTAAAGTTTCCTCAGAAAGTGAAAATTCCCTTGGAAAATGAAAGGCTTATTTGTCTTTAATAAACCAACCCAGTTGACTGAAGTCTTCCTTAACCTGGCCAATTAATGCATATCTGCTGCCATCTAGTGGCACGAACAGACATATAAGTAACTGTACTGAGAAAATACCTAGTCTACCATTGATAAATCCTCCTTTTTGTCAAATGTTTCTTATAAAAATAATAATTTATAAGGAATCCAAATGAATTTGTGGTTAAAGCACACCAGGATCCTGGCCCTGGAAGTGTAACATAAACTAGACACATCATCTAGTGCAGGTTTTGCAGCAATAAAACATTTTTTTAGATAATGGAATAACCTGGGTGCATAACAATATTATATGCAAAGCTGCTGTACACTTTTAAACAATTCAGTGTCAGAAATGTATCTATTCCATAACTATCATTGTGGTAATCTGTTTTTTTCAAACAGTGAGCTGGTGCTTTCCATGTAGTTACTATAAAGATTATGGTTGCTATGGCTATAAAATAAATCATTCTAAGACACAGTTTTTTTTTGCCTGTATTTTTATTCCCTAGGAGAAGAACTTAAAAGAGCTTTTAAAAGGTTTCAGGGAATACTGGAACTGCCCAGCTCTTCAGCCCTACTGGCGTTCGATACAGGGTCTTCTCCAGCAGCTGTCCGAGGTAGAGATCCCCCTCTACCGCAAGCTGTTTCTACTCGGCCTTCTCCCAGCTAAACTTCCCGGACTAACAAAAAAACTTGCCACACACATACTCACAGCGGCATGGTGCTTAGTGGCGTTGCACTGGAAAAGCCAACATCCCCCAACACTTTCGGACCTCTATGCCAGAATTAAAGACTCATGTCGACCCGCATAGAAGATCGTATGGCTAGACATACGGCAGTATGGGGGGCTTGGTACCTCCATGTGGAACCCACTTAGTTGATGGGATAATCCCCCGCCATGTGGCCTAAATCTGCGCAGGATCCTTGAGTGATGAGTCTGGCTGGTTGGAACTACTCTACTATACACTTATCCTCCTCCCTCTTTGCCCCCCTTTCTTTCTTTCTTTTTTTTCCTTTTTGGAAGCGCAGACCGAGCAAAAACAGGATCATTTTCACCCTGATAGTATGTATAACTGTCGATCGAGACCTGCCTATATGCCTATAGGTATTACTACTGTGTTATGTTTACACTCTTCTTGAATCATATCTCAACCTCCTACTAAGCGACTATGCCTCATGTTTGATAACTGCAGGATGCATCCACGCCATCTACAGAAGTCTGTCGATCCATCATTACTTTCCATTTCCCTCCCCCTCTCTATCTGTTTTATTTCATCACCCCCTCTTGTACTTGTGTCTTGTATTGAAACAATTCCAAATGAATAAAAACTGTCAATTATGATAATAAAAAAAAGGTTTCAGGGAAAATTGTAGTTAGCGTAGTGATCTGGATCCAGGAGGAAGAAACTGCTGGGCACTACCCCCATATATGAACCATTTAACTGAGTTATGCACTTCCTCAGACAAAAGATTTTAAAAAACAAATGGGTGGCAGTTAGTTTAAATAGAATGGTGCCTTTTAATCTTCTTAAGGATCCTGCAAGATTTGTGTGCACTCTACCTGTTAGCACCTACTGTTCTTCTCACATGTACACTTGTCCTCCTCTATGATAGACTCTTGTTAATCACAACAATCTTCAGAAGGTTAAATCATCTAAGATATTTCCAATTGGATCATGCTCCCAAAGGAGTAGAAATAACAGTGGGTAGGAAAGACCCCAAGACATTTTATCTGGAAGCTCAATGAAAGAATATTGATGGGTCCTGCCTTCCAAGAATCTTTAAAAAGGTGACACATTTCAGTTCTTTGACTTAAAGGACATGGAGGACACTTTGCCCTCTGTACTTTGGTAATCACATAAAGAAAGCCAAGAGCCAGTTGACCAAATTAAGAGATGTTAGGCTCTCTCTTAAAGAGCTTAGTGGTTATGAAGCTAATAAAATCTACTCTGTGTCAAGGTCAAAATATTATGTATGGGTATAAATGTTGGAAACTTCTGGCCCCGGTGTTGACATAGAAAAAATCCCAAAAGTCCCCAAAGTCAAGGATGGCAAGACGAATATGTGTAATCTCCCTTCTAAGATAGCAGAGGACTTTGCTCAGTTTTATGGAAAGTTATAAAATATTCATCCAGGAGCCATACTAACCATGATAAAAATGTATTCATTCTGAAATATTTACAAAATGCAGAATTATTCTAAATGTACAAGTTGGTGGCTGAGCCCCTGCAGAAAGGTGTCTAACCTTCTAATTTACATCTGGCCTTAAAGAATACACCCTGTGGCAAGAGTTCAGGCCCTGGCGGCTTTACTGTAAAAAATTACAAGGTGCTTGAAACTATTCTTACTATTTACTCCTTACTCATTTACCCCTAAATGACATCCTAAAGGGGAAATCGCTCCATTCAGAGGCCCCCTGCTACACATATCGTGGTGATCGCCAAGTAAAGAATCCCACATTCTGCCAAAGTTATAGGCCATTTCCACTTCTTATTCTTGATATCAAAATCTGTGCAAAAATGTTGTCACTTGTCAGAGAGGCTTAAATTGGTTGTAAACCTCAGACATGAAATATGAACAAAGCCTATCCCTCTATAGCGGGGGTCGGCAACCCGTGGATTGTGAGCTACCCGTTGACCGCTGACAGGTGCTGGGTAGCTCGTGAACACATCCCAGTGTTGCCGCCCTGGTCTTCTTCTGAGCTTTGTGCGCGTGCGGCGCAAGTGCATGGGCACCGAATCCTAGGCTGCCAAGGAAGCCCCCTTGCATACATATGGCTGCGGGGCAGTGAAAGCCTCCAGAATCGCTCTGGCAGGTTCAGGCTTTTCCCCGAGCACCCCAGAGCTCTTGCTCTTCCGCGGTCATGCCCACCAGCCCTTTTTCCCGATCCAAGGGGTTTGTGGGCGATACCAGGTTGGAAGGTGAGAGAGAATTGCCGGCAGGACATGTAGGTTTTCAACTACACCTTCACTGCACCACTCTGCATTGAAAAAAATAGGATTTTTTCATCATACTTACCTGTAAAACCCTTTTCTTTGAATATATCACGGAACACCGAGTTAGGCTATTATTCATTACTTACTGGGTTATACGCCCTCTCTAGTTGAATGGAAGAGTTGACCGCACTTCAAGGTATGAAGGAATAAATGCAACTGTATTGAAGAAAAAATCCATCAGACTATGATTAAGCGAAGTTGATTCGTGAAATGCGTCAATCTCTGCTGTGTCTGCATTGATGTCATTTTGATTTTTATCTTCAATAAAGTTACATTTATTCCATCATTCCTTGGAGTGCGATCAACTCTTTCATGTTTCTTTGGCTATTCATCCAGACCGTGGACTGGACCTGCATCTAAAGGTTAGAGGGAGGGATTGCTCTCACCTGGAGCGACACAGCCCTTGTTGGATCTAGGTGAATGGACGCTGGTAGACAAAGTCTTAGACAGGAAGTCCGCCACTATATAACCCCTCCCATACAGGAAGTACTTCAGTTTTGTAGCAAGCACTGAATCCTCAAAAGGGGAGAGGGACCTCTGTGTCCCATGATGTATTCAAGAAAAGGATTTTACAGGTATGATGAAAAAAATCCTATTTTCTTTATCATATATCATGGTACACAGAGTTAGGCTATTATTCATTACTTACTGGGATGTCCCAGAGCAATAGCCTTGAGGGGAGCGAGACACAGCGGAGCGGCCAAAAATCAAATAAAAATAGCCATCAGACTTTATATGGCAGCCTGTAGTACACTACGGCAAAAAGTCGAATACTCAGCTGCTCTAACATCTACCTTATAAAATATTGTGAACGTATGCACTGAAGACCAGGTAGCAGCCTTACCAATCTGAGCCACAAATACCTGATAACGAAAAGCCCAGGAGGATCCTACTCCTGTGGTAGAATGAGCTCTCACCCTGAAGGGGGGGTCTTACGTTTCAGACCATGGGCCTGAATGATCAACTGGCAGAACCAATTGGCAATGGAAGCTTTGGAAGCTGCCTGCCCTATCTTGGGTCCTTCTGGTAAAACAAAAAAGGAGTCTGATCCTCGGGCAAATAAACTCTGACTGCCTGGACTACATCCAAGGAATGCAGTCATCTCTCTTCCGCCGAACAAGGCTGAGGGAGAAAAGAAGACAAAACAATGTCCTGATTCAAATGAAAGGCTGACACCACCTTTGGCAAGAAGGATTGAATAGGACGCAACACCACCTTGTCGTGATGAAGGATTAAGTATGGTTCCCCACATTACAGGGCCTCCAATTCCGACACCCTTCTAGCCGAGGTGATGGACATCAGGAAGGTTAGCTTGCGTGACAGCAAGACTAATGGAATTTCCTTGAAAGGCTCAAATGGTTGTTTCTGTAGCACAGACAGCACCAAATTTAAGTCCCAAGGACACATAGGTGACCTAATGGCAAACGAGTTGCCCCCTGCATAAAGGTTCAGACCAGCTAATGGGAGGCTAAAGGCCTTTGGAAGAATACCGACAAGGCCAAAATCTTACCCCTGATTGTGCTCAAAGCCAATCTGATTTCCACAGCCAACTGTAAAAAAGAGAGAATTCTCCCAATCACGTATTTCTGAGGATGCCATTTTCTGGCTTCACACCAAGCAATATAAGTCTTCCAGATCTTATGATAGATCTTCCTAGTGACCCCTTTCCTAGCATTCACTAGGGTAGACACCACCGGTAGCGAGATGCCACAATCCTTCAGCACCCTGGCTTCAATAGCCATGCCATCACGTTTAGAGACTGTAAATTGGGGTGGAATATAGGACCTTGAGACAGTAGATCAGGGCAGCGCGGAAACGTCAATGGCCAGTCTACTGCTAATCTCACGATCTCTGGGAATCAAGGCCTTCTGGGCCAGGCTGGTGCCACCAGGGTGACTGGAAGCCCTTCTCTCTCAATCCTGCGCAACAAATGTGGAAGGAGAGGGATCGGGGGAAAGCATAAACCAGGGAGAACTGGCTCCATGGAACTACCAGAGCATCTGCTTTGATTGCCAGGGGATCTCTTGTTCAAGACACAAACTGATGTAGCTTGTTGTTGAACCTGAATGCCAATAGATTGACATCTGGCCATCCCCAATGCTGGCAAATTTTCCAGAACACCTTTGGGTGTAGGGATCATTCACCCGGGCAGATCTGCTGGCAGCTGAGATAATCTGCCTTCCAGTTCTCTACCTCAGGGATATGGACTGCTGATAGAACCGCCACATGTCCTTGTGCCCAGGCTAGTATGTGGTTCACCTCCTCCTGAGCTGAACGACTCCTTGTACCAACCAAGTTAAGTTCTTGTTTAACCACTTCAGCCCCGGACCAATTGGCAGCCAAAGGACCAGGCCCCTTTTTGCGATTCGGCACTGCGTCGCTTTAACTCGCTTTAACTGACAATTGCGCGGTCGTGCGACGTGGCTCCCAAACAAAATTGGCGTCCTTTTTTTCCCCACAAATAGAGCTTTCTTTTGGTGGTATTTGATCGCCCCTGCGGTTTTTATTTTTTGCGCTATAAACAAAAATAGAGCGACAATTTTGAAAAAAATGCAATATTTTTTTACTTTTTGCTATAATAAATATCCCCAAAAAATATATAAAAAAAAATTTTTTTTTCCTCAGTTTAGGCCGATACGTATTCTTCTACATATTTTTGGTAAAAAAAATCGCAATAAGCGATTATTGATTAGTTTGCGCAAAAGTTATAGCGTTTACAAAATAGGGGATAGTTTTATAGCATTTTTATTAATATTTTTTTTTTTTTATTAGTAATGGCGGCGATCAGCGATTTTTTTTGTGACTGCGACATTATGGCGGACACATCGGACATTTTTGACACATTTTTGGGACATTTGTCATTTATACAGCAATCACTGCTATTTAAATAGCACTGATTCCTATGTAAATGACAGTTGTAGTGAAGGGGTTAACCACTAGGGGGCGGGGAGGAGTCAGTGTGACGTGTTGTGTTTTTTTTACAGTAGGGGGGCGTGGCTGTACGTCTGACGTCATTGATCGGCGTTCCCGATGACAGGGAACCACCGATCACTGACAGTCAGTGTAGGAAGCGCGGGGAGAGGTTTGTTTACATAGACCTCTCCCCGTTCTTCAGCTCCGTAACCCGATCGCGGGATACCAGCGGCGATCGGGTCCGCTGGTCCCGCGGCCGTGGTCACGGAGCTCCCGACCGTCGCGAGCGCGCCGCTGGCGGCGCGCGCGCGCCCCCCGGGCAGGCAAATTAGAAGCCGATTGGCCATCATGCACAACTACACCAGATTTTGTACTCTAATTTCAGTAAATAAACCCCCAAATCTTTGTGAAATTATGGCATATGTTTTTTTTTCTCGTTTTATATGGTCAGTGTTTTTAGAATAGCATATGTTTTTATACAGTATGTGAGCTTTGTAACTACTGTTAGAACAAAGTAATATTTTATTAGCATTTAGTTTGAATTCTTGCACCATACAAAACTCCTGTCTTAGTTGCTATATTTTTGTTGCTTCATTGGTGTCCTGTAGGCTGTAAATCATAAAACAGTCTACCTTTGTAGGCAAGAAGGCATTTATCCTTTTCTTTCAAAAGCTTTAGGCTGGGTTCACATTATCTTCGCATGCGGCTTCCAGCAGGGGACTGGTGCGTCCCCGTTCACTGTTTCAGGTCCAATTTCAGCCCAATTTTTTGGCTGAATTCAGACCTGAAATGGACCAAAAGACACACAGGGCTCCTGTGCAAATTCACACCGGTGCCGCAGCAGAGATATGTGAAACGGCTCCATAGAGAGCCAGACAAAATCTCCTTCTATTGCGAATTGGATGCGGGGAACTTCCATCCAATTTGCAATAGTGAGAGCCCAGCCTTAAAATAAATTTCCTTCAAGGCATAAATACTTGAAGAGCCTGAAGAAGCTGACTAGCTTACAAATAGCATTATTCTTCCCCTGTACATACAATCAGGTCCATAAATATTGGGACATCGACACAATGGATTTGAAATGAAAATAAGAGAGATGTGCATTAACTGCAGACTTGCAGCTTTAATTTGAGGGTATTTACATCCAAATCAGGTGAACGGTGTAGGAATTACAACAGTTTGTATATGTGCCTCCCACTTTTTAAGGAACCAAAAGTATTGGGACAATTGGCTGCTCAGCTGTTCCATGGCCAGGTGTGTGTTATTCCCTCATTATCCCATTTACAAAGAGCAGATAAAAGGTCCAAAGTTAATTTCAAGTGTGCTATTTGCATTTGGAATCTGTTGCTGTCTAATCTCAATATGAGATCCAAAGAGCTGTCACTATCAGTGAAGCAAGACATCATTAGGCTTAAAAAACAAAACAAACCCATCAGAGAGATAGCAAAAACATTAGGTGTGACCAAATGAACTGTTTGGAACATCCTTAAAAAGAAAGAACACACCGGTGAGCTCAGAAACACCAAAAGACCTGGAAGACCACGGAAAACAACTGTGGTGGATGACCGAAGAATTCTTTCCCTGGTGAAGAAAACACCCTTCACAACAGTTGGCCAGATCAAGAACACTCTCCAGGAGGTAGGTGTATGTGTGTCAAAGTCAACAATCAAGAGAAGACTTCACCAGAGTGAATACAGAGGGTTCATCACAAGATGTAAACCATTGGTGAGCCTCAAAAACAGGAAGGCCAGATTAGAGTTTGCCAAACAACATCTAAAAAAGCCTTCACAGTTCTTGAACAACATTCTATGGACAAATGAGACCAAGATCAACTTGTACCAGAGTGATGGGAAGAGAAGAGTATGGAGAATAGCACCTCATCAGTGAAGCATGGTGGTGGTAGTGTCATGGCGTGGGCATGTATGGCTGCCAATGGAACTGGTTCTCTTGTATTTATTGATGATGTGACTGCTGACAAAAGCAGCAGGATGAATTCTAAAGTGTTTCGGGCAATATTATCTGCTCATATTCAGCAAAATGCTTCAGAACTCCTTGGACGGTGCTTCACAGTGCAGGTGGACAAAGACCCGAAGCATACTGCAAAAGCAACCAAAGAGTTTTTTAAGGTAAAGAAGTGGAATGTTATGCAATGGCCAAGTCAATCACCTGACCTGAATCCGAATGAGCATGCATTTCACTTGCTGAAGACAAAACTGAAGGGAAAATGCCCCAAGAACAAGCAGGAACTGAAGACAGTTGCAGTAGAGTCCTGGCAGAGCATCACCAGGGATGAAACCCAGCGTCTGGTGATGTCTATGCGTTCCAGATTTCAGGCTGTAATTGAAGTATTAAAAAGTGAAAGTTTGATGGATGATTGTTAATCTGTCCCATTACTTTTGGTCCCTTAAAAAGTGGGAGGCACATATACAAACTGTTGTAATTCCTACACCGTTCACCTGATTTGGATGTAAATACACTAAAATTAAAGCCGAAAGGCTGCAGTTAAAGCATATCTTGTTTGTTTTATTTCAAGCCCATTGTGGTGGTGTATAGAGCCAAAATTATTAGAATTGTGTCGCTGTCCCAATATCTATGGACTTCACTGTATATGTCTATATTATAGCTACCACTAAGGTGACTTTACCCTTTGTACAATAAATCAATCATTAGTTCCTTGCTAGTTTTAATATACTGCAGCTATGGCCTCAAATGACACAGGTGTTGGGGGGGGGGGGGGGTAGAGCCAAGTGCCTACAAAGTAATGAAAAGACCAGCACCTCATGCAATGGACTTCAGCCAACACTACAGACCAACTTTCTATGCGAATGTTGGAGAGCCAAGAACTAGGTGCTTAAAGGAGAAGCAGAGCATGAAGCTAATGGAACAAAAGGACTAATTGCACTGATGCAATTAACAAAAACTCACTTTAACCACGCGACTGGAGAAAACCATAAAAATATGAAAGTTAGTATAGAGTTTACTCTATTAGGGATATATGAGTCATTCCTAAGAACCATCAACATGTATGGGATTACCAAACATTTCCAGTTGAAGTTTGCCAATGTTCTTAAACAAGATTTGTACTGTGGAGCTATGCCCAAAAAAAAGGCAAGCTGAGGACAAAGGACTAGTCACCAGCATTGTATCTAGACAACCTGCAGCTGATCGTATCCCTAGGATGAAGGTAGCATGCCTTGTACTGTGTTCTGTCTCTGTGGTGGTCACACTCATCTTAGAAGAGGAGCAAGGCTTTGCTGCCTCATTTGAGACCTACCTCAAAACCAATCTCTTGCAGCATATACTTACCTTTCCCTCACTCCTTTGCCTCTCCTTTGAGTGCTGGGAGCCAAAGGAAAAAAGGTTCACCCATGTATCAGCATTGGGTCAACCAATGCAGAGTCCACGGCCCTATGCGAGCTATGGTGTGGAGATCACCTACAGCCATGGGCGTCCGCAGGTAGGGGCAAGGGGGGGGCAAGTGACCCCCCCTGGAATCGGAAAGGGTCTGCAGTGGCTGCATTTGTGGCTGTACTGGCTCCACAGCTGCTGCAGATTAGTGTCACTGAGCTTACAGAGCTCTTTACTGCCACCTCTGGCTGCTTCCTGTATGTGCGCCCCTTGTGTTTGCTTTGCTGCCTGTTGTATTTTTACAGGGACATGTGGAAACAGGTCGTGGGTAAATGAAGACCACCTTACTAGTGGGGGCTGTGAGTATAAGTGAAGGGAGGAGGTTGTTTGTGTAGAGGTTTGTGTAGAGGGAAACCAGAGGCTATATTTTGTAAACGCTATAACTTTTGCGCAAACCTATTCAATAATCGCTAATTGCTATTTTTTTTACCAAAAATATGTAGAAGAATACGTATCGGCCTAAACTGAGGAAAAAAAAATGTTTTTTTATATATTTTTTGGGGATATTTATTATAGCAAAAAGTAAAAAATATAGATTTTTTTTCAAAATTGTCGCTCTATTTTTGTTTATAGCGCAAAAAATAAAAACCGTAGAGGTGATCAAATACCACCAAAAGAAAGCTCTATTTGTGGGAAAAAAAAAAGGACGCCAACTTTGTTTGGGAGCCACGTCGCACGACCGCGCAATTGTCAGTTAAAGTGACGCAGTGCCGAATTGCAAAAAGGTCCTGGTCCTTTGGCTGGTCCGGGGCTTAAGTGGTTAAAGCTATACGTGAGATCTAACTTAAAAATACTTAGTCCGCGAATCTTCTTTCTTCGCTAGCTAAAGTCACTCCTTTGTCATTTGTAATCCAAAGTCTGTAGAGGGTTACTCCTCAGTGGAACTTCAGATTACAGTGAGGCCTGTATGTGAGTCTAACTGCGTGCAAAAGTTAACAAACGGTGGGCTGTAACCCACTCACCAACTGGATCGGAGTTCGGGGTGATCACTGTGGTCTGGTGACTGTAGCTTGCTTCTAAATCAGCTGGGCCAGACGATCTGTACCGCTCCGCTGGATGGATCCAGTCCTCTGATGCTCCGATGAGTGTCTCTCCGGTCCTTGTCAATCCGGTCACCATCTGTCAGGCTCCGTCAGGTCACTTCACAAACAACAGGTCTGCGCTCCGTAGTGACTGTCTGCCGATATCTCCGGGAAGCCTCCTCACAGATCCGCACAGGCAGGCAACGTGATCCCAAGAGACCTAAGATGGCCGCTCCAGGTCCTTTTATCTCCTACCCAGCATGCACTGTCAGAGAGGGTGTCCAGTGGTAGGTCACCTGGCATCCTGGGTAAAAAATGTCAACCTTCTTATCAAAACAAGATGGCTCCAAACACAGAACCATAGCAATGTCCACAGACTTTAAATTACTATATACATAACCACATCAATAGGCAAGAATGTCAGCGCTACACCAGCTTTTCTAAACTTTTTATAACATGGAGGAACCCTTGAAAAAAATTGCTGGGCTCAGGGAACCCCTGCTAATGATTACTATATCTACAGCTCACAGCACATTTGTGTGATGGTCACTGGGAAAAATGCTCTTTACATTTGTGGTCAGTGGGAAAAATCTCCTCCTTACAGATATCTAAAAAGATCATTGTCAGTGGTTACTCAGCAGAAGCTGCTCATTGCTCAGGGGATCCCTAGTAACCTCTGGAAGAGTTCGAAGCTTGGATAAGGGAGGATAGTTATAATAATACATAATGGTAAAGATTATCATCAAACTTTTAAAAAAGGTATATCATTTAGATTTCACGGGTTTATCTAAATGTGTTGTGGAGCAAGTGGAATCTAATTGGAGAGGATCTTTTATGAAAAGGGAGGTTTCAGGGAACAAAACGAACCAGATCCTTTGGAAAATGTTACTCCCAAAGATATTGTTCTTGCTTTTAAAAAAAAAAGATTGGTAGAGAGATGAGAATAAAAAATACAGCTTTGAATGCAATACCCACCTTTGAGTCAACACTGTGGTCCACTAATCTGCTAGTTGGTGCTCCTCTTCCAGGGTTAATGATGATGATCATTCAACCCGCTTCGGGTAAGACCAGGCTGTCATGGACACCCTTCCCAGGCTCACAATACTGCTGAAATATAAGGTACCTACATGTCATTACATAAGTGCCATTCAGTGTAGTAATAAGGGCTGCATTACTGCCACTGGACAACAAGCGGAATGACCTATGACACTACCAGACTGACCATGATAATGCTGAATTTAAAGGCTAATTTCACCTGTGAAACATGTTACACGTTTCACCCATATTTAGGGTGAAACATTTAACATGTTCAAGCTCCTGCCTCCTTTCCCCCCCAATCCCTCCCTCCCTGTGATAGTGGGCGGAGGTTCCTCTCCTTGCACCCGCTGTCACAATTTAAAATCAGCGCGGCCATGCAAGGCTCCGCCCACACAACCACATCATTCACTCATTCACAGAGTTCTGTGAATGAATAAACTACAGGTACCATCGCCCACCGCAGCCGACGGCTTGTGGTTTTCAATGAACTGCGAGGGTGCTGGTGTGTGCTCTTACGCCGCGTACACACGATCGGACTTTCCACCAACAAAACTGTGGATTTTTGTTCGAAGGTTGTTGGCTCAAACTTGTCTTGCATACACGCGGTCACACAAATGTTGGACAACAATTACGAACGTAGTGACGTACTCGACATAGATTTCAGTAGATTGCTTTAAGAAAGGCCTGGATACTTTCCTAAATGTACATAATATAACTGGGTACTAACACTTATAGGTAAAGTTGATCCAGGGAAAATCTGATTGCCTCTCGGGGGATCAGGAAGTGATTTTTTTTCCCTGCTGTAGCAGATTGGAGTATGCTCTTTTGGGGGGGGGGGGGGGGGTTGCCTTCCTCTGGATCGACTGTGGGTATAGAATGGGGTTTATTGGATTGTACAATATTTTTTATTTTTATTTATTATTTCTTTTTTTTATGGTTGAACTGGATGGCCTAGCTAACTATGTAACTATGTAACTATGTAACTATGTAGACGTACTACGTGTTTTTTCAGCTCTTTAGTGCCACCCTTTGCTAATTTCATGTTAGTAGAAGTTTGATGAGTGTTGATTCGCGCTTTTCTTTTTGCGTTTTTTATTTTGCGCTATTATTATTATTCTTGATATCACTTGAGAAAAAAAGCCTTTGAAAATTAGTTTGCAATAACTATCAATATCACCAGCAAAGCAGCTTCATTATTATCCCATTAAAGAAGAAGAGAATTGTGCGCTGCATTTGGAGATTTCCTAATTTGCTGCATCACGAATGTTAATTCTCCATTACGAACGCTAGTTTACAAGACCGACTGCTTCTGCTTCTGAGCATGTGTGGACTTTTGTGCGACGGACTTGTGTACACACGATCAGACTTTCCGACAACAAAGTTTTGTTGGCGGAAAATTTGAGAACCTGCTAGCAAACATTTGTTGGCGGAAAGTACGACAGCAAATGTTCGATGGAGCATACACACGATCGGACTTTCCGACAACAAGCTCACATCCAACATTTCCCGCCGGAAAAGCCGACCGTGTGTACGCGGCATTATAGTTCATTGATCTTCCTGCAGTTAAGTAACTGTCTGCCTGTATTAGAGGTACGGGCAGACAGTGTACTGAGAGCCTGCAGGATCCTGGCATTGCACCCATGATCTGCTGATCGCGGGTGCAATGCTTTACAGGCTCCAGTGTAGAAAAATAATAAATGCACATTTTTTACCTGCAAAAAGATGTGCATTTATTTATTTCTTTTTGTAAAAGGTAAACTTTATGCCGCGTACACACGTGCGGACTTTTGCCGGCGGACCTAGTCCAGCGGACAATCCCGCCGGACTTTCCAGCTGGGTCCGCTGGACTTTCCGAGCGTGTGGACTTGCCCAAACACGTGCGGACTTGCCCACACACGCACGGACGGATAATCCGCCGGCCAAAGTCCGCGGGACTTTTGAAAATGAACGGACTTGCCGCTCATCGGCAAGTCCGTTCATTTAGCACGTGACTTCAGATTACGTAGCTAGCGTAGGCAGTAAATGCCGCCGCGCTGGCTCCGTAAGCTGGCATGGATTTAAAGGGACTCCCCACGCCGAAAAAACGGCGTGGGGGTTCTCCCCCAAATCCACGTCAGACCCTCATTCGAGCACGCAGCCTGGCAGGGGTGGGGACGAACGAGCGCCCCCCCCTCCTGAGCCGTACCAGGCCGCGTGCCCTAACATGGGGGGTGCCCTGGGGAAAGGGGGGCCGGCAGCCCCCCCACCCCAAAGCACCTTTCCCCATGTTGATGAGGACAAGGGCCTCTTCCCGACAACCCTGGCCGTTGGTTGTCGGGGTCTGCGGGCGGGGGCTTATCGGCATCTGGGAGCACCCTTTAATAAGGGGGCCCCCAGATACCGGCCCCCCACCCTATGTGAATGAGTTGGGGTACGATGTACCCCTACCCATTCACCTAAGGTGTAAAATAAAGTAAAAAAAACACACACACACTTTTGAAAAAATAGTTTATTGCACTGCTCCGGGGGTCTTCTTCCGTCTTGGGGGTCTCTCGCCGGACTCCCCCGCCATTTACCAAGCTCTTTTACCGAGCGGGGGAAGTCCGGCTACCTTCTTCGTCGTCGCCGCCGTGTCTGGGGGTCTCGATCCGCCTTCGGGGGTCTTCCGGGGGTCTCTTCTGTTCTTGCGGCGGTCGTCGTCCGCGCCGCCGGCGCCTTCTCCTTCTTCTTGGTCTTGTTCTTCTTCTTCTTATGTTGACCCGACGCTCTCTCTGCCCGGAATGCCTGTGCTGCGCTTCGACTTATATAGGGGCATGGGGACAGGGTCACATGTTCATGTCACATGGTGACCCCCAAGACGGAAGAAGACCCCCGGAGCAGTGCAATAAACTATTTTTTCAAAAGTGTGTGTGTTTTTTTTTTACTTTACATTACATCGTACCCCATACTCTTAGGGTGGGGGGCCGGGATCTGAGGGCTCCCAGATTCCGATAAGCCCCCGCCCGCAGACCCCGACAACCAACGGCCAGGGTTGTCGGGAAGAGGCCCTTGTCCTCATCAACATGGGGACAAGGTGCTTTGGGGTGGGGGGGCCGCACGCCCCCCTTTCCCCACGGCACCCCCCTGTTGAGGGCACGCGGCCTGTATGGCTCAGGAGGGGGGGGGGCTCGTTCGTCCCCACCCCTTTCCTGGCCTGCCAGGCTGCGTGCTCGGATAAGGGTCTGACATGGATTTGGGGGGGACCCCCACGCCGTTTTTCGGCGTGGGGATTCCCTTTAAATCCATGACAGGTGACGGAGCTAGCGCGGCGGCATTTACTGCCTACGCTAGCTACGTACCTGAAGTTACGTTCGAAATGAACGGACTGCTCCGTGTGTGGGCAAGTCCGTTCATTTTCAAAAGTCCCGCGGACTTGCCACTAACGGCGGGATTGTCCGCCGGACTGCCAAGATAATTTTAAAACCAAACTTAAAACTTTGGCGCCAAAAAGTCCGCCGGACTTTGGCGCCAAAAGTCCGCCGGCGCCCACACACGAGGGGATTATCCGTTGGACTTCGGTCCAGCGGATAATCCCGCGGGATAGTCCCTTCGTGTGTACGCGGCATAACACCACATAGCCTGTAGACATGGGCTCCGTCAAAAAAATTGTTTCGTTACGTTCCGTTTTCGTACGAACAAAATTTTCGTGTACAAAATTCTATTCGGATTCGTACGATGAATTTATCATTATGAGGGTCCCACCATCCCTGTGCTGGGTTTTTAACTTTTAGGTTTGTTAACTTTTCGTAACAATTACGAATGTTCATTATGATGAATTTATCATTAAACACCAGTGCTGAGTTCCCAGGTCTGAGTGTACACCTGCAGTGCCCATTATGAGGGGTTAATTTGGATCTGAAATTCCAAAATTCTGAAATTCCAAAATTCGTTAACGAAATTTCGTATTTCGTATGAAATTTGTAAGCATAGAAATTCCCATAGGGGTTCCCACCATCCCTGTGCTGAGCTCCCAGGTCTGTCCACCCGCTGTGCCCATTATGAGGGGTTCCCACCATCCCTGTGCTGTGCTGACTTCCTCTGATTGGTGATCAAAACACCAGTCACAATTCTGTTAATTTGGATCCGAAATTCCGAAATTCATCAACGAAATTTCGTATTTCGTATAAAATTCGTAAGCATAGAAATTCCCATAGGGTTCCCACCATCCCTGTGCTGACTTCCTGGGGTTTTAACTTTTAGGTTCGTTAACTTTTCGTAACAATTACGAATTTTCGTTATGATGAATTTATCATTATGAGGGGTTCCCACCATCCCTGTGCTGACTTCCCGGGTCTGAGTGTACACCCCGCTGTGCCCATTATGAGGGATTCCCACCATCCCTGTGCTGTGCTGACTTCCTCTGATTGGTGATCAAAACACTAGTCACAATTCTGTTAATTTGGATCCGAAATTCGTTAACGAAATTTCGTATTTCGTATGAAATTTGTAAGCATAGAAATTCCCACAGGGGTTCCCACCATCCCTGTGCTGAGCTCCCAGGTCTGTACACCTGCTGCGTGCCCATTATGAGGGGTTCCCACCATCCCTGTGCTGAGTTCCCGGGTCTGTACACCCGCTGTGCCCATTATGAGGGGTTCCCACCATCCCTGTGCTGAGTTCCCGGGTCTGTACACCCGCTGTGCCCATTATGAGGGGTTCCCACCATCCCTGTGCTGAGTTCCCGGGTCTGTACACCCGCTGTGCCCATTATGAGGGGTTCCCACCATCCCTGTGCTGAGGTCCTGGGTCTGAGTGTACACCCGTTGTGCCCATTATGAGGGGTTCCCACCATCCCTGTGCTGAGTTACCGGGTCTGAGTGTAGACCCGCTGTGCCCATTATGAGGGGTTCCCACCATCCCTGTGCTGTGCTGACTTCCTCTGATTGGTGATCAAAACACTAGTCACAATTCTGTTAATTTGGATCCGAAATTCCGAAATTCGTCAACGAAATTTGTATAAAATTCGTAAGCATAGAAATTCCCATTGGGTTCCCACCATCCCTGTGCTGACTTCCTGGGCTTTTAACTTTTAGGTTCGTTAACTTTTCGTAACAATTACGAATTTTCGTTATGAATTTGGATCCAAAATTCGTAAACTAAACTTTGTATTTCGTACGGAATTAGTATGCATAAAAATTCGTATTTCGGATTGTACGAATTTCCGGAAATTGGTACGAATTTTCGTTTCGTATGAAACTAATCGCACATGTCTAATAGCCTGTACCTCATTCCTCACCAGCTTTATCACTGGTTACTTCTGAATGAAAAGACTAGATATTTTTTTGAGTCCAGAGTGCTTTTACTTTTGCAAGCAACGACAGGTCCACTTTCACATAAGCAGTATATTCAACTGCCTGCATGCTGCAACATGACTTTCATGATCAACTCAGAATGAGCTCTCTGTCTCACCGCCAACAGGTGTAGAATACATCCAGCATTCGAGGAAAGGGAAGCCACCTGTAATATATTTATGGCTCTAGAAGCTGAAGTGTGAAGGGCAAAAAAGATGTATATCTCCCTTACATTCCTGCAATGCAGATTGCAATCTTCTAGACCTGACCTCATAAAAAGGGAAAAGGCAAAATATGAAAGAATGCAGTAAACATAAAGTACTGGCTAAAGTACATTTACTGCGGCAGGTTGGCCCATACAGGCAAAATCACCTACCTGTATGTCGCATCTTTTTTCCAGGTCTGCTCCTGCATGCGCGCGCAGAACGGAAGACTGTGCTGTCATGCTGTCACTGTGCTGAGACAACCCTAACAGCGGGTTAGCTCAGCGAATGACCGAAGAGAGCTCTGTGTCGGTAAAAACACAGGGCTCTCCTCATACAACAGAGATTCGCATTTTTTTTGCCATGCAAAGCAGGGAGTAAAAACCTGGCACATTGCTTAGTAAAGCTCCACACGGTAAACACATTAAACATTTAACCCCTTGATCGCCCCCAATGACCCCTTTACCATAGCTCCCAACTGTCCCTGATTTTCGAGGGACTGTCCCTGATTTGGAGCAATGTCCCTCTGTCCTTCATTCCTCCTCATTTGTCCCTCATTTTGGTCTGATCTATATAGATGTATATAAAAGTGTTTCCTGACGCATCATGGCAGCACACACTGGGCTGTGACTCCGCCCCCAGTGTGTGCTGCCATGGGGATGCGTCAGGAAAGGAAAATTACGGAGAGGTGAGTATACAATATTCCGTTTTCCCAGCGCTAAACCTTTCATCTGATTTCTAAATTGCTGCATTTGTAAATTCCAAAAGCCAATATAAAGGAATAGTAGTGGTTAAAAAAAAAAGCACTTGTGGGTTTAACCAATCTTGTTTTTTGTACAATTCTCCTTTAAGGGGGCGTGGCAAGGGGTGTGTCCTATGCCTGCATACTTTTGCTGATAGGTGTCCCTCATTCCCATCTCAAAAAGTTGGGAGGTATGCCTTTACAGCCAGTGTCATTAGTACAGTGACTGTGTATATATTTAGCACTGATCACTGTAACAGCCGAGGTTCACACTGATGCGATGCGGGAACCAGCGCGATTACAGCGCCAGTTCCCACAGCACTCCTCTCCCGCAGGCAGTTCACACTGCCTTGTGCGAACCGCTTCACATATCGCAGTGCGGACTGTGAACTCGCACAAGAATCGGATCGCATAGGTGAGAACACCCATGCGCTTCATTTCTAGTGCGGGGAAAAGCAAGTCCCTGCACTTTTTTCTGTGCAAATCTAATGCGGGTTCAGCCTTACAACTGTAGGGCTGAACTCGCATCTCACAGACATCGCATGTGATCTGCACCACCTGCGGGTGTCTGTGATCACACTAGTGTGAACCTGGGCTTAGTGTCACTGGAGATGTCAGTGGCAGTTACCCAGTATCACAGACCCACTTTACGTCACTGATCGCCACCATTACTAGTATAAAATAAATAAATAATTAAAAATTACCAGTATATATACCATAGTTTGTAGACGCTATAAAACTTTCACGCAAACCAATCAACACTTATTGGGATTTATTTATTTTTTTAACCAAAGACATATATATATATATATATATATATATATATATATATATATATATATATATATATATATATATATGAAGAAATTTGTTTTAAATTTTTTGGATAGGTTTTATAGAAGAAAGTAGAAAATATTGGGTTCTTTTTTTCATTTATTTATTTTTTTAAATTTTTTTTAAACCCAGTGGCGATCAAATACCATCAAAAGAAAGCTCTATTTGTGTGAAAAAAATATTATGTAAATGTTGTTTGCGAACAGCATTTCATGGATGACCGCGCAATCGGCAGTTAAAATAGCGCAATGCAAAACTTCAATAAATGGCCTGGTCATGTAGGGGGTAAAATCTTCCCCTGCTCAAGTGGTTAAAGATTGCTTATTTTATAATGGAGGCTAAGTAAAGCGTAGTCACAAGTATGTTTTATTAGACCCTTTGACTTTGAAAAGGGACGAGGGCATTTACATTATACAAGCATTTTGGGTTATTGCAGAAACTTCCATCTATTGATGTTGTAAAAGGTCCCTCTAGTGGCCATCGAGACATCAGGGAAGGCAATTAACAAAACTCCTTCCTGACTGCTGGGATATGTTTAATTAGCAGGTTGTTAAAGCGGACCTTCAGTAATTTTTTCATCTTTACATCTATTAAATCTTCTGCCCTTGTTGTTTTAACTATAAATAGTAAAACATTTTTTTTTCTGCCAGAAAATACCTTATTTATCAGCGTATAACACACACTTTTTGCCCCTTAAAATCAGGGGAAAATCGTGGGTGCGTGTTATACGCCGATCCCCGCCGTCTGTGAGGGCCGCCATGTTTGACCGAGCCGAGTGTACTGTGTACTCGGCTCCACTCGCAGTCATGACCAGTCCTGCCTCCTAGCCTTTATGTCCCACCATTGGACCGGTGTTGTGTCCATCATAGGAGCCGGGTCAAGGGGCGGGACGGGGACGTGACTTAGAGCGTAGCCGAGTACACCCGGCTTGGTCTATGTTGGCGGTGAGAGGAGCCGAGAGGAGCCGAATATGTCGGCGGCGGCCCTAAATTTAAAACCCAAACATGCTGCAATTTTGGGGAAGGCTGCAGATGGACACTGGAAGGCTGCAGTTGGACACTGGAAGGCTGCAGATGGACACTGGAAGGCTGCAGATGGACAGTGTGCAAGGCTGCATTGATGGGGATTTAAAATGTAAGTTTTTTTTCCTTAAACTTCCCTCCTAAAAGCTTTTTTCTTTAAATTTCCCTCCTAAACTTGGGGTGCTTGTTATAAGCCGGCGCGTGTTATACGCCGATAAATACGGTAACTTATACAGCCCACTTCCTGTTTCTTATCTGGTCATTAGCCTAGGCTTATGACATCATGCACAGTTCTCTCTCGCTCACTCTCGTGAGAGTTTGCCAGGAAGAGAGGGGGATGAGTCATAAGAGAGCCAATGAGAGCTGCAGGGCTGCAGAGCTGGAGGTGTGCCTCTGTGTGTATGTGTAAATCCAGGAAGTGAACAGGCAGCAGCTTCAGCTGACCACAGTTAAAATGGATGCAGCCAGACTCAGTGGAGGGAGATTTCTGCAGCATCTTTGGCAAGTACAGAATAACAGTATATATAATATATTATGCAAAGTGGTTGGAGGGAAGCTTCAGAATGGCAAAGAAGTTTTTATTATAAATTATGTGAACAGACTGCAGTTCCTCTTAAAAACGCATGGGGGTTCCCTCCCCAGTCTATACCAGGCCCGTTCAGGGGAACCCCACACCAAATAAAAAAAAAAAAAAAAAGATGCCCCCCCCCAATCCATACCCTTAATTCTTAAATAGCTAAATGGCGGGGCCACCCGGTGATGTCACTTGGTGGCAACACCCCCTTGTGACGTCACCAACCGGTGCATGTTGAGGGCATGTGGCCTGGTATGATTCAGGTGGGAGGGCGCTTACTCGCCCCCCCCCCCACTCCTCTTTTCCTGGCCTGCCAGGCTGCATACTCTGATAAGTGTCTGGTATGGACTTTTCTTTTATTTTAACATGGGGTTCCCCTTAAAATTCATACCAGACCCGAAAGGTCCAGGTATGGATTGGGGGGGCCCCACACTGTTTGTTTTTCAGATTAAATTTGTGTTCCAAACTGATCAGGTGTGCGATTCAAATGCATTCCCATAGAAGGCAATGAGTCTAGAATTTGCATCTGAATCGCACCGCAGTGCTCAGAAAATGCACAGGACTCTTTTTAAATTTGCAGCAAATTCGCACTGCCGCTGCACCACATATGTGAACTGGCTCCATAGAAAGCCAGTTTTATTCACATGTCATGCGAATCGGATACGGTTCAAAATTCATAAAATGAACATATATGTGAATGGAGCCTTATACTTAACTTGACTTTCCCTCACTGCTTCTTCCTTTCAGTCAGTGACAATACCTGGAACTTCCAGGAATGGCGGGCCATATGACCTGTTATTGCTTGAATCTAGCAGCCAATTGCTAAACATCCCCACATGACCAAAGGAGTAATGCGGATTTTAGCTGTGACTGTGAGGAAGGAGTGGCGAGGAAGCGCAAGCAAGGCGAATATAAGTGGTAAAGTAGAGGGGCTCCTTTGCCAAACGCAGTCTTTTCTATTCAAGGGCATATGTTGGGAAGCAGAATGCAGTTGACAAGAAAATGCTGTGCCTGTATTTCAAACACACCTCCAAAAGGTCTGTTTGGACCCCTGACATCTCACCAAAGCCCCCCCCAAAAATATAAAAAAATATTTAAAAAAAAAAAAAAAAATTATAATTAAATTGTAAAAAAAATTAAATTATTAAAAATGAAAAAACTACTGACACAGTCCACTCTCACCCACCCCACCCCCTTCCCCAGAAGCACTGCGAAAAAATATTGAGACAGTGATTTAAAAAAATATTTTGCCGCGGGGGGAGGGGTGTTGGCATTTGCAGGTGGAAGCACCACCTCCCTGAAATGAGTTTGTCACCTCCCTGAAATAATTTTTTGCAGGTTGGGATGTCTGGATGAGGCACAATTCTTCCACTGACACCAAAGATGGGACACTATTCTTCCCACTGATACCATCGATGGGGTGTGATTTTTTCCACCGATATCATTTAATACGGTATTGCTGGCTCCGGACGAGCAGGCGCTATTATTTTTCTCAAATTAAGTTACCTGAAGCCATAGTTGGGTTTCAGGACAATTACTCAAAATTTCTGGTTTCAGTACCAGTTCAACTGGGTTCTCCTTGACCGTAGAAACGCAGTCTAGCTGAATGCATTGAATGCCACTTATCTCTCGGAACCAGCCCAGTGGGAGTGTTCTCCTGCTGTTCTCCTGCTGTGCATTCTGGGGGGATTATTTTCTGTCTGTTTGGTTCTGGTGGTCCTCCTGACCCAGCCTCATGGCCCTCCTGGCCTGGGGTGCGGAACCATGCATCCAGTGTCTCGGCTGGCTGGCCCAAGGCAACGCAACTGAAGGGATAGGCCCGAGTAACTTTCCGAGCCTACAGATCCAAGGAAGGTCCGGTGCTGTCTCATCTGAATGGAGAGGCCCAGCAACTGAAGTACCCAAGGGGAGGACTCTTCAGGAGAAGGCCGTGCGCAAGGCTGGCTTGTCTGAAGGAGCCTGGAAACTTAGTTGAAGGACGCAACCTGGATCAACACTCATGCGGTATCGCCGGATAGGCTGAGAGAACCTGGTACCGTGTGTCAGTTCTTTAAAGTTATCTAAATCCCTCAGTAACGCTCAAGTGTAACTTACAAGTCTGTGGCAGAGACTTTGTCAAGCACCCCATCGGCTGCTAAGCCTAGTGAGAGGTCTATCCGAGGGGTTACAGGAATCCAGTTCTCGGAACAGTTTTAACCTCTGGATTCTGCTAATACTTCAACCCTGCAATTTAAGTACCTGAACTCACCCCTAACCCTCTAGCCTGAATTGAGAGACTTTGTGTTTTTCTAAATAAATAACCTGAAAGAGGATTCAGTCTCAGTTTCAAGATTCTTTGGGCCACTTTCCACGGGATCCCCTAGACGGAGAAGCAAGAAGGTGAGGTAACGGTAAGCCCAAATAAAACCAGCAGCTCCTTCGTGGGTCAGTGCCACACTACTCCCACTGGCCACAGTCTGGCCTCCACTAAAGTCTAAAGGGCAGTAAATTGGCCCTTTGTTTAGGAAGTTTGGAGACCTCTGTAATAGACATTCATACTCCTGCAATAAACCAGGTGAATAAACGCAACAGATCAAAGGTTCCTATCCCTTCACAAGGAATGATGCATATGTAGGTAGTTGGTGTCTGATGGGGCAGGCCTTGGTAGTACAGACAATACAAAAAGGGAGATTCTTTTTGTCTACTGCAATTCTTATTAATGCCAACTAATGGGAAGGCCAAAGCTGCTACTTTGACTGTGGCACCATTCTACATTTGGCCATCTCTAGTTTAGTTAGATATGCTGGTTGGACAGTGCGGTCACAAATTTCTACTGAGCTGAGAAACTGCATTCTCTCAAGGATCAGCCAAGGCCTCAAAAATAGCCACATTCACCGAGTGTGTGGGACATGGCACTTAAAGTGTGCTGCAAGGTAATGAGTATCAGACTAAATAGGCCATGGGAACGTGAAGTTACTTTAGATAGGAAAAAGAAATATCAATTAAGAAAGTAGGTTCAAACCGCAAGTTCCCAGTGGACAGGTCATAAAACTTATCGTTTGGTCACATCAAGACTGAGCTCTGTTTGGAAGCAGTGGGGCGAAGCACAGGCTTTGTAACACATGCATTCTATTTCCAAGTGCCTTCCCTGCCCCCAGGACTAACCACAGACTTCTGGATAAGTCTACATTTCCAATCTTATCTGCTGCAATAACATTTTATGGCACTATGTTTTACATGTACAGTTTTAAAAGGAAAACAATTGGCTTAAGAGGCAAAATTAAGCAACACACTTTGTTCATCCTCTAACCAAGATCACTAAAGTATAAATAATGCTAAGAAACAGGTCTACCTTTTACTGCTTTAACAGATGTGGCTGGGCTGCCTTTTCGTTTTTAAGGACTATAATTCAGGCATGATGGAGTAGCTGTAGGTATAGTGAGTCATAAGGCCCATCCATGTGTAGCAGATCTTTGTGCTCTGAGGAAGCGATTATGCATGAAACATCACATATTTAAAATATGTGCTGCAGCACCAAACTGTAAGGCCCCTTTCACACTTGGGCGGGGAGCCGCGGTGACGGTAAAGCAGCGCTATATTTAGCGCTGCTTTACCGTCGTTTTGCCCGCGGGATTCGGCCGCTCGCGGTGCGGTTTTACCCCCCCGCGAGCGGCCGAAATCCCCCGCAGAGCGCCGCCGTAGGTATTGCCGCGGTTTTACCGCGGTGTCCCATTGAAATCAATAGGAAGGAGTGGTATAGGAGCGGTGAATACACCGCTCCTATCCCGCTCCAAAGATGCTGCTAGCAGGAATTTTTGCCGTCCTGCTAGCGCACCGCTCCAATGTGAAAGCCCGCCGGCTTTCACACTGGAGTGAATGAGGCCGTTTTTTTCAGGCGGTATACAGTCGCTATTTTTAGCGCTGTACCGCCTGAACACTGCCCCAGTGTGAAAGGGGCCTAAGTGTACTAACTGTAAGGAACTGTAAGTTTCTGCCAAGTAAGTCCAACTCATGCACCTTCATGTGATGAGATGACAATGCTGCTGCAATGCTCCTGCAATGCTCCTGAATTCGGAGCAGAGTTGTCAGCCTCAAGTGGGTTCTGCCTGCTTGTACCACATTGGGATGAGAAGACAGTGCACTGGCTATATGAACGGGTAGTGCTGGTTCCCAAGCCTGTAGCTTGTTAACAGGGGTGGACTGACAACTCATGGGGCCCCCGGGAAATAGGAGATTATGGGGCCCCCATGCAATCAGAGATTATGGGGCCACACAGTATACACACACACAGTATACAATCACACAGTATACACATACATGTACACACAGTATACACAGACATGTTTCTATTGGCTGAGAAGGTACTTGAGAGGTGGGGCAGCTATACTCTCTGGATTTTTTGACCAAAAGGATGTCGGTAAGGGACATTTCAGAAACAGATGTAAAAAAAAAAACACTGATTTTTACATATTGTCCTTGGTTTTACTGAGGCTGGCAACCCTGATGGGGCCCCCTAGTAGCTGGGGGCCCTCGGGCAGTGCCCGAGTGGCCGAATGGCCAGTCTGCCCCTGCTTGTTAATCAGCATCTGAAAAAAGAAAGAGAAAACAGAGAAAAAGAGAGCGAGAAAGAGAAAGAAAACGAGAGAGAGAGAAAAAAAGAGAGAGCGAAAGAGAAAAAAGAGAAAGAGAAGAAGAGAGAGAAAAATAACCTGACCTTGGAGCTATGGAAGATACTGATTGGGAGGAAGTTTTAGATAATGTCAAAATGGTCTTCCCAAAATGTCAGACTGCTTAACCCAATTATATATATATATATATATATATATATATATATATATTACATAGGGCATACCTAACTCTCCAGAGAATTGTCCAATATTAACCTACCCGTAACCCATTATGTGCCTCAGCACCTGGCTCTTTCTACCATTATTCTACCGATTATTCAAACATCGCCCTAGAGCCTAAACTATGGGGATGATTTACTAAAACTGGGTAGTGCACAATCTGGTGCTGCTCTGCATAGAAACTGTCCAATCAACTTCCAGGTTTTACTGTCAAAGCTTAATCGAACAAGCTGAAGTTAGAAGCTGATTGGCTACCATGAACAGCTGCACCAGATTCTGGGTGCTCCAGCTTTAGTAAATCTACCCCTATGTCTGCTTGGGCTACTTCCAGACCTGGACATTGACAAGTTCCTTGCCACTTTGTTGCATGAAATGCTTTTCCTGGCCAGAAAAACAGCATGGAAAACAGTGGCCGAACTCGGATGCAGGCCTTGCTCAAGTGTTGGAAAAAGGAGATTAATGATACCCTCCCATATAAGAAACTGGTCTATACACACAGAAGATGCCCACTTAAATATATCAAAATACGGGACAGATGGTTATCCGATAGGGAAACCTGCACTTGACCAAATACCTCTTATTACAATTTACAAAGTTATTATCTAACTACCCCTACGTACTTGACCTGCTCTTATGATTCATAACTGTATGTATCTTCCACTATAGTATGTTTACTACATGATAATGTATGAACTTCAATGTGCAATGCTCCAAGAATATATGGCCTTAATTCACAATGTGTATGTGCTCTCCTTATATTTCTATGCTAAATATTTGTACCGTGTATGTTCTTTTAATAAAGTTTATTTAATTTTTTTATTAGAAAAACCTAGAGAGAGAGGGAGAGGGAGAGAGAGAGTGTCATGAAGATCCTGCCAGAAACCTAAACCCGGGCCGTCCCGGCCCTCAGATTCCATTGCGCATGCGCATGCGCGCCCGGGCGCGTGCACGTGTGCAGCCGTGCACAGGGAGACGGGCGCGCGCTCTAGTTAGCGCCAGCCAGCCTATTTAAACTTGACCTGAGCAGATGCCCTTTGCTGTCTGCTCTACAGCGTTGTGGTGTGTGTTATCTGATCCTGATTTATCTGTCCTATTGACCCGGCTT
This sequence comes from Lithobates sylvaticus, assembly GCA_028564925.1. Lineage (NCBI taxonomy): Eukaryota > Metazoa > Chordata > Amphibia > Anura > Ranidae > Lithobates > Lithobates sylvaticus. Next base: position 269,064,185 of record CM053028.1, on the reverse strand, counting down.
ACCTGTGACTACCCAGCTATCTGCCTGTACCCGACCCCGGCTTGTTGTGACCATCCTTCTGCCTCATCCATTGTACCTCAACACCAGTTTGATTCCTGACCTGATGAACTCTGATTATCTGCATGTTCCCTGTCCAGTCTGCAGTCTGATCCCTGTAACAAACCTGACCACCTGCATTGCTCCAGCCCATTCAGTGGTTCTGTTTCCTGTTCCCAGTCTGATCATCTGCCCAGATCCAGCCAGCTCTGCTATCCGGTTTACCTGTGAGCCTGCTTACCTGTTCAGTTCCAGTCTCCTCTGCTGACCAGTCTGCTAAGCTGTTTGTCCAGATCCAAGCCAGCTCTGCTATCCGGTTTACCTGTGAGCCTGCTTACCTGTTCAGTTCCAGTCTACTCTGCTGACCAGTCTGCTAAGCTGTTTGTCCAGATCCAAGCCAGCTCTGCTATCCGGTTTACCTGTGAGCCTGCTTACCTGTTCAGTTCCAGTCTACTCTGCTGACCAGTCTGCTAAGCTGTTTGTCCAGATCCAGCCAGCTCTGCTATCCGGTTTACCTGTGAGCCTGCTTACCTGTTCAGTTCCAGTCTCCTCTGCTGACCAGTCTGCTAAGCTGTTTGTCCAGATCCAAGCCAGCTCTGCTATCCGGTTTACCTGTGAGCCTGCTTACCTGTTCAGTTCCAGTCTACTCTGCTGACCAGTCTGCTAAGCTGTTTGTCCAGATCCAGCCAGCTTTACCTGTGAGCCTGCTTACCTGTTCAGTTCCAGTCTACTCTGCTGACCAGTCTGCTAAGCTGTTTGTCCAGATCCAGCCAGCTCTGCTATCCGGTTTACCTGTGAGCCTGCTTACCTGTTCAGTTCCAGTCTACTCTGCTGACCAGTCTGCTAAGCTGTTTGTCAAGATCCAGCCAGCTCTGCTATCCGGTTTACCTGTGAGCCTGCTTACCTGTTCAGTTCCAGTCTACTCTGCTGACCTGTCTGCTAAGCTGTTTGTCCAGATCCAGCCAGCTTTACCTGTGAGCCTGCTTACCTGTTCAGTTCCAGTCTACTCTGCTGACCAGTCTGCTAAGCTGTTTGTCCAGATCCAGCCAGCTCTGCTATCCGGTTTACCTGTGAGCCTGCTTACCTGTTCAGTTCCAGTCTACTCTGCTGACCAGTCTGCTAAGCTGTTTGTCCAGATCCAGCCAGCTCTGCTATCCGGTTTACCTGTGAGCCTGCTAAGCTGTTTGTCAAGATCCAGCCAGCTCTGCTATCCGGTTTACCTGTGAGCCTGCTTACCTGTTCAGTTCCAGTCTACTCTGCTGACCAGTCTGCTAAGCTGTTTGTCCAGATCCAGCCAGCTCTGCTATCCGGTTTTCCTGTGAGCCTGCTTACCTGTTCAGTTCCAGTCTACTCTGCTGACCAGTCTGCTAAGCTGTTGTCCAGATCCAGCCAGCTCTGCTATCCTGTTTACCTGTGAGCCTGCTTACCTGTTCGGTTCCGGCCTACTCTGCTAACCAGTCTGCTGTTCGGTTCCGGCCTACTCTGCTAACCAGTCTGCTAAGCTGCCCGTCCAGTTCCTGTCAGCTCTGCTAACCTGTTTACCAGCGGTCCAGCTCTTCGGTCTGTATCCAGCCTTCCCTGCTGTCCAGGCCTCCACCGTGTCCGCTAAGTTGACTTGGTCACTCTACCGGTCTGTTGATCCTGCCAGGCACCCGTGCTCCTCCTCACTCCTGGGTCTCCTGTCCCCACACCAGGGAACCAGGAGTGGGAGACGCAAGGGAGGTCTCTCTCTGCAATTTCGGGCTCGCACCACCAGGTACGTGACAGTAGCAGACAGCCATGTGTGAGCCCGAGCAGGGAGCCCCCGCCATGGAGGGGTTATGCCAACACCTGGCAGGACTGACCGAGGCGGTGAAGAATCTCCAACAGGGGTATACCCGGCTGGAGGAACGGGTACTGGCCCTGTCCGGTTCTACCAGTACCCAAGGAACCTCACACCCGGCAACACCCCCAACGGGGGCTGCACCTGCCCAAACCATAGTGATGCTACCACCTGAGCCTAAGGTCCCCACTCCAGAGAAGTTTTCAGGTGCCCGTGGTAGTTTCAGGACTTTCCGCAATTCTTGCGAACTCCATTTTGCTCTACAACCTAGGACCTTCTCTTTAGAGACCACCAAGGTGGGCTTTGTGGTTGCCCTACTGACTGGGGATCCCCAAATCTGGGCCCACCGTCTCGTGGAACAGAAGGATGCAGCATTGGCCAGTCTCACCACCTTTTTTGACGCCATGGCGCAGTTATATGAGGACCCCCAACTCTCAACCACTGCGGAAGCCGCCCTACGTTCCCTTCAACAGGGTCGGCGAGAAGCAGAGGACTATGTGGCTGAGTTCAGGCGTTGGGGTGCCGACACTGACTGGAACGACGCTGCTCTTCGTCACCAATTCCGCATGGGCCTCTCAGACGCGCTCAAGGACGAGCTCGCCAGGGTAGGGGTTCCTCAGACCCTGAACTCCCTCATAGACTTAAGTATCCAGATCGATCGGCGCCTACGGGAGCGTAGGGCCGAACGCACCTTGGGGTCCCCAAGACCTACCTGGATGCTCCCCAGGGCCCCAAGCCATTTCCGCTCTACTTCCTCTGCCAAACCTGTTCATACCTCCACGGCATCGGAACCCATGCAGCTAGGGCTCCTGCGGCCTTCTCTCACCCCAGCAGATGTCAGAGACGCCGCAGCAACAATCTGTGCCTGTACTGCGGAGAGCCAGGTCACTATGTCCGAAATTGCCCGGCTAAACTCCGTAAGTTTCCCACTATTCTTTCCAGTTATGTTTATCCAGTGACCGGGGTTTCGGCTCATCTTGCCCTTTCTGTCTCCTTCCAGCTCCCAGGAAGGACCCTGCGGACCACCGCCATCATTGATTCTGGGGCCTGTAGTTGCTTCATGGACTCTGTTTTTGCTGCCCGGCATCAGATTCCTCTTCTTCCGAGGGAACAGGGATTGTCCGTCCATCTGGCAGATGGATCCACCATTAAGTCTGGCCCGGTAACCCAGGAGACTGCCCCATTGCACACAGTGATCTCTGAATCACACCAGGAACTTTTACGGCTGGACATAATTTCTTCTCCCTTGTTTCCAGTCATTTTGGGTATTCCCTGGCTGCAAGCACATAATCCAGCTATCAACTGGGCCACAGGAGAAGTGGCCTTTTCCTCTCCCTACTGCCAAAGGTCCTGCAGCTCCATGGTTTCCGCAGGACCCTCTGCCCTGCTCTGCCTGGAAACTGAGGCAGGTCTACGTCAGTCTATCCCCGAAGCCTACCATGCCTACCTGGATGTGTTCAGCAAACAAAAGGCAGATGTGTTGCCACCCATTGAACTTCTTCCCGGGGCCAAGATTCCCTTCGGCAGGGTTTTTCCCCTAACAGAGGTGGAGCAGGGGAAACTGAAGGACTACATTGACGATAACTTAAAAAAAGGTTTTATCCGCCCGTCCACATCTCCTGCAGGTGCGGGAATATTCTTTGTAGAAAAAAAGGACCATTCCCTCAGACCCTGTGTGGACTATCGTGCCCTAAACGAGGTCACTGTCAAAAACCGCTACCCTCTTCCCTTGGTTCCAGAACTATTTCAGAGGCTTGGCACGGCCTCCATTTTTTCTAAACTGGACCTCAGAGGGGCATACAATTTAGTTCGCATAAAGGATGGGGATGAATGGAAGACGGCGTTTCGGTCCCGGTTTGGGCACTTTGAGTACCTGGTGATGCCCTTCGGACTCTGTAACGCCCCCGCTACTTTCCAGTCCTTCATTAATGATGTGCTTCGGGACTTTCTTGATGTTTTTGCTGTTGTTTATCTTGATGACATACTAATTTTCTCTTCCTCCCTAGAGTTGCATCGTGGACATGTCAAAAGTGTTCTGGGTCGCCTCCGGCAACATGGCCTCTATGCCAAGGCCGAAAAGTGCCTCTTCGAAGTGGAAAGCATACCCTTCTTGGGCTTGATCATCTCCAGTAGGGAAATTCGGATGGACCCCCAGAAGATCACAGCCATCCTGGACTGGCCTATTCCCGCAGATAAGAAGGGTATCCAGCGATTTATTGGCTTCGCCAATTTTTATCGCAAATTCATTAGAGGATTCTCGGCCATAGTGGCACCCATTACACAGCTCACCAAACAAGGTACCCGCTTCCATTGGTCTCCCGAAGCCCAGGGGGCCTTTGAGGCCCTCAAAGGGCTCTTTACCTCAGCTCCTATCCTGAAGCATCCGGACCCTTCACTACCCTTCATTTTGGAAGTAGACGCCTCTGAGATAGCTGTAGGAGCAATTCTGTCCCAGAGACAGGGCATCAAGGCCCTGCTGCACCCCGTGGCATTCTTCTCACGAAAGCTATCCCCAGCCGAGAAGAACTACGATGTGGGAGATCGGGAGTTATTGGCAATAAAAACCGCCCTTGAGGAATGGCGCTACCTGCTGGAGGGGGCTACTCACCCAATCTTGATCTTCACGGATCACAAGAACCTAGAGTACCTGAAGACTGCCAAGAGGTTGAAACCTAGACAGGCCCGATGGGCCTTATTTTTCTCTCGTTTTACTATTCACGTGACCTATCGTCCGGGTTCCAAGAACGCGAAGCCGGACGCTTTGTCTCGTATGTACCACAAATCCCAGGATGGTTCCCCTCCAGACACTATCCTTGCCCCTGGAAATTTCCTTCTGCTACAGGAAGACTTGCTGTCCCGGCTCAGGCGGGCTTCCAGTGGCCTCATACCCACTCCTGGACCTGGGTTGCAGGCCAAGGATGGTCTACTGTGGCATGAGGATAACATTTTCATTCCCGAGGGTCTGCGGGTAACCATTCTGGAATTATGCCATGACCATAGACTTGCCGGACACTTTGGTGTCACTAAAACTACTGAATTGGTACAACGTACCTTCTGGTGGCCTCAGCTAAGAGAAGACTGCAGGAAGTTTGTAGAGACATGCACTGTATGTATACGGAGCAAGAGTTACAGGACCAAAGCCTGGGGTCTACTCAAGCCGTTGCCAGTCCCAGACCGTCCCTGGAAGATGCTGTCCATTGACTTCATCGTGGAACTGCCCCCAGCAGAAGACCACACTACGATCTTTGTAATAGTTGATCGCCTGTCAAAGATGGCACACTTTGTTCCTATGAAGGGCACCCCTTCTGCTTCAGAAACCGCACAGGTGTTTATCCGAGAAGTCATCAGACTCCATGGGGTACCGGCCAACATAGTGTCCGACCGAGGGGTACAATTTACCTCTCGGTTCTGGAAATCGCTCTGTAAGGCCCTCAATATTGAACTATCATTTTCATCCGCCTATCACCCTCAAACCAATGGGCAAACCGAGAGGACCAACCAGACCTTGGAACAATATCTACGGTGCTTCTCCTCCTTTACCCAGGACGATTGGATCTCCCTGTTACCAGTTGCCGAATTTGCATATAACAATGCCATCCACTCTGCCACCCAACAGACGCCCTTCTTCGCCAATTATGGCTTTCACCCTTCGTTCTTGCCCAATTCTCTTCCTGAATGTACTGTGCCCGCAGTTCAGAAAAAGATTGACTTCTTTGCTTCCAATAACCAACTCCTGCAGGACACCATGGCCCGGACCCAGGAACATAATAAAACAGTTTTTGACCAAAAGAGGCGCGGAGAGTTGGTACTGGCACCAGGTGACACAGTATGGCTTTCTACCTTAAATCTAAGGATGGCTTGTCCCTCGAAGAAACTGGGCCCGAAGTTCTTAGGTCCCTTTCCAGTTAAACGGAAGATAAATGAAGTAGCCTATGAATTGGAACTCCCAGACTCCCTCAAGGTCCACCCGGTCTTCCATGTTTCCCTGCTGAAACCCTCCACTCCTAACCCTTTTCCCAACAGGAGAACAGTACCCCCGGATCCAGTCCTGATAGATGGTGAAGAGGAATATGAAGTGGAGGCCATCCTAAATGTTAGGAGAAGGAGAAATCAGAATCAGTTCCTGATTAAATGGAAGGGCTATGGCCCTGAAGAAAATTCCTGGGAGCCAGAGTGCAATATCCACGCTAAGAGTCTAGTTCAAGCCTTTAAGAGAGCCCATCCTGAGAGATTTGCCCAGAGGGGCACCCGGAGGTTGCCCCTAGGAGGGGGGCAATGTCATGAAGATCCTGCCAGAAACCTAAACCCGGGCCGTCCCGGCCCTCAGATTCCATTGCGCATGCGCATGCGCGCCCGGGCGCGTGCACGTGTGCAGCCGTGCACAGGGAGACGGGCGCGCGCTCTAGTTAGCGCCAGCCAGCCTATTTAAACTTGACCTGAGCAGATGCCCTTTGCTGTCTGCTCTACAGCGTTGTGGTGTGTGTTATCTGATCCTGATTTATCTGTCCTATTGACCCGGCTTACCTGTGACTACCCAGCTATCTGCCTGTACCCGACCCCGGCTTGTTGTGACCATCCTTCTGCCTCATCCATTGTACCTCAACACCAGTTTGATTCCTGACCTGATGAACTCTGATTATCTGCATGTTCCCTGTCCAGTCTGCAGTCTGATCCCTGTAACGAACCTGACCACCTGCATTGCTCCAGCCCATTCAGTGGTTCTGTTTCCTGTTCCCAGTCTGATCATCTGCCCAGATCCAGCCAGCTCTGCTATCCGGTTTACCTGTGAGCCTGCTTACCTGTTCAGTTCCAGTCTCCTCTGCTGACCAGTCTGCTAAGCTGTTTGTCCAGATCCAAGCCAGCTCTGCTATCCGGTTTACCTGTGAGCCTGCTTACCTGTTCAGTTCCAGTCTACTTTGCTGACCAGTCTGCTAAGCTGTTTGTCCAGATCCAAGCCAGCTCTGCTATCCGGTTTACCTGTGAGCCTGCTTACCTGTTCAGTTCCAGTCTACTCTGCTGACCAGTCTGCTAAGCTGTTTGTCCAGATCCAGCCAGCTCTGCTATCCGGTTTACCTGTGAGCCTGCTAACCTGTTCAGTTCCAGTCTCCTCTGCTGACCAGTCTGCTAAGCTGTTTGTCCAGATCCAAGCCAGCTCTGCTATCCGGTTTACCTGTGAGCCTGCTTACCTGTTCAGTTCCAGTCTACTCTGCTGACCAGTCTGCTAAGCTGTTTGTCCAGATCCAGCCAGCTCTGCTATCCTGTTTACCTGTGAGCCTGCTTACCTGTTCGGTTCCGGCCTACTCTGCTAACCAGTCTGCTAAGCTGCCCGTCCAGTTCCTGTCAGCTCTGCTAACCTGTTTACCAGCGGTCCAGCTCTTCAGTCTGTATCCAGCCTTCCCTGCTGTCCAGGCCTCCACCGTGTCCGCTAAGTTGACTTGGTCACTCTACCGGTCTGTTGATCCTGCCAGGCACCCGTGCTCCTCCTCACTCCTGGGTCTCCTGTCCCCACACCAGGGAACCAGGAGTGGAAGACGCAAGGGAGGTCTCTCTCTGCAATTTCGGGCTCGCACCACCAGGTACGTGACAGAGAGAGGGAGGGGGAGAGAGAGAACAAGAGAAAAAGAAATAGAGAGAGAGAGAGAGAAAAAAAAGACTAGTAATGGCGGCAATCAGTAATTTTTAGCGGGACTGAGACAATACAGCGGACAAATTGAACACTGACACTTTTTGGGGACCAGTGACACCAATACAGTGATCAGCGCTAAAAAAACGCACTGTCACAGTATAAATGACACTGGCAGGGAAGGGGTTAACATCAGGGGCAATGAAAGGGTTAAATGTGTTCCCTATGTGTGCTTTCTAACTGTGTGGGGGATTCTGACACTAGACAAAGAGAGAGAGAGAGAGATCGGTGTTCTTGATTACTAGGAATCACAGATCTCTCTCTTTGTCTGTGACAGAACGTCGGTCTGCCTTGTTTACATAGGCAGACCGCCGTTCTGTCATTCTCAAGAACAATCGTGGGTGGCCGGTGGCGCATGCCCCAGACCAGGGAGCACGGACAACGTATGCTCTGAGGAAGCGATTGTGCATGAAACACTACATATTTAAAATATGTGCCGCAGCACTCAAACTCTTCTGGGGTCCCTGGCGGCGATCTTGGCTACTTCTCTTCTTCTTAGGGACTACCTTAGCCAGCCGCTGGCTATGGGGAGAGCGTAGTCTGCGTGCTCCCGACCTGTGTGTCTATGGCGCCGCACGCCATAGACTTAAACAGCAGGACTTAAGTCTACCCCCCCATTTTCTTCTCACTGCATCTGATTGACAGCAGCAAGAGCCAATGGCTCCTGGTGCTGCTCAAATGCTGTGTAAAGAGGAAGAGAGGGGAGAAAAGATGCAGCCGTGCACAGCGCTGATCTCTTCTCCCCTCTCTTCCCCTTCACACAGTGGAACTAAAAATGTCTTTTACCTTAAAGCGGTGTGCCACCTGCAAATTCTTTTTTTTTTTTAAAGTCAGCAGCTACAAACACTGTAGCTGCTGACTTTTAATAAGGACACTTGCCTGTCCAGGGAGCCCACAATGTCGCCCCCAAGGCCGATTCTAATTCTAATTCTGCCATTCTAATTAACGGAAACCGGCTGTCTTCTGGTGTGTCCCAGAAGACATGGGGGGGGGGGGGGGGGCTCGCTGAAGAAGAGGATATGACGTCCTGTGCCACGGACTGGATGGATCGGAAGTACAGGCTGTACTTCATAAAAAGGTGAGTTAGAAGGAAAAAAAATGGGGTGGAGAGGTGGCCTTTCATTTAAGAATGAGATGGTCAGAGTCTGCAGACATGATACAAGAGATGGTCAGAGTCTGCAGACATGATACAAGAGATGGCCTGGGTCTGCAGACATGATACAAGAGATGGTCAGAGTATGCAGACAAGATAAAAGAGATGCTCAGAGTCTGCAGACATGATACAAGAGATGGTCAGAGTCTGCAGACATGATACAAGAGATGGTCAGAGTCTGCAGACATGATACAAGAGATGGTCAGAGTCTGCAGACATGATACAAGAGATGGTCAGAGTCTGCAGACATGATACAAGAGATGGTCAGAGTCTGCAGACAAGATAAAAGAGATGGTCAGAGTCTGTAGACAACAAGACAAAAAAGATACAACATATCTCTTGTATCAACAAGAGATGCTCAGAGTCTGCAGACATGATATAAGAGATGCTCAGAGTCTGCAGACATGATACAGAAGATGCTCAGAGGCTGCAGACATGATATAAGAGATACTCAGAGTCTGCAGACATGATACAGAAGATGCTCAGAGGCTGCAGAGATGATATAAGAGATGCTCAGAGGCTGCAGACATGATACAGAAGATGCTCAGAGGCTGCAGACACATACCTCCCAACAGTCCTGGATTGAACGGGACTTTCTCGCATTTACAAGTTTGTCCCGCTGTGCAGGGGCTTTGTCCCGCATTATTCTGTTGATTAATGTTGCCTTCTAGCTCAATAGGACCTGCAGCAGTGTGCACATTCAGAACAGCCAGGGATTGGTGAGCAAGACGGCTGGGTGTGCACTGTGCAGCCCCCATGAGAGACTGCAGCTGTGATGTCTGGTGTGGGCGGGACTGCTACCAAAACCCGCCCTCTCTGTCAAGCAACCACCGCATACGGAGAGAGGCATTTGTACTTCAAGGTCCCTCAAAAATTCTTTAGCTAATTCAGCCCCAGACCATTTGGCTGGCCAAAGACCAGTGCACTTTTTGCGATTTTCCACTGCGTCGCTTTAACTGACAATTGCCCGGTCGTGCGACGTGGCTCCCAAAAAAAACTGATGTCCTTTTTTTTACCACAAATAGAGCTTTCTTTTGGTGGTATTTGATCACCTCTGCAGTTTTTTTTTTTTATCGCTATAAACAAAAAAAGAGCGACAATTTTGAAAAAAATACATTCTTTTTTACTTTTTGCTATAATAAATATCTCCCAAAAATGTATAAAAATTTATAAAAAAAATGTTTTTCCTCAGTTTAGGCCGATACGTATTCTTCTACATATTTTTTGTTAAAAAAATCGCAATAAGCGTTTATTGATTGGTTTGCACAAAAGTTATAGCATCTACAAAAAATTCATACTCCTGATTACAGGGAACTGTGATCAGTGACACTGTTACTAGGCAGAACTGGGAAATGCTTGTTTACATTAGCATTTCCCCATTCTTCCTCTCCGTGAGACGATCGCGGGTGTCCCCGTGGACATCGAGTCTGCGGGACCCTTGATCCTGCTCACGGAGCTCGCGGCGGGTACAGGTACGCCCATTTGCGCAGCCGTGCCATTCTGTCAACGTGTAAGTAAATGCGGCGGTCGGGAACCGGTTAAAGCTGAGTTCCACCCAAAAGTGGAACTTCCGCTTTAAGTACTCCTCGCCCCCTGACATGCCACAATTGGCATGTCATTTTTTTGGGGGGTTAGCTGGGTACCTGGTTTGGAGTGAGACTTCCTGTCCCACTTCCTCCTTCCAGCCACCTAGGTGACTCCTAGGCGGCCCCTCCCGGCAATGTTCTGGGACATGTGAAAGGTCCCAGAACATTTCCTGGCCATTGACGAAGTGCAGCGCGGCTCGTGCATGAGCAGTGCGCACCTGGCTGTGAAGCCGCAAACTGTCACAGCCGGGCGCCCTCACTCACAATGTCGGCGCCGCGAAGAGGAGGGGGAGGGAATGGAGGCTTCAAGCGGACGCGTTGCTGGACTGTGGGACAGGTGAGTGTCTGTTTAATAAAAGTCAGCAGCTATACTTTTTGTAGCTGCTGACTTTTAATAAACTCAAAAACCAATGGAACTCCGCTTTAAGCACTCCCAAAATTGACTTTAGTATTTGCAGATATTACTGTTTTTTTATTTTTGTATGTCATTGCCTGCATATCCTCGTCTGCTGCCTGGAAACTGGGGACTATTTTTTTTTCATGTGGAGGGATACATAATTTGAGGATATCTAATTAGAGCCGGCAGGAAGATTTCAGAGGCGGATTGATTTACAAGCTCTCTTCTGCCTCCTCAGGCAATGGGAAACACGGTACCCGCCCGCCTTTTTTGACTTCTAAGAAGAGATGTTGGCAGCTGCATCGAAGGGGAAGAGAGATGAGAGGAGAGGAGAGGAGAGCCGAGCCGAGCCGAGCCGAGCCTGCTATGGGGACACACTGGAAGAAGCAGACATATTCCTCAGCCCCAGCACTGACACACAGTGAGTTGTGTTTCCCTGCACTGCTTCCAGGCTTCGGCTTGTATACTGACACCAGCAAGACTTGTGATAAAGATTGTCTGTGGGGCATACAGAACACACACAGACTGTATTCCTTTCTGCCAGCACAAGTCATATGGTACTTACAGAGACTCCTACAGGAAGAAAATAATCTGGGATGTCTGAGTGTTCTGTCCATCCATCATCTTTAACATAAATGTTGCTGGTGTCACAATACAAGAAGAATGTATTTAAAAATGACAGGATATTGTCTGGTGCCATTCTACTAAACCTATGTTTACCACACTCCTGAATGTAGTGCCCGTCTGATCCATCCCCTGTGTACGTAGTGCCCGCCTGATCCCTCCCCTGTGTACGTAGTGCCCGCCTGATCCCTCCCCTGTGTACGTAGTGCCCTCATGATCCCTCCCCTGTGTACGTAGTGCCCGCCTGATCCCTCCCCTGTGTACGTAGTGCCCTCATGATCCCTCCCCTGTGTACGTAGTGCCCTCATGATCCCTCCCCTGTGTACGTAGTGCCCTCATGATCCCTCCCCTGTGTACGTAGTGCCCTCCTGATCCCTCCCCTGTGTACGTAGTGCCCTCATGATCCCTCCCCTGTGTACGTGGTGCCCGCCTGATCCCTCCCCTGTGTACGTGGTGCCCGCCTGATCCCTCCCCTGTGTACGTGGTGCCCGCCTGATCCCTCCCCTGTGTACGTGGTGCCCGCCTGATCCCTCCCCCCTGTGGTGCCCGCCTGATCCCTCCCCTGTGTACGTGGTGCCCGCCTGATCCCCCCTCCCCCCTGTGTACGTGGTGCCCGCCTGATCCCTCCCCTGTGTACGTGGTGCCCGCCTGATCCCTCCCCTGTGTACGTGGTGCCCGCCTGATCCCTCCCCTGTGTACGTGGTGCCCGCCTGATCCCTCCCCTGTGTACGTGGTGCCCGCCTGATCCCTCCCCTGTGTACGTGGTGCCCGCCTGATCCCTCCCCTGTGTACGTGGTGCCCGCCTGATCCCTCCCCTGTGTACGTGGTGCCCTCCTGATCCCTCCCCTGTGTACGTGGTGCCCTGTGTACGTGGTGCCCTCCTGATCCCTCCCCTGTGTACGTGGTGCCCGCCTGATCCCTCCCCTGTGTACGTGGTGCCCGCCTGATCCCTCCCCTGTGTACGTGGTGCCCGCCTGATCCCTCCCCTGTGTACGGGGTGCCCGCCTGATCCCTCCCCTGTGTACGTGGTGCCCGCCTGATCCCTCCCCTGTGTACGTGGTGCCCTCCTGATCCCTCCCCTGTGTACGTGGTGCCCTCCTGATCCCTCCCCTGTGTACGTAGTGCCCTCCTGATCCCTCCTGATCCCTCCCCTGTGTACGGAGTGCCCTCCTGATCCCTCCCCTGTGTACGTGGTGCCCTCCTGATCCCTCCCCTGTGTACGTGGTGCCCTCCTGATCCCTCCCCTGTGTACGGGGTGCCCTCCTGATCCCTCCCCTGTGTACGGGGTGCCCTCCTGATGCCCTCCTGATCCCTCCCCTGTGTACGGGGTGCCCTCCTGATCCCTCCCCTGTGTACGGGGTGCCCTCCTGATCCCTCCCCTGTGTACGGGGTGCCCTCCTGATCCCTCCCCTGTGTACGGGGTGCCCTCCTGATCCCTCCCCTGTGTACGGGGTGCCCTCCTGATCCCTCCCCTGTGTACGGGGTGCCCTCCTGATCCCTCCCCTGTGTACGGGGTGCCCTCCTGATCCCTCCCCTGTGTACGTGGTGCCCTCCTGATCCCTCCCCTCCTGATCCCTCCCCTGTGTACGGGGTGCCCTCCTGATCCCTCCCCTGTGTACGGAGTGCCCTCCTGATCCCTCCCCTGTGTACGTGGTGCCCTCCTGATCCCTCCCCTGTGTACGGGTGCCCTCCTGATCCCTCCCCTGTGATCCCTCCCCTGTGTACGGAGTGCCCTCCTGATCCCTCCCCTGTGTACGGAGTGCCCTCCTGATCCCTCCCCTGTGTACGGAGTGCCCTCCTGATCCCTCCCCTGTGTACGGAGTGCCCTCCTGATCCCTCCCCTGTGTACGGGTGCCCTCCTGATCCCTCCCCTGTGTACGGTGTGCCCTCCTGATCCCTCCTGATCCCTCCCCCTGTGTCCCTGTGTACGGGTGCCCTCCTGATCCCTCCCCTGTGTACGTGGTGCCCTCCTGATCCCTCCCCTGTGTACGGGTGCCCTCCTGATCCCCCCCTCCTGATCCCTCCCCTGTGTACGGAGTGCCCTCCTGATCCCTCCCCTGTGTACGGAGTGCCCTCCTGATCCCTCCCCTGTGTACGTACGGAGTGCCCTCCTGATCCCTCCCCCCCCCTCCCTGTCGGGGTGCCCTCCTGATCCCTCCCCTGTGTACGTGGTGCCCTCCTGATCCCTCCCCTGTTTACGGGGTGCCCTCCTGATCCCTCCCCTGTGTACGGAGTGCCCTCCTGATCCCTCCCCTGTGTACGTACGGAGTGCCCTCCTGATCCCTCCCCTGTGTACGGCGTGCCCTCCTGATCCCTCCCCTGTGTACGGAGTGCCCTCCTGATCCCTCCTGATCCCTCCCCTGTGTACGGAGTGCCCTCCTGATCCCTCCCCTGTGTACGTGGTGCCCTCCTGATCCCTCCCCTGTGTACGGAGTGCCCTCCTGATCCCTCCTGATCCCTCCCCTGTGTACGGAGTGCCCTCCTGATCCCTCCCCTGTGTACGTGGTGCCCTCCTGATCCCTCCTGATCCCTCCCCTGTGTACGTGGTGCCCTCCTGATCCCTCCCCTGTGTACGGTGTGCCCTCCTGATCCCTCCCCTGTGTACGGAGTGCCCTCCTGATCCCTCCCCTGTGTACGGAGTGCCCTCCTGATCCCTCCCCTGTGTACGTGGTGCCCTCCTGATCCCTCCCCTGTGTACGTGGTGCCCTCCTGATCCCTCCCCTGTGTACGTGGTGCCCTCCTGATCCCTCCCCTGTGTACGGAGTGCCCTCCTGATCCCTCCCCTGTGTACGGAGTGCCCTCCTGATCCCTCCCCTGTGTACGGGTGCCCTCCTGATCCCTCCCCTGTGTACGGAGTGCCCTCCTGATCCCTCCCCTGTGTACGGAGTGCCCTCCTGATCCCTCCCCTGTGTACGGAGTGCCCTCCTGATCCCTCCCCCCTCCTGATCCCTCCCCTGTGTACGGAGTGCCCCCCCTCCCCTGTGTACGGAGTGCCCTCCTGATCCCTCCCCTGTGTGCCCTCCTGACCCTCCCCTGTGTACGGAGTGCCCTCCTGATCCCTCCCCTGTGTACGGAGTGCCCTCCTGCCCTCCCCTGTGTACGGAGTGCCCTCCCCCTCCCCCCCTGTGTACGGAGTGCCCTCCTGATCCCTCCCCTGTGTACGGAGTGCCGATCCCCCCTCCCTGTGTACGGGTGCCCTCCTGATCCCTCCCCTGTGTACGGGTGTGCCTCCTGATCCCTCCCCTGTGTACGTGTGTACGTGCCCTGCCCTCCCCTGATCCCTCCCCTGTGTACGGGTGCCCTCCTGATCCCTCCCCTGTGTACGTGGTGCCCTCCTGATCCCTCCCCTGTGTACGTGGTGCCCTCCTGATCCCCTGATCCCCTGTGTACGTGGTGCCCTCCTGATCCCTCCCCTGTGTACGTGGTGCCCTCCTGATCCCTCCCCTGTGTACGTGGTGCCCTCCTGATCCCTCCCCTGTGTACGGGGTGCCCTCCTGATCCCTCCCCTGTGTACGGAGTGCCCTCCTGATCCCTCCCCTGTGTACGGAGTGCCCCCCTGATCCCTCCCCTGTGTACGGAGTGCCCTCCTGATCCCTCCCCTGTGTACGGAGTGCCCTCCTGATCCCTCCCCTGTGTACGGAGTGCCCTCCTGATCCCTCCCCTGTGTACGGAGTGCCCTCCTGATCCCTCCCCTGTGTACGTGGTGCCCTCCTGATCCCTCCCCTGTGTACGTGGTGCCCTCCTGATCCCTCCCCTGTGGACGCGGTGCCCTCCTGAACTCTGCACTCTGTACATAGCGTATTTCTGAGCCCTTCACTCTGAACGTAATGTGTTCCTGAACTCTGTGCATAATGGACTTCTGAATCCTTCTGCACTTTGTGTAACGCACACTTCCATAGTTCATGCAAAACCATTTGTAATGGAAGCTCCTCATTCTTTTTGAGTGCCCCTTATTAGTTCAAAAGTCGGGAGGTATGCAGACATGATACTGAAGATGCTCAGAGGCAGTGGATATAATACAGGAGATGGTCAGAGATTGCGGGCAGGATACAAAAGATGGTCAGGGATTGACTCGTCATCCCTATAGTCCACTCTAGACGTGTCCAAATATACGTAGTAGGAAACAAAGCATGCGTTTTATCTCTTCTGGAGTATACAGGAGGTCCCCACTGGGGCCAAGTATGTGGGGGACACTAATACCTCCAGACTGCTCTCTGGAGAGCCAGGCCAATGTTTGCCCGACCTCTCCCCATGCTCGAATATTCGTTGGGATTGCGCGAGCATCTTCTTTTGGGTGAGAGAAGTACGGAGGGATATAACCTCCCTAGTAAGGGATTGCAGTCTAGCATAGTGTTGGGGGTCTCGAGATGCAACATACAGTGTTTCCTGTATGGCAGCCTGAGATACAGCCTTTGTTAAGGCGGATCTTCTCTCCTTCTTTACCCTGGCAATGATGGTCTGGAGAACGCTTTAAATGCGTGAGGTGAGATGAGCCTGGATTGGTTGCCCAGAATCCCCTCATCTCAGTCCGGAATTGGGCATCCACATCAGAGTCCGAGACCCAAAACCTGGAGAGCTTCCAGAGTTTGTTAGCAGGGGGATCCGGGTTACCCAATTTCAGCAGAAGGGGACTGAGATACCTCCTGGGTAGAATCTCAACCTCCTGAACTTTAGCCAGGACCGAGTGTCCAGCATATATCAGGTTGATACGAGAGAAGGATCTATGTGTGGCAGAGTGGCAAGTGTAGGCCCGGGTGTGAGGGTGTCTCCACCTCCACACATCCGTCAAACCATAGGTTTCAGCCCATATCTCCAATCCAGGGTAGTGGGAGACCAAGGTCCCCATCCTATCCAGGGTGGGAACTGGGGTCAAATTGAAATCCCCCAGCAGGACTGACTCTGTCCATTCACATTAATGACTGAAGAGAAGCCGCTGTTTTCTCTCCATTCATTATCAGTGCAGCGGAGGTTACAGAGAAAGGGAGTGGGGAATCTGTGTCCCTAGTCCCTTTCCCTGTCTCAAATGGGATATGTCAGAGGTCTGTTAAGACCCCTGATATCTCACCATAGCCCCCCAACAGGGCTGATAAAAAAAAAATTTGCAACAAATAATAAAAAATAATAAAAAAAAAACACACTGACACTGTCCCCACACCCCCCCCCCCCCCCCCTTAAAAAAAGAAAGCATTGTAAAAAATAAAAATAAATTATAAAATTCTGAACAGAAAAGAAAAACAGAACATAAAAAAAAGATTATTGTTATTTATTTGATTTTTTTTACTTAATCTAGTGTTCTTTTTTTGATTAGCCAATTAATCCTTTGGATAGCTTTACAAAAAATAAGTACATAAAAAAAGGTAAGATAAAAGAATATTATATATATATATATATATATATATATATATATATATATATATATATATATATATATATATATATATATATATATATATATATATATATATATTATTATATATTATATTCTTTTATCTTACCTTTTTTTATGTACTTATTTTTTGTAAAGTTATCCAAAGGATTAATTGGCTAATCAAAAAAAGAACACTAGATTAAGTAAAAAAAATCAAATAAATAACAATAATCGTTAGTCGATGACTAATCGTAAAAATAATCGATAGATTAGTCGACAGACAAAATAATCGTTAGTTGCAGCTCTAATCCTGGCGCATGAGTCCAACATATCCATCTGGACCGCCTCGATCTTGGCGGTGAGGGTCGATTGGCAAGTGGCGATCGCCGCCATAACCTCTGCCAGCCAGGCTGGTCTGGATTCAGCTGGCAGGGTCCATGGCAGGGGCCTGCACCACCACGTGGGAGCAGCGCCTGGAGCGTGTCTCCACACTGGGGGGAGGAGGTCGTCAGCGGGATCTCCGCTTGCTGGGGGAATTTGAGCTTCTTCTCCTTACCGGACTGCGGGTCGAATGATCTGCGCGTGTCAGGAGCTGGTTTTATATAGGGATATCCCCGATGGAGACGGATAAATTACAAAAGGCTTGCGGAGCTTGTGGATAGTGCGACCGCTCACCTCGCTATCTTGGACACGCCCCCTGTTTTTAAGTGTCTAAACACTTAACAGAAGTGACCTAAGTTCACTTACATAAAAAGCCAATTAAAAAAAAAAAAAAAATATAATAAATAAAAATATATAATATATATATATATATATATATATATATATATATATATATATATATATATATATATATATTTTCTATAAAGGAGACCCTAGTAAGATTGACAGGACCAGCGGAGTGCCTAGAACAGTGATTCTCAACCAGCGTTCCGTGGAACCCTAGGGTTGCTCCAGAGGTTGCTAGGGGTTCCTTCAGCATTGGGCAATTTCTGCCTTTCAGATAAGTTACCATTGATTTTTTTTTTTTTTTTCTTAAGCTATCTGTAAGGAGGTAATTCTTCCCAATGACCACAAGTGTAAGGACCATTCCTCTCACTGACCATCACACTAATGCAGGGATATGCAATTAGCGGACCTCCAGTTGTTGCAGAACTACAAGTCCCATGAGGCATAGCAAGACTCTGGCAGCCACAAGCATAACACCCAGAGGCACAATGGGACTTGTAGTTCTGCAACAGCTGGAGGTCCGCTTATTGCCTATCCCTGCACTAATGTATCACAAGTTGTAAATTTCTAATTTTTAGCAGGGGTTCCTCAAGACCCAAGAAGTATTTCAAGGGTTCCTCTGTGTTGAAAAGGTTGAGAAAGGCTGGTCTAGAATATTACCTGTAAAGCTCTATATTGCCACCTAGTGCTCACGTGTTTACAATGCTGTAATATTTCATTTTAGTTACATAATATTCATTTCAACCCAGAAAATAAAATCGCAGCTCCTTCCAACTGTATTTCGTAACTTATATGCAATTCCTTCTTGAGCAACTGCAAGTTTTTAAAAACACCTTTATAAAGATTTGTATTTATTTATGATTTAAATTCATTGTGACACATGGGCTGGGCTAACGAAAAAATAAATGATTGTTAAGTACAGGTTAACCCCCTCCCCCCCCAGTCACAGTGTCACTAATTGCAGTGATCATTTATTTACTGATCACTGCATTTAGTGTCAGTGTGACTGTAATAACTGTCAGGGCAGTTAGTTTTAGGTCCTAGGTAGCCCCCTACCCCCCCCTAATAAAGGTTTAACCCCCTGATTGCCCCTAGTTAACCCCTTCACCCCCTTTTGCCAGTGTCACTAAGCGATCGTTTTTCTGATCGCTGCATTGTGTCGCTAGGTAACCATTTTTTTTTTATTTTAACCGCCATGTTTTATATAGGTTCATAAATAGTTTTATAGGTCAGGTACCCCCATATAACAACCTAAATAAAGGTTTTAACCCCCTGATTGCCCCTAGAGTTAACCCTTTCACCAGTAATCACCGTATAACTGTCACTGGTGACGCTGGTTAGCCAGTTAGTTATTTCGTTATTTAGGTTCCCCGTCAGGTTTTTATATAGCGTCAGGTACCCCCATATATTACCTAATAAAGGTTTAACCCCCTGATTGCCCCTAGTTAACCCTTTCACCCCCTTTTGCCAGTGTCACTAAGCGATCGTTTTTCTTATCGCTGCATTAGTGTCGCTAGGTAACCAGTTTTTTTTTTTTTAGGTTAACCGCCATGTTTATATAGGTTCATAAATAGGTTTATAGGTCAGGTACCCCCATATTACAACCTAAATAAAGGTTTTAACCCCCTGATTGCCCCTAGAGTTAACCCTTTCACCAGTGATCACCGTATAAAATGTCACTGGTGACGCTGGTTAGCCAGTTAGTTATTTCGTTATTTAGGTTCCCCGTCAGGTTTTTATATAGCGTCAGGTACCCCCATATATTACCTAATAAAGGTTTAACCCCCTGATTGCCCCTAGTTAACCCTTTCACCCCCTTTTGCCAGTGTCACTAAGCGATCGTTTTTCTGATCGCTGCATTAGTGTCGCTAGGTAACCAGTTTTTTTTTGTATTACTGTTACGGGTGACGCTGGTTAGTTAGCTTGTTTTTTATACTGTCAGGGCACCCGCCATTTATTACCCAATAACGGTTTAACCCCCTGATCGCCCGGCGGGTGATATCAATTAGGTTTTAGGGTCAAATAAGGTCTGCGTCGCCCCAGGTTAGTGCCAGTACCGCAAACACCCACGCGCAAAGCATACACCTCCCTTAGTGGTATAGTATCTGAACAGATCAATATCTGATCTGATCAGATCTATACTAGCGTCCCAGCAGTTTAGGGTTCCAAAAAAACGCATTGTTAGCGGGATCAGCCCAGATACCTGCTAGCACCTGCGTTTTCCCCCTCCGCCCAGCCCAGCCCACCCAAGTGCAGTATCGATCGATCACTGTCACTTACAAAACACTAAGCACACATAACTGCAGCGTTCGCAGAGTCAGGCCTGATCCCTGCGATCGCTAACATTTTTTTGTGTGGTAGCGTTTTGATTCAGTCGCTAACAGTCAGGAGCTTTTTTACCTGTGAATCTCAAAAAAATAAAAAAAACAAAAATAGTTGTCGTTTTATTGTTCTCTCTCTCTCTCTATTGTTGCTCTTTTTTTACTCCATTCTATTCTGCAATGTTTTATTATGTTTTATCATGTTTTATCATGCTTGCTTTTCAGGTATGTAATTTTGTTTACTGTGTTTTAGTGTTAAGCATTTTTTTGTTTTCAGGTGCGCCATTCAGTTGCAGCGCGGATTTATTTATCTTGACAGCAACAGCGTTTGCTCCCACGATACATAAAGCCGCGACTCCAACGCTGTAGGAGGTGATTTCACCACCACAGTTAAAAAAAAGAGCATATGTGCCGAAGCATGGGGGCAGCAGGGGGGGCGGAGGAGCGATTGGCTCCTAATGCCACGTACATACGGTCGAAATTCCGACCGTGTGTACACGGCATAACTTTTGCGGGAGGATGCCCCCATGCATCGGCATATATAAATGGTGCATGTATGCCCATCATTAGAAGTGGGTGGATGAAGGGAGGTATTCTAATGGTGGGCATACCCACCAATCAATCTCTTTTTTTCGTTCAGCCAAGAGGCTGCATGAAAAAAAAAAAGATTACAATATATGTCCAGTATGTTGCTGGACTTTGAATGGTTATACCAGAATGATGCCTGCAGGTTTAGGTATCATCTTGGTATCATTCTTTTCAGCCAGTGATCGGCTTTCATGTAAAAGCAATTCTAGCGGGTAATTAGCCTCTAGACTGCTTTTACAAGCAGTGGGAGGGAATGTCCCCCCTCCCCGGATATAAACCGCGCCATTGGGAAATTGGGAAAGCATTTTATCACACCAATCTTGGTGTGGTCAGATGCTTTGAGGGCAGAGGAAAGATCTAGGGTCTAATAGACCCCAATTTTTTCAAAAAAAGAGTACCTGTCACTGCCTATTGCTATCATAGGGGATATTTACATTCCCTGAGATAACAATAAAAATCATAACAAAGAAAAAAAATGGAAGGAACAGTTTAAAAATAGAATAAAAAAGCTAAATAAATAAAAAAAAAACTTAAAATAAAAAAAATAATAAATACACAAAATAAAACAAAAAACTAAAAAAAAAAAAAAAAAGCACCCCCTGCCCCCCCTTCTCTTGCGCAAAGGCGTACACAAGCGTTGGTCTGGCGTCATATGTAAACAGCAATTGCAGCATGCATGTGAGGTATCACCGCGAAGGTCAGATCGAGGGCAGTAATTTTAGCAGTAGACCTCCTCCGTGAATCTAATGTGGTATCATGTAAAGGCTTTTAAAGGCTTTTAAAAATGTATGTAGTTTGTCGCCACTGCGTGTTTGTGCGCAATTTTAAAGCATGTCGTGTTTGGTATCCATGTACTCGGCCTAAGATCATATTTTTTATTTCATCAAAAATTTGAGCAATATAGTGTGTTTTAGTGCATTAAAATAAAAAAAAGTGTATTTTTTCCACAAAAAATGCGTTTGAAAAATCGCTGCGCAAATACTGTGTGGAAAAAAAAAATGCAACACCCACCATTTTAATCTGTAGGGCCTTTGCTTTAACAATATATATAGTGTTTGGGGGTTTAACGTAATTTTCTTGCAAAAAAAAAATATGTTTTCATGTAAACAAAAAGTGTCAGAAAGGGCTTTGTCTTCAAGTGGTTAGAAGAGTGGGTGACGTGTGACATAGGCTTCTAAATGTTGTGCATAAAATGCCAGGACAGTTCAAACCCCCCCCAAATGACCCCATTTTGGAAAGTAGACACCCCAAGCTATTTGCTGAGAGCAATGTTGAGCCCATTAAATATTTTTTTTTTTTGTCCCAAGAGATTGAATAATGAAAAAAAAAAAAATATATATTTTTTTTACAAAAAGTTGTCACTAAATGATATATTGCTCAAACATGTCATGGGCATATGTGGAAATACACCCCAAAATACATTCTGTTGCTTCTCCTGAGTACGGGGATACCACATGTGTGGGACTTTTTGGGAGCCTAGCTGCGTACGGAACCCCAAAAACCAATCACCGCCTTCAGGCTTTCTAAGGGTGTAATTTTTTTATTTCACTTCTCACTGCCAATCACAGTTTCGGAGGCCATGGAATGCCCAGATGGCATAAAACCCCCCAAAATGACCCCATTTTGGAAAGTAGACACCCCAAGCTATTTGCTGAGAGGTATTGTGAGTATTTTGCAGATGTCGCTTTTTGTCACAAAGTTTTGAAAATTGAAAAAAGAAAAAAAAAAATTTTTTTTTTATTTACTTTCTTCATTTTCAAAAACAAATGAGAGCTGTAAAATACTCACCATGCCTCTCAACAAATAGCTTGGGGTGTCTACTTTCCAAAATGGGGTCATTTGGGGGGGTTTTGTGCTATTTTGGCATTTTATGGCCTTCGAAACTGTGATAGGTAGTGAGGAGTGAAATCAAAAATTTGCACCCTTAGAAATCCTGAAGGCGGTGCTTGGGTTTCGGGGCCCCGTACGCGGCTAGGCTCCCAAAAAGTCCCACACATGTGGTATCCCCATACTCAGGAGAAGCAGCAAAATGTATTTTGGGGTGCATATAACTATGGCATGTGTGAGCATCATTTAGTGACAACTTTTTGAAAAAAAAATTATTTTTTAAAACCTCATAGTCACACCTAGTATTACTGCTTGTTAAAATGTAAAAGGCGGATGTCCGCTGACATCCGCCACTCCATAGGGGAAAGTGCAAGGTCTGATCAGGTCCGCCTGAAAAAACTGACAGGCAGACCTGATCGGACTCTTTTTCAGACTCGGTGGTTACAAGTTAAACAATTTTTTATTTTTTTTGCTAGAAAATTACTTAGAACCCCCAAACAGTATACATTTCTTTTCTAACACCCTAGAGAAAAAAATGGCGATCATTCCAATACTTTTTGTTATACCGTATTTGCGCAGCAGTCTAACAAGCACATTTTTTTTTTTTTTTTTAATTCACTTTTTTGAATAAAAAAATAAGAAAAATTGATACCCAACATGTCACGCTTCAAAATTGCACCCAATGGAATGGCGTCAAACTTTTACCCTTAATCTCCATGGGCGATGTTTAAAAAATGTTACAGGTTGCATTTTTTGCGTTACAGAGGAGGTCTAGGGCTAGAATTATTTCTCTCGCTCTACTGATCGCGGCGATACCTCACATGTGTCGTTTGACTACCGTTTTCATATGGGGGCGCTACTCACGTATGCATTTGCTTCTGCGTGCAAGCTCGTTGGGACAGGGCTCTTAAAAAAAATGTTTTTTACTTATTTATATTACTTGATTTTATGAATTTTTACACTGTTTTAAAAAAAAATAACAAATTGGGTCACTTTTACAAGGTTAAACATCCCTTGTAATAGAAAAAAGCATGACAGGTCCTCTTAAATATAAGATCCAAGGTCAAAAAGTCCTCAGATCTCATATTTAGACTTGAATGCAATAAAAAAAAAAAAAAAATAAATAGTCTTTTGAAAAAAAATGACAGCAAAAAATGGCCCTTTTAAGACGTATGGGCGGAGCTGACGTTTTAACATCGCTTACGCCCTGCTATGGTATGGAGACGGGTGGGGGCCATCTTCCCCTCACTGCTGCCGACGGCTCTGGTAAGCGTGGTGGCCCCTCTCCTGCCACCAATGACGGTGATCTCGTGGCAAATCAGCCGCAGAGACCACCATTATCGTACACAGGTCCGCCAGCTCCAAACATGGACACCTCGTTTGTGGCAGCAGCTGCTGTTACTGAGATATCCATCTTCAAATTTCCGACGGAAATGTACAAGAGCCGGTCAGCAAGTGGTTAAAGATTGTACAATCCGATTGTGTAGTGTATGGCCACCTTAAGACCCTGTCGGGGAGAAGCACATTGAAGGAGTAGGAGAGGGTCTGTTCCTACATTCTGGCTTTGTGAGTTTGCACTACTTGCAATAAAGCTTGTTGAATACTAAAGCAGACTTTCAGCTTAAAGTGGAGTTACACCCAAAAGTGGAACTTCCGCTTTAAGCACTCCTCGCCCCCTGACATGTCGTCTTTTTTTTTTTTTTTGGGGGGGGGAGGGGGAGTGTGTACCCTCTTTTTAGTGGGACTTCCTGTCCCACTTCCTCTTCTCGGCCGCTTAGGTGAAAAATAAATTGTGGAAAAAAACAGCGTGGCCCCCCCCCCCTCCAGGACCATACCAGGCCTTTCGGGTCTAGTATGGAGTCGGAGAGGACCACCCAACGCCAATGACGTGGGGTCCTCCCCTAAATCCATACCAGACCCTTATCCGAGCATACAGCCAGGCAGGCCAACATGGGGTCAAAGCACCTTTCCCCCATTGTTCCTGACAACCCTCGGCTGTGGTATTGTCAGGGTCTGCAGGCAGGGAGATTATCGGAATCTGGAAGCTTCCTTTAACAAGGGGGCCCCCAAATCCCACCCCCCCCCATGTTAATGGGTATCAGGTACATCGTACCCCTACCGCTTCGCCCCAAAAAGCAGCGAAATGTTAAAAAAAAATTGCTGTTTTTTTACTTAAAGCGGGACGGTACTGGGGAAAAAAAAAATTGAAAGCCAGCAGCTACAAATACTGCAGCTGCTGACTTTTAATAAATGGACACTTACCTGTCCCTGGTTCCAGCGATGTGGGCAGCAGAGGCCGATCCATCGATCAGCGCTGTCTGCCGGGACACGTGTGTGTCCCGGCAGACAGCATGCCAGGACAGGAAGTGGCGTAAACTCCCGTGGGAGTTTATGCCTGGAAGTGGGTGCAGATACCTGTCTTAGACAGGTATCTGCACCCCCCTCCCCCCTGAAAGGTGCCAAATGTGACACCGGAGGGGGGGGGGGTTCCGAAAAGCGGGAGTTCCACTTTAGGGTGGAATCCCGCTTTAAGTCCTTTAATAAAAAAAAAAAAAAGAAGCCCTGAGCTGTCTCCCGCTGCTGTCTTCTTCCTCGCCGCCGGTTACCCGCTAAAAACATAAAAAGGTTGCTTTTCTTCTAAGGCTGTTTTCCTCCGCTGCCTGGCATCTCTTATATAGCCATGGGGCGCGGCCATCCAATGACGTCACCCGGAGAACCCTTTTGTGACGTCATGTGGACCGGCTGCGTGGGCATTGACAGCTCATCACCCACGGAGGTAAGTACAGCAGGGACTGGGGGTTGGGTACACAGTAGGGTATTCACCATTTTTCCTGAAAGGGTGGACTTACACTTTAAAGTGTAAGTCCACTTTTTGACAAAAAATTATAATTTGCAGGTAAAAAAAATTTATCATTTTTTGTTTTGGGAGCCTGTAAAGCGTTGCACCTGTGATCAGCAGATCACTGATGCCGTGTAGGTCTCCTGCAGATCTGTCAGTGCATCAGCTTCCTCGTACCAGGAAGCTGATACATTCAGACAGGAAGACTCAATGAACTACCACAGCACTCATTGCGCCCTGGTAGTTAATTGAAAACTACAAGCTGACAGCCGCAAAGGCTGCCAGACCTTGTAGTTTTCCACTCAGAGAACTGTGAATGAGTGATGTGGCCAAGTGGGCGGAGCCCTGCATGGGCGTGTTTTTATTTATTTATTTTTTAAATTGTGGCAGCAGACATGGGGAGTAGATCCCTGGTCTGCTGTCACAGCGGGGATCGGGGAGGTGCGTTCATAAAAGGTTACAGGTTACACCCTGAATATGAGTGTAACATGTTATGAAAGGTGAACTTATCCCTTAACCACTTCACCCGGGTTCATGTCATATGACGTTGGGGACTTGAAGTGGCGATATCTGAATGATGCCATAATCTCAGTATTGATCTTCTCAGCCCGCGATTCCCTGCACAGAAAAAACAATCGCTGCTTGATTGTTTTTACAGGCGGCGGGAGGGGTCGTCGTCCCCCCCCCCCCTCTGCCCTCAGGTGCTTCTCCGGTCTCGCCAACGGCAGACGTTTACCATAGAGCTGACTGAGGACCAGATGGTCCCCGCTCAGCTCTATGACTCTATGACCTTTTTTGTTAGCCTGAGAGCTATTTTTTTTTTTTTCGATCCTAGCCTTTCCAGCCTAAGGACCTGGACGACCTGTCATGCCTTATTCCTATTACAAGGGATGTTTACATGTCCTTGTAATAGGAATAAAAGTGAGCAAAATGTAAAAAAATAAAAGGAAAAGTGTAAAAAAATATAAACCTTTAAATAAAAACAACAAACAATGAAAAAATTCCCGCACACAGAAGCTAACACATACCTAGGTTGCACCCGTATATGTAAACAACATTAAAAATACACATGTGGCATATCACCGCAAATATATTAGAATGAGAGCAATATTTCTAGCACTAGACCTCCTCTGTAACTCTAAACTGGTAACCTGTAAAAAAAAATGTTAAAGCGTAGCCTACGGAGATTTATAAGTACCTAAGTTTGGCTCTATTCTATGAGTGTGTGCAATTTAAAAGTGTGACATGTTGGGTATCGATTTTAGTATCATCTTTCACAATTAAAAAAAAAATCAGGCTAAGGCCTCTTTCACACCGCCGATCCGTTCAGATCCGCCTGTCAGTTTCTCAGGCGGACCTGAACGGATGCTCCATAGAGGTCTATGGAGCGTCGGATGTCAGCAGTGACATGTCCACTGACATCCGACCCGCTCCGATCCGAAAAAGTGCTATTTTTCCATCCGTCATCGGATCGGGTGATGACGGACTCTACAGTCCGTCGTCACCCGATCTCCCATAGGGGAGAGCGGCGCTCTGACAGGTCCGTCCCTTCGCAGTGTGCAGAGATGGACCTGTCATCTTCCTGCTCAGCGGAGATCACTCTGGCGATCCCGGCTGAGCAAGCGGATATCCATGGGGCGGATCAGCACTGATCCGCCCCATGTGAAAGAGGCCTAACTTTAGTGTTCTTTTTTTATTTTATGTTTTTTTTTTTTTTTTTACCCCCCAAAAAAATAGTGTTTGAAAAATTGCGGCACAAATAATGTGTGACATAAACAGTTGCATATATATGTGTATGTATATGTGTGTGTGTGTGTGTGTGTGTGTGTGTGTGTATGTGTGTATGTATGTATGTTTGGGGGTCCTGAGTAATTTTCTAGCAAAAATAATGATGATTTTTACATGTAGGAGAGAAGTGTCAGAATTGGCTTGGGAGGCAAGGGGTTAATTCTAAAAATGTAATAATCATCGTGTGTAATTGCTAGTGCCCTGTACAGCCATTTGTTTAGCAGTAGGTTTCTTAAATGCTTTGTCAGCTGAGGTTTTTTTTTTTTAATTTACATAATAATTTGAACAACCCCAGCAGAGACTGATAACCAGCTCTCATGTACCAGTGCCGGTCTGTGTGTTTGACAAACAGTGACACAGAATGTCCCTTTGTTCCAGTAGGAAAAGGGCCGAGTCTCTGGGAGGTGTACAACGTCCTATAATACTTCAGGACAGTACATAATGTAACACAGGGGAACCTAGTGACGTCCTCTCCCTCTCTGCCAGCTTTTAAATGTGACCCCTTCGCTGCCAACACAGTGGGTGGGGATCATTAAAACGAATTTCATTCTGCTGTAAGCCCAAATTGCTTATCCTTGTTGTGCAAGATTATGATTTCCTATAAAACATTGGTGAGATGTGTTATCGATGACATGGAGCAATCATGTGTTCCTGTGTTGCTTAACTGAAAAAATATGTATTAGCTGAAAATATGATGCAGCTGATATTGAAGGTGAAATGGAAAACTAAACTTTGGGGGATAACCTATTTGACTAGGGCTGCAGTTGTAGTTTTTGTCCAGATGTTAATGTGGTCCATCCTGGCACATAGAGTTGCCACCTCATCCCTTTAAACCCGAACACATATGAATTACACAGGTTCTGAGGTTAATTGAATGCAGATAAGGCACCAAGTGAGTTTAACCACTTGCCGACCGCTGCACGCCGATATATGTCGGCGCGATGGAAGCAGTGTGCAAATAGGCGTACCTGTACGTCCCCTTTAAATGGCGGGCTAGCGCGCGCGCACCCGTTACATACAGCGTGACCGTGTCTGTGGGACCTGCAGACTCGATGTCCGCCGGGGGCCTGCGATCGTGTCATGCAGCCACAGAACGGGGAGATGCCTATCTAAACAAGGCATTTCCACATTCTGCCTTGTGACATGAGAGATCACTGCTCCCTGTCATCGGGAGCAGTGATCAATGTCATGTGAGTGGAAGCCCACCCCCCCCCCACAGTTAGAATCACTCCCTAGGACACACTTAACCCCTTCATCGCCCCCTAGTGGTTAACCCCCTTCCTTGCCAGTGTCATTTATAGAGTAATCTGTGCATTTGTATAGCACTGACCGCTGTATAAATGACAATGGTCCCAAAATAGTGTCAAACGTGTCCTCCATAATGTCGCAGTCACGATAAAAATCGCCGATCGGCGCCATTACTAATAATAAAAAATATTTATAAAAATGCCATAAAACTATCCCATATTTTGCAGACCCTATTTAACTTTTGCGCAAACCAATCAATATACACTTATTGCATTTTTTTTCTTTACCAAAAATATGTAGAAGAATAAATATCGGCCTAAACTGAGGAAAACATTTTTTTTTCTATATTTTTGGGGGATATTTATTATAGCAAAAAGTTAAAAATATTGTGTTTGTTTTTTTTCAAAATTGTCGCTTTTTTTTTTGTTAGTGCAAAAAATAAAAAAACCGCAGAGGTGATCAAATACCACCAAATAAAGCTCTATTTGTGGGGGAAAAGGACGTCAATTTTGTTTGGGTGCCACGTCGCACGACTGCGCAATTGTCAGTTAAAGCGATGCAGTGCTGAATCACAAAAAGTACTCTGGTCAGGGAGGGGGTGAATTCTTCTGGGGCTGAAGCGGTTAATTAGCACCTTAATCAGGCAGAGCACCTGTTTAATATGTGTTCAATTTTAAAGGGATGGGGTGGCAACCCTATTGGCACCCCACTGCCAAACGTTGAGCATTTTGGTATTTTGGGATCACTATTTCTTTCCTCGGGTGAATGAGAGAGTTGGGAATTCCTGACTCAAGGCCAGCGGTTGGGTCACCTCCCAGCAGCCACTGTTCCTCCTCCTCTACTTTTCATGCACTGATTTTGTGTACTCTACAACCTTTTCTTTGCATGGTTTATGGTTCCTTACCATACCGTTCCACCCCTATATACTGCTCCCCCACCCTATTCTCTGCATACTGCGATACCCTTCTCTGCAGTTATCTGGTTCTGCTGTATGTCATTTTATTTCTGTGCACTTCTGGTGCTCCTATGCAGCCCATCAGACCTTCTCTGCTGATATTCATGAGCCCATCAGACCTTCTCTGCTGATATTCATGAGCCCATCAGACCTTCTCTGCTGATATTCATGAAGTCCACCTCTGTACTGATGCTGCAATCTCACCAAGGACCTCTGCTTACTTTCTTCTGTTCTCCTGGCCCTCCAACTGAAACTGGCCAGTCGCAATAGGTGATCTGTACACTAAAAGGACCCTGCATATTGACTATTGGCTACAAGAAGGTACAGAAACTAGATTTTTGTAGTATTCCCTGTTCCCTTGTAGTATTCCATGTTGAGAGAAGCATACCTCTCAACATTTTGAGATGGGAATGAGGGACACCTACTAGCAAACGTATGTAGACATAGGACACGCCCCCCATGCCACACCCCCTTAATTAACCAAAACAAAAGGTTAATTAAATCCACCATTTTTTTTTTTTTTTTTTTTTATTTTTTTTTTTTTAACCACTACTATTCCTTTATATTGGCTTTTAAAATTTACAAATGCACCAATTTAGAATTTGGATGAAAGGTTTAGCACTGGGAAACACTTTTTGAAAGATAAAAAGGGCATTTTATATACAACTATATGGATCAGACCAAAATGAGGGGGAAAGAGGGACAGAGGGACATTGCTCCAAATCAGGGACAGTCCCTCGAAATCAGGGGCAGTTGGGAGCTATGGAGAAGCAGTGGAAGCCTTAACCAGTTGGCTCTAAGAATCATTTTTTACTTTACTTAAAAGCCTACGAATATGTCTGTAACATTTTTACTTACAGGAGTGATAATCCTGTATATAGATGTAGCACTAACCCCAGAAGGAGCTGCTGGTTTTATTTGGGCTTACCGTTACCTCACCTTATTGCATCTCTGTCTTGGGGATCCCGTGGAAAATGGCCCAAAGAATGTGAATTTACAATACTTAGTCCTTTTTATGGTTATTTATTCAGAATGGAAGCAAAGTGTTTCAACAAAAAGGGTCAGAGGGTTAGGGATGAGTTCAGGCACCTGGTACTGTAGGTTTAAGATCTCTTCTTAGATCAAGAAGCAATGGTTCCACTCACTAGATCCAGCCACCACCGGATAAGCCCCTCTCACTGGACCTAGCAGCCGGTGGGGTATTTGACACAGTCTCTGCCACAGACTTGTGAAGTTGAACTTAAAGGTCACTGAGAGATTTAAGAGTATTTCCATACAATACCAGTCTCTTTCAGCCGAACCGGCGGTACTGTAGGTATAGTGATCCGGGTTGTGTCCTTCAACTGAGTCTCGAGGCTCCTTCAGAGATACCAGCCTTGCGCACGGTCTTCTCTTACAAGAGTCCTCCCCTGGGTCCTCCAGTTTCTGGGCCTCTCCCTTCAAGCGAGACGGCACTGGACCATCCCTGGATCAATAGGCCCCGAGGTCTGCTCGGGCCTATTATCTCAGTCGCGCTACCTCGAGCCAGCCGGCCTCGAGACACAGGGTGCATAGCTCTGCACCCCAGGCCAGGAGGGCCATGGGATCTGGGTCAAGAGGGACCCGAAACAACTGCAAAAAGCCAAAAAGCTCCTCGCCAACCTGGCGTCGGTACCTTAAATACTATCCCCCCAGAATGCACAGCAGGAAAACACTTCCACTGGGCTGGTTCCAAGCAATAAGTGGCATTCAATGCATCCAGCTAAGCTGCGTTTCTACTCTTGCCTGCGGTGACAGCGACACCTGCGGTCAAGGAGAACCCAGTGCAACCCAGCTGGACTGGTACAGAAACCAGTAATTTAGAGAAATTAGCCTGAAGCCCAACTGTGGCTTCCGGCAACTTTAATTTTTGAAAAATAATAGCGTCTGCTCTTCAGGAGCCAGCGCTACATAGATTTTTTTGGAACAAGCAGTTTTCTTTTGGTGTAAAAAAATTGTAAAAACAACAAGGTGCGTCAGTCTAATGCTCCATACACACGGTCGGAATTTCCGACAAAAAATGTCCTATCGAACCATGTTGTCGGGAAATCCGACCGTGTGTAGGCTCCATCGGACTTTTTCCGTCGGAAATTCCGACGGAAAAAATTTGAGATCCTGCTCTCAAATTTTCCGACAACAAAGTCCGATCGGACTTTTTCCGATCGTGTTTAGCGAATTCCGACAGAAAAAGTGCCACGCATGCTCAGATCACATTAGAAGACCAAAGCTATTGGCTACTTGCCTCTACGTAGTCCCGTCGTACGCATTGAACGTCACCACATTCAGAATGATCGGATTTTCCGACAACTTTGTTCGACCGTGTGTATGCAACACCAGTGTCGGACAAAATCCGTTGGAAAAAATCAGACGGATTTTGTGGTCGGAATTTCCGACCGTGTGTGCGGGGCATTAGTGTAACAAATCCAGTATACAGGAATTTATTAAAAACATTCAGGTAAATGGCTACTCGCATAATAGTGGAAGATTTCACTGTTGTCGGTTTAGTAACACCTTTTAAATATATAGATGAATAACTCTACAGCAACACCAAAAAACAAACAGTAAGGCTGCATTCACACCTGAGCGTAGCTTTTTAGGCAGAAAATCGCGCGATTTGCAGCGTTTTTTACCGCGATTTGCGGCGGTTTTTACCGCGATTTGCGGCGGTTTTTACCGCGATTCGCTGCGTTTTTTACCGCGTTTTGCCGCGAATTTTGTGCAGAGCAAAAGGTCACCAATGTAAAAAGAATAAAAACGCCCAAATCTGCCCGATTCGCGGGAACTTGTTTGAGCTTCAGGCGTAGGGCTTCAGGCGTTTTGGAGTGGAGATGTGAACCATCTCCATAGAGAATAATGTATTTTTTCCCCTCTAGCTTTTGTAGCTTCAGGCTTCAAGCTACAAAACGCTCAGGTGTGAATGCAGCCTGAGGGAAGATGGCGCAAAATACAAACAAAGACACGCCATGAAAGGACAAGTGGCAAGGCTCCATGAAATGTCTGAACAATAAAATCCTGGATAGTTAATAAAAAGAACCGAATAAAGTCAATAGAGTCCAATAGAGTGCTAGGCAACACTAGCGGCAGCTCCCTTGAGAGAACAATCCCTCTCCACTCCATCCAAACATTAACAAAAAAAACTTTTGTCTTTTAGTTATACTTTTAAAAATCTGCTGATCTATCCTTCTGAAAATGCTAGCTGCCTGGCTGTCCTGTGGACCCTCTTGCTTCGATTTATTGTTGACCTTGAACAAACGTGCAGATAAGGATATGTGACTTTCTGTATCTGCATACTTATTCCAAGTAGAATATTCCCATTGCACACACACAGTATCTGCAAATGTCTTGAAGCAAGTGGATACTGTATTAGAGTGGAAGAAAAGTCTTATTTACTTGTACCTTCAGGTGAGCTGATAATAAGGCTTACCTGTAGGTTCTGTGAATATCTCCTAAACTTGCACAGTTTAAGAGGTATTCAGAGTGCATGCAACCAATGACATTATCGGCACATGCATTTTGAAGGTCCAGCTTACTGTATGCAAATATTAGCCCCCTTGGCTTATACTGAGTCAAGTACTTAGCTGCAGCAGAGAATGACATTTTCCGACCCGACTTTGGGGCCCCGTATCTCGGGGCCACTTGGCGCTAGGAACCCCAAATTTGGTGTGCAAACCCAGTGGAACTAGCACTACAACATAAGGGTTCCTAGCACCAAGTGGCCCCGAGATACGGGGGCGCAAAGTCTGTTCGGAAAATGTCATTCTCTGCTGCATAAAAGTGCTTGACATTTTCCGAACCGACTTTGGGGCCCCGTATCTCTGGGCCACTTGGTGATAGGAACCCCATCTTTGGATATGTTGTAGTGATAATTCCACTGGGTTTAAATACCCTGGGATCCTAGCACCAAGTAGCCCCGAGGTACGGGGCCCCAAAGTCGGTCAACTGTGTCCTTCTGCAGCAATGTAATTTCGTGACCCTTTGGGTCCAGAGACCCCAAATTTTGGCTGCAGATAGGGGTCCTCTAGGAACCCTTAACTACCAAGTTTGAAGTTTGGGGGACCTATGTCTGCAAATGGGCACAGCGAGGCTGCAAATGGGCATTGTTGACCCTCTTTTCCACTTACAGTAGCTGCAAATTTCTCACCCTAGGCTTATACTCGAGTCAATAAGTTTCCCAGTTTTTTGTGGTAAAATTAGGTGCCTCGGCTTATATTCGGGTCGGCTTATACTCGAGTATATACGGTATATGTGTATAAAAAAAAATGGGGGGAGATATACTTTCCATGGATCTTCAAAATGGCATCCAATGTCACATGGCTTATGAAGCAGTCCTGCCTGGCCCTGAAACATCCCAATTTCCAGCTGTGATGTGATCACTTTAATAAAAACTTTGGATGCTGTTATGAAGATCCATGCTGTTCTGGTAACATATGCTTAGACTTTTAGACGCTTAGATACACACTTGGATACTTAGACTCTTAGACACTTGTTCTAGGTTATGTACTCAGACCAGGATTTTAGCCAGTGGGTCAGTGCAGGTTAACTGGCATTTGCAGAAGAACGTTGGCAATGGGAGCCTTCAAGTTTCTTACATGTCAAGAACCAGAAATGCATAATTATCCAGTGTGATATCGCAATATTGTCTGTATAGTATGCAGATTAGGAGCTCTGACATATACTCTACATGCCTCTGCTGACATCACTTTCCCACTATTTGGGGATAAAAGACCACTTCCTAGGTGCGCTGACATACGCTTGTTCTGGGTCAGTGATCCGGAAAGTCAGAGGCTCAGCCTAACCGCCAGTCAAGTAGCATTTTTAGAGGGGGGTCAGCAATGGCAGCCCTGTGTATATATTTTAGCACAGGTTTCCTGTCTATGGGTCTGAAAAGACCGACAAACTGCATTCAGAGAAAATAACAATAGAAAACCATGCCTGTGCTGGGGTGCTATGAAGGAAACACTACCTGTATATGTAATGTAAGGAACAGATAAGCTGCTCCTTTAAATATACAGAATTACACACAATACCTATCAACAAAGATATAAAAACATTTCACTCATTCATTTCATAATTTGCAAGTGAACTTATTCACAAACATACCTAAATATAGGCAGCACAGTGGCACGGTGGTTAGCACTTATGCCTTGCAGCACTAGGGTCTTTGGTTTGAATCCCAACCAAGACACTACCTACATGGAGTTTGCATGTTCTGCCTGTGCTTGTGTGGGTTTCCTCCTACACTCCAAAGGCAAGCTGGTAGATTAATTAACTTGTGTCTAAATTGGCCCTAGTATATACATGCATTTGAGATGGGTGCTTTAGACTGCAAGCTACTAGAGGGCAGAGACTAGTGTGAATGTACAAGAAAACATGCTGTGCAAATTGTAAGCAGTATACAGTAATGACCTATAATATTAATTAAAAAAAAAAAGAAACCTTAGAAAAAGTAAAAAGACAGTGAGACAAAAAAAGGTGTGTGTGTGTGTGTGTGTATATATATATATATGTGTGTGTGTGTGTATGTATATATATATATATATATATATATATATATATATATATATATATATATATATATATATATATATATATATATATATATATATATATATATATATATATATATATATATATATAGTATACACAGTATCTCACAAAAGTGAGTACACCCCTCACATTTTTGTAAATATTTTTTTATTTATATCTTTTCATGTGACAACACTGAAGAAATTACACTTTGCTACAATGTAAAGTAGTGAGTGTACAGCTTGTATAACAGTGTAAATTTACTGTCCCCTCAAAATATCTCAACACACAGCCATTAATGTCTACACCGCTGGCAACAGTGAGTACACCCCTATGTGAAAATGTCCAAATTGGACCCAATTAGCCATTTTCCCTCCCCGGTGTCATGTGACTCGTTAATGTCTCTGGTGTGAATGGGGAGCAGGTGTGTTAAATTTGGTGTTATCGCTCTCACTCTCTCATACTGGTCACTGGAAGTTCAACATGGCACCTCATGGCAAAGAACTCTCTAAAGATCTGAAAAAAAGAATTGTTGCTGTACATAAAGATGGCCTAGGCTATAAAAAGATTGCCAAGACCCTGAAACTGAGCTGCAGCACGATGGCCAAGACCATACAGTGATTTACTAGGACAGGTTCCACTCAGAACAGGCTTCGCCATGGTCGACCCAAGAAGATGAGTGCACTTGCTCAGCGTCATATCCAGAGGTTGTCTTTGGGAAATAGACGTATGAGTGCTGCCACCATTGCTGCAGAGGTTGAAGGGGTGGGGGGTCAGCCTGTCAGTGCTCAGACCATACGCCGCACACTGCATCAAAATGGTCTGCATGGCTGTCCTCCCAGAAGGAAGCCTCTTCTAAAGATGATGCACAAGAAAGCCTGCAAACAGTTTACTGAAGACAAGCAGACTAAAGACATGGATTACTGGAACCATGTCCTGTGGTCTGATGAGACCAAGATAAACTTATTTGCTTCAGATGGTGTCAAGCGTGTGTGACGGCAACCAGGTGAGGAGTACAAAGACAAGTGTGTCTTGCCTACATTCAAGCATGGTGGTGGGGGTGTCATGGTCTGGGGGTGCATGAGTGCTACCGGCACTGGGGGGCTACAGTTCCTTGAGGGAACCATGAATGCCAACATGTACTGTGACATACTGAAGAAGAGCATGATCCCCTCCCTTTGGAGACTGGGCCACAGGGCAGTATTCCAACATAACGACCCCAAACACACCTCCAAGACGACCACTGCCTTGCTTAACAAGCTGAGGGTAAAGGTGATGGCCAAGCATGTCCCTAGGCCTAACCCTATTGAGCATCTGTGGGGCATCCTCAAATGAAAGGTGGAGGAGTGCAAGGTCTCTAACATCCACCAAGATGTCGTTATGAAGGAGTGGAAGAGGACTCCAGTGGCAACCTGTGAAGCTCTGGTGAACTCCATGCCCAAGAGGGTTAAGGCAGTGCTGGGAAATAATGGTGGCCACACAAAATATTGACACTTTGGGCCCAATTTGGAAATTTTCACTTAAGGGTGTACTCACTTTTGTTGCCAGCAGTTTAGACATTAATGGCTGTGTGTTGAGTTATTTTGAGGGGACAGCAAATTTACACTGTTATACAAGCTGTACACTCACTACATTGTAGTAACGTGTCATTTCTTTAGTGTTGTCACATTAAAATATATAATAAAATATTTACAAAAATGTCAGGGGTGTACTCACTTTTGTGAGACTGTGTGTATATGTGTGTGTGTGTGTGTGTGTGTGTGTGTGTGTGTGTGTGTATATATATATATATATATATATATATATATATATATATATATATATATATATATATATATATATATATATATATATATATATATATATGTATGTATGTGTCCAACTCTCTGAAGCTGCATATTCTAATACTTTTAATGTAATCCCAAATCCAGGCTCTGGGCCCTCCATTACCAGATGACTTCATGACTCCTTGAGGTACCATGTCTATATTTTAAATTTTTATTTAACTTTTCCAGATGTCTTCAAGCATATAATAACTGCACCGGGGGGTTTTTTTTCCTTGTGATCTTTTCCCAGGCAGGGCATTTTATTTCCTATCTCATTTCCCACCAGCACTGGGATAGGAAGTAATAGAAATCTCCTTCAAAAGGAAAATAGGCATATCAGCCCCTGTCTATCATTTAAAAACATTTTTTTTTTGTCTAGAGATATACTTTCTAAACTTATTTCAATAAATAAGATAAAATAAAAACACAGGTTTATACTTCAAACTATCCCACCAATCTTTTTTGTCTTCAGAACTGGTGAGTGGGAGGGTCCTTCTATGGATTCCCACTTGGCTCCCTGGTGAAGTGGACATTTCCCATTGACTGCCCATCAGCAGCCTTGAGAAGACCCCAGCAATATGCTGATGTCCTGACGAGGGGCAGCAACAGGTCGATAGAGGGCTCAGAATTAAACAGTGAATGATCAGTCTTTACTAGCGGAAGAGAAGATGCAGTGTGTCATGCAACAAGTAACTAAAGTTGGCCATAGATGGAGAGATTTTCTTTCCTGCAACCACGGGTTGCAGATAAGAAAATAGCTAGACTCCTTAACTGTGTTGATGGGGGGGGGGGGGGGGGGGATCCCTCCCGTGAAGCTATTGTGAATGTACAGTGATTACTGCTAGCGGCTATAGCCACTGACAATAGTCGCATAAACAATCCGACAGGCTGGTCGTACCCAAGTTGATCACTCAACCTGGGTACAATCAGCATGCCCATACAAGGTTCAACTTTAAAAATTCGAACAGTCTATGGGCTGCTTTACACAAGTACAAACAAATGTTTGTTTTTGTTCTTTATTTATTTATTTTTTTTATTTAGCTTGTGAGAATAGGTAGGAGTGTTTGGAGTGGGGGGGGGGGGGGGGGGGGGGGTGGGTTTCCAGCAGATTCTTTTTAATGGGTCAGGAAAACCTCTTTAAACTATAGGCTAGAGACACCGCAAAGGGAAGACTTCCAACATAAACACCATTTTTCAATTCTACACATTATAGAGGAGCAAGAACTTCTAGCAGATGAAAACAAACAGTATAACTGCGCCATAAAGAGAAGTCCTACCTTGTGGCATTTATAGTAGTAGGCCAGTAACTGTGGCATCCTGTCAATCTCACTAAATACCTTCAGAAACATCTTGGCCTGGTCTGTAAGGAACATTGCTTACATCCTTAAAAAGCCACATAGTCTAAAACAACTTTACACAAAAGAAAAAAAAAACAGAACAAATATTATAAACCTGTCTGAATGTCTCAGTCATTTTCTGCATCTTTCAAAATATAAAAAAAAAGTAGAAGTAGTAGAAAAAGGAAAGGATGTTGTACTCCTTGTAAAATCTTTTGCTTGGAGTTAATTGAGGGACACAGGAAGTCTTTAACCTTGTATGGGGTATTGTCCAATCGTTACCCACCAATAAACAGACCACACACTTCTTTTGGGTTAAATGGCCCTAGCAGCCTTTTATTATAACAAAATATAACAGAATATTTTCAAACATCAATAATAATAACCTGAACTGTAAAACTGTCTAGGATCATTGAAGGCACCTAATAAAAACATTCCTAGAATCCCTGCTAGCTGCTAGGGCATGAAAACGACCCCAACCGAATAAAATGAACGAAAAAAACAATGTGCCTTAAAGCCTACCTACGAAAAAAAAGGGGCGGGTGGGCGGGAGAATGTTGTTCCTGCTAATCCAGAATATGACTGATTCCCTCAGTCATCCCACCCATCCTAGTATCATGTGGGACCACCCCACCACACCCTGCCACACCCCACTCTCCTCCAATGGAAATTCCAATCCAAAACCCCTCCTTAATTACCACCTCCCTGATACTGTACATCTTAAATTTAACCCTAAACTACCTGTAGCCTTACTGTACTAACCCCCACATGTCGGCCCTCCGCCTATAGCTGTGCTACTGCTACAGGCCTGTACTTGTATGGGGTATTGTCCAATTGCCAGGCTGAATGCCATAAACCCAATCCCATTTTACCCACCAATAAACAGACTTTATCACAAGTCTTGCTGGTGTCAGTATACAAGCCTGGAAGCAGTGCAGGGAAACACAACTCACTGTGTGTCAGTGCTGGGGCTGAGGAATATGTCTGCTTCTTCCAGTGTGTCCCCATAGCAGGCTCGGCTCGGCTCGGCTCGGCTCGGCTCTCCTCTCCTCTCCTCTCATCTCTCTTTCCCTTCGATGCAGCTGCCAACATCTCTTCTTAGAAGTCAAAAAAGGCGGGCGGGTACCGTGTTTCCCATTGCCTGAGGAGGCAGAAGAGAGCTTGTAAATCAATCCGCCTCTGAAATCTTCCTGCCGGCTCTAATTAGATATCCTCAAATTATGTATCCCTCCACATGAAAAAAAAATAGTCCCCAGTTTCCAGGCAGCAGACGAGGATATGCAGGCAATGACATACAAAAATAAAAAAACAGTAATATCTGCAAATACTAAAGTCAATTTTGGGAGTGCTTAAAGCGGAGTTCCATTGATTTTTGAGTTTATTAAAATGCAGCTACAAAAAGTATAGCTGCTGACTTTTATTAAACAGACACTCACCTGTCCCACAGTCCAGCAACGCGTCCGCTTGAAGCCTCCATTCCCTCCCCCTCCTCTTCGCGGCGCCGACATTGTGAGTGAGGGCGCCCGGCTGTGACAGTTTGCGGCTTCACAGCCTGGTGCGCACTGCTCATGCACGAGCCGCGCTGCACTTCGTCAATGGCCAGGCAATGTTCTGGAACCTGTCACATGTCCCAGAACATTGCCGGGAGGGAGGGGCCGCCTAGGAGTCACCTAGGTGGCCGGAAGGAGGAAGTGGGACAGGAAGTCTCACTCCAAACCAGGTACCCAGCTAACCCCCCAAAAAAATGACATGCCAATTGTGGCATGTCAGGGGCGAGGAGTACTTAAAGCGGAAGTTCCACTTTTGGGTGGAACTCAGCTTTAACCGGTTCCCGACCGCCGCATTTACTTACACGTTGACAGAATGGCACGGCTGCACAAATGGGCGTACCTGTACCCGCCGCGAGCTCCGTGAGCAGGATCATGGGTCCCAGCAGACTCGATGTCCACGGGGACACCCGCGATCGTCTCACGGAGAGGAAGAATGGGGAAATGCTAATGTAAACAAGCATTTCCC
This sequence comes from Lithobates sylvaticus, assembly GCA_028564925.1. Lineage (NCBI taxonomy): Eukaryota > Metazoa > Chordata > Amphibia > Anura > Ranidae > Lithobates > Lithobates sylvaticus. Next base: position 269,024,498 of record CM053028.1, on the reverse strand, counting down.
CGTTCTGCCTAGTAACAGTGTCACTGATCACAGCTCCCTGTAATCAGGAGTATGATTTTTTTGTAGATGCTATAACTTTTGTGCAAACCAATCAATAAACGCTTATTGCGATTTTTTTAACAAAAAATATGTAGAAGAATACGTATCGGCCTAAACTGAGGAAAAACATTTTTTTTATAAATTTTTATACATTTTTGGGAGATATTTATTATAGCAAAAAGTAAAAAAGAATGTATTTTTTTCAAAATTGTCGCTCTTTTTTTGTTTATAGCGCAAAAAATAAAAACTGCAGAGGTGATCAAATACCACCAAAAGAAAGCTCTATTTGTGGTAAAAAAAAGGACATCAGTTTTTTTTGGGAGCCACTTTGCACGACCGGGCAATTGTCAGTTAAAGCGACGCAGTGGAAAATCGCAAAAAGTGCACTGGTCTTTGGCCAGCCAAATGGTCTGGGGCTGAATTGGCTAAAGAATTTTTGAGGGACCTTGAAGTACAAATGCCTCTCTCCGTATGCGGTGGTTGCTTGACAGAGAGGGCGGGTTTTGGTAACAGTCCCGCCCACACCAGACATCACAGCTGCAGTCTCTCATGGGGGCTGCACAGTGCACACCCAGCCGTCTTGCTCACCAATCCCTGGCTGTTCTGAATGTGCACACTGCTGCAGGTCCTATTGAGCTAGAAGGCAACATTAATCAACAGAATAATGCGGGACAAAGCCCCTGCACAGTGGGACAAACTTGTAAATGCGAGAAAGTCCCGCTCAATCCAGGACTGTTGGAAGGTATGTGTCTGCAGCCTCTGAGCATCTTCTGTATCATGTCTGCAGCCTCTGAGCATCTCTTATATCATGTCTGCAGCCTCTGAGCATCTTCTGTATCATGTCTGCAGACTCTGAGTATCTCTTATATCATGTCTGCAGCCTCTGAACATCTTCTGTATCATGTCTGCAGACTCTGAGCATCTCTTGTATCATGTCTGCAGCCTCTGAACATCTTCTGTATCATGTCTGCAGACTCTGACCATCTCTTATATCATGTCTGCAGACTCTGACCATCTCTTGTATCATGTCTGCAGACTCTGAGCATCTCTTGTATCATGTCTGCAGACTCTGAGCATCTCTTTTATCTTGTCTGCAGACTCTGACCATCTCTTGTATCATGTCTGCAGACTCTAACCATCTCTTGTATCATGTCTGCAGACCCTGGCCATCTCTTGTATCATGTCTGCAGACTGACCATCTCTTGTATCATGTCTGCAGACTCTGACCATCTCATTCTTAAATGAAAGGCCACCTCTCCACCCCATTTTTTTTCCTTCTAACTCACCTTTTTATGAAGTACAGCCTGTACTTCCGATCCATCCAGTCCGTGGCACAGGACGTCATATCCTCTTCTTCGGCGAGCCCCCCCCCCCATGTCTTCTGGGACACACCAGAAGACAGCCGGTTTCCGTTAATTAGAATGGCAGAATTAGAATTAGAATCGGCCTTGGGGGCGACATTGTGGGCTCCCTGGACAGGCAAGTGTCCTTATTAAAAGTCAGCAGCTACAGTGTTTGTAGCTGCTGACTTTAAAAAAAAAAAAGAATTTGCAGGTGGCACACCGCTTTAAGGTAAAAAACATTTTCAGTTCCACTGTGTGAAGGGGAAGAGAGGGGAGAAGAGATCAGCGCTGTGCACGGCTGCATCTTTTCTCCCCTCTCTTCCTCTTTACACAGCATTTGAGCAGCACCAGGAGCCATTGGCTCTTGCTGCTGTCAATCAGATGCAGTGAGAAGAAAATGGGGGGGCAGACTTAAGTCCTGCTGTTTAAGTCTATGGCGTGCGGCGCCATAGACACACAGGTCGGGAGCACGCAGACTACGCTCTCCCCATAGCCAGCGGCTGGCTAAGGTAGTCCCTAAAAAGAAGAGAAGTAGCCAAGATCGTCGCCAGGGACCCCAGAAGAGTTTGAGTGCTGCGGCACATATTTTAAATATGTAGTGTTTCATGCACAATCGCTTCCTCAGAGCATACGTTGTCCGTGCTCCCTGGTCTGGGGCATGCGCCACCGGCCACCCACGATTGTTCTTGAGAATGACAGAACGGCGGTCTGCCTATGTAAACAAGGCAGACCGACGTTCTGTCACAGACAAAGAGAGAGATCTGTGATTCCTAGTAATCAAGAACACCGATCTCTCTCTCTCTCTTTGTCTAGTGTCAGAATCCCCCACACAGTTAGAAAGCACACATAGGGAACACATTTAACCCTTTCATTGCCCCTGATGTTAACCCCTTCCCTGCCAGTGTCATTTATACTGTGACAGTGCGTTTTTTTAGCGCTGATCACTGTATTGGTGTCACTGGTCCCCAAAAAGTGTCAGTGTTCAATTTGTCCGCTGTATTGTCTCAGTCCCGCTAAAAATTACTGATTGCCGCCATTACTAGTCTTTCTTTTTTTCTCTCTCTCTCTCTCTCTCTCTCTCTCTCTATTTCTTTTTCTCTTGTTCTCTCTCTCCCCCTCCCTCTCTCTCTCTCTCCCTCTCCCTCTCTCTCTAGGTTTTTCTAATAAAAAAATTAAATAAACTTTATTAAAAGAACATACACGGTACAAATATTTAGCATAGAAATATAAGGAGAGCACATACACATTGTGAATTAAGGCCATATATTCTTGGAGCATTGCACATTGAAGTTCATACATTATCATGTAGTAAACATACTATAGTGGAAGATACATTTACATTTATGAATCATAAGAGCAGGTCAAGTACGTAGGGGTAGTTAGATAATAACTTTGTAAATTGTAATAAGAGGTATTTGGTCAAGTGCAGGTTTCCCTATCGGATAACCATCTGTCCCGTATTTTGATATATTTAAGTGGGCATCTTCTTTGTGTATAGACCAGTTTCTTATATGGGAGGGTATCATTAATCTCCTTTTCCTGTCGCATCATGGCAGCATATACCTTGGGTTGTGGCTCCGCCTCCGCAACCTGATAGGACCACGTAACTATAAAATGGTGATACGGCCCCCGCCCCGGTATTCTCTTATTTTTCCTCACCTGTTGGGACGCACGGACATCACCCCCTTACCGCTTCGCCCCAGCCAGGTTCTAGCCTCTCCTGGTTTGGAAGTCCTTGCCGGTACAGCCTCTAAAGGAAGCTAAATGGAAGGAACCCCACTCTGGTGATCTCAGGGGTATCGTATCATTTTCTCTATTAAACGTTTCCTGCGGACTGCTTGTGTAGAACCTTAAATAGGTTTAAAGCACTATGACGACTGCCTGCGTGTAGAACCTTAAACAGGTTTAAAGCACCGCGATGACTGCCGTGTGCAAAACCTTAAACAGGTTTAAAGCACCTTGTCGACTGCCCCTGTGTAGAACCTTAAAAAGGTTTTAAGCACCAACACTCTCCTGGCCTCTGTGTAAAGCCTTAAACAGGCTTAAAGCACCTTGCTTTTATGCATTGTGTGTCAGGGCAACACACTCCAAAATATATTTTTAAGCCTTAAACAGGCTTTCCATCTTGCAGTGGTCTCCCCCCCTCCCCCTCCTCCCTAGAGCAGGAAAGCGCCGTTACCTGAGTGCCGCTGGGCCCTGTAGTCCTTCTCCTCTCTGCTCATCTTCCCCCTCAGGTGCGCCGAGCGTCCTGGCGCCTCGGCGCATGCGCAGTGCGCTCTGCTCGAGCGGCCTGAGGGCTTTGCCAGTCTCCAAAATGGCGCCGGCGGCTGCGCGGCGCTACTGCGCATGCGCGAGCGTGACGCTCGTCCGGCGCCAAATTTAAAAAGGCAAAAAAATCCCCTTTTTCTTCCACAGGCCTGGCAGCATCCTGGAACTTCGTTCTTTTTGCCGCTGCAGATCACCCCCAGCCTACTCTTCACTAGGTAAGTGCCCTCCATGGTTTTGCACTAACCCCTCCCCCCCCCCTTTTTTTTTACCTACCTCCTTCTTCTCCTGTCTTACAGGCTGTCTATCTCCCTTCCTCATGGAGACCACTGCCCCAGCAGATCACCGCCAGACCAATAGGTAAGGGGGAGGACGGATCGGTAAGTTTTAAAAAAAAAAAAAAAAAAAAAAAAAAAGAGAGCTGAGGCACTAACGCTACCTAAATGGTCAGCCCTGTCAGGTCCTCAAGATCCTCCAAGTCCGGACGTAGAGGGTCCTCGCGGGGAAGGAGCCGCTCAGGCCACAGACGGAGCCGTTCAGGACGGAGCAGGAGAAGTCGCTCGGGTCATAGGAGTCGCAGAGGAAGTCGCTCCAGATCCTATTCCCGACGCAGTCGCTCACGCCGCAGAAGATCTCCTGCACACAGACACCACTCAGCGACCCGCTCCAGGCCCGCTCCCAACACCTGCTGGGTGTGCGGGGCCGCCGCTCTCCCGGACAAATTAGCCTGCCGCAGGTGCCTCGAGGAGGCAACCAGAGGGGACCAGGACCTCAGAGAACCAACAGGGGCCCCACCCCCTCAGCCCGCTCTAGACGTGGATGCATCCACAAGAAGCGCCTCTCCTGCCCCCCCGAGTACATCAAGGGAACAGGACTCCCAGTCAGACGAGGAAGAATTGGAGGCTTCAGCGGGATTCGACTTTTCCCTTATCGAACCCTTTGTGAGGTCCGTAAAGGAGGCTATTAATTGGGATGAGCCACAGGAGATCCAGCAGAAGCGGAAGAAGTACTTCCCCAACCTCAGACGGGACCCGGAGGCCTTCCCCTTCATAGAGGAGCTTGACGACCTCATTAGGGAGGAATGGCAAAGGCCTGATAGAAAGTCAAGCCTCAACAACAGGCTGGCCAAGTTATACCCTCTTAAGGAGCCCAAGGTGAAACCTCTGGTGACCCCGCCTGTAGTAGACGCATCCCTCATGCGTCTGGCCAGGCATGTGACGCTCCCTATCGAGGACGCCGTGACCTTTAGGGACGTCCTAGATAGGAAGATCGACACAGACCTGAAGAGAACCTATCTAGCGGCAGGCGGCGCATGCAGGCCGGCAGTGGCTCTTGCGGCCGTAGGAAAGGCCATCTCCAGCTGGTCGGCCAGCGCCGAAAAACTTATCACAGACGGAGCTGACCAAGATAAATTAGTCAAGGCCCTGCAGGAGCTAAGCCTGGCAGGAGACTTCGTGGCAGAGGCCTCGGTCGATGTGATAAAGTCTACATCCAGGGCCATGCTGTCCTCCGTCATGGCCAGACGGGCACTCTGGCTGAAGCCGTGGGCGGCTGACCCGGCTTCCAAGTCCAACTGGTGCCGTATCCCTTTCGACGGCGAAAATCTTTTCGGGGCAAAGCTAGACTCAGCCATTTCCAAAGTGACTGGCGGGAAATCAGGGCTCATCCCCTCAGACAGGAGGCCCAAACAGCAGAGGCCTCCCCCCTCTAGACGAAATCTCCCCGACAGGTACAGGGACGCCAAGGCCTACAGGCCTGGCAGAGAATTTAGGAGGAACTGGAAGATCCCTCAGACTTCCTTCTCGAGGTTCCAGAAATCCAAGACCTCCGTGCCCACTGACCAAAAGCCTTTTTGAAGGTGCGCCCGCCCAGTCAGCAGTAGTGGGAGCCAGGCTCCAAAATTTCAGGCTGCTCTGGGCGGAAACTATCAGGGACCCCTGGACGGTGGCCACCGTCCGGTTCGGGCACAGGTGGTCTTTCAGGGGACGCCCCCCGGGGGACCATTTCTGTCCGACCAGGCTCCCATCCTCGCGAGAAAGAAGGGCGCTGTTGTTAACATACGTCCAGGAACTGCTCCAGAAAAAAGCAGTAGTGGAGGTACCCCGTCCACAAAGAGGTCTGGGGTTTTACTCCCCTCTGTTCCTGGTCAGAAAAAAATCCGGGGACCTGCGCCCCGTCCTGGACCTAAAAATCCTCAACCACTCCATCCGGGTAGAGTCCTTCAAGATGGAAAGCCTACAATCGATCCTCCAGGCCATAAACCTGGAGGACTGGATGTTGTCCATAGATCTACAAGATGCCTACCTGCATATCCCCATCCATGTAGCCTTCCAGAAGTTCCTCCGGTTCTCAATAGACCACCACCATTATCAGTTCCGGAGCCTCCCGTTCGGAATCTCCACTGCCCCCAGGACATTTACGAAGGTCCTTCTCCCGGTCATTGCTTCCCTGAGGGAAAGAGGTCTAAGGGTCCATCACTATCTGGACGATATCCTCCTCCTCTCGAACAGTCAGGAGTCCCTCATACAGCACAGGGAGATCCTAGTCTCCACGCTACAGGGCCTGGGATGGCTCATTAACTGGAGGAAGAGCAACGCTCAGCCCACCCAGAGGATGGTCTTCCTGGGAGCCCTTCTAGACACCCGGCAAAATTCCGTACAGCTACCCCCAGAGAAGGTTCCTCCTCTGGACAGGAAAGTGAGGAAGGCAATCTCAACAACTCCCTTACCAGCCAGAGTGTGCCTCAGCCTCCTAGGCTCCCTGTCAGCTACCATCCCAATGGTCCAGTGGGCGCAGTGGAATGCGAGACCCCTCCAGATCTCGTTCCTTCTCCAATGGGACGGCTCATCAATGTCCCAGTTAATACATATCACTCGGGAAGTCCAGCGATCTCTAGAGTGGTGGACCCGTCCCCACAATCTGAAAAGGTACAGACACATTGTCTCTCCCCCTCTGGAAGTCGTTACATCAGACGCCAGTCTGGAAGGATGGGGGGCTCACTACCTTCAGCATGCAGTACAGGGCCGCTGGCCGTTCAGAGCACGGGACCTTGTCTCCAACGTGTTGGAGATGAGGGCAGCATTTCAGGCCCTTCTAGCTTTCAGTCCTCTCTTGAGAGGAAAACAAGTCCTCTTAAAGATGGACAACAAGGTAGCTGTTGCCTATATCAACAGACAGGGGGGCACCAGGAGCTCCTCCATGCTGCAGGAGGTGCGCCCTGTGATGGAATGGGCACAACAAAACCTTCTGGATCTGAGGGCAGCCTACATTCCGGGCGCCGAGAACATACTGGCAGACTCTCTGAGCAGGGACTTCATCTCAAACAACGAGTGGTCCCTGAGCCCTCAAGCTTTCACCCTCATTGTCCAGACCTGGGGTCTCCCCGACATAGACCTGGCCGCGACCCCAGCAAACGCAAAATGCCGGAGGTTTCTGTCGAGGACCCCCTTCCCTGCTGCGGAGGGCACGGACTGTCTCCAGCACCCATGGGAGTTTCACCTGGGCTATATTTTCCCCCCAACTCCTCTGATAGCGAGATTCCTCCTGAAACTCAAGAGGACGACAGCACTGGTAGTGGCAGTAATTCCATTCTGGCCCAGGAGGCCGTGGTTCACCACCCTCCTGCAGCTGAACACGGCAGACCCTCTCCCCCTCCCGAGGTCAGCCGATCTGCTCTCCCAAGGTCAGCTGCTTCACCCCAACCCAGGGAAGCTGCATCTCATGGCCTGGAAACTGAGAGGGCTAGGTATCTAGACCAGGGCTGCTCCCAGAGGGTAATCAATACACTGCTCCAGGCCAGAAAACCCACCACGAACACTACCTACCGGAGGGTGTGGGAGAAGTTCGTTTCTTTCGCCCATCAGGAAGGCTGGGATCCATCCTCCCTACTGACATCCCAGGTCTTAGAGTTCCTGCAATCGGGGCTGGACAAGGGCCTCGGCTCCAGCACTCTGAAGGTGCAGGTCTCAGCACTATCCGCCCTGACCGGGGTTAGGTGGGCACAGGATCCTCTCATTATCCAGTTCCAGAGAGCATGCCTCAAGTTAAGACCACCCAGGAAGCCTTCATTTCCAGCCTGGGATCTATCTGTCGTTCTGGAAGCTCTATCCAAGGAACCATTCTTCCCACTAGACAACATCTCCCTTTGGGACCTCACACTAAAGGTTACTTTCCTTATAGCGATAACCTCAGCGAGAAGGGTCTCGGAGATACAGGCCCTGCTAGCAAAGGACCCCTACCTGGTCATATACCCGGACAGGGTAGTCCTGAGACCCTCGGACCGCCTGATTCCCAAGGTATCCTCATCCTTCCATTTCAACCAGGAAATTAGCCTACCGGCCCTTACCACAGACCAGGGCGTTCCTCACCCCCTGGACGTCAAGAGCAACATCCTGGCCTACCTTTCCGCTTCCAAACCCATCAGGAAGTCAGAAAACCTGCTGGTTATCCCTCATGGCTTCAGGAGAGGCCAGGCAGCATCGGCCCGTACTATTGCCTCTTGGCTAGTGAAGTCCATCAAGAAGGCCTACTCACTCAGCTCAATACAAATTCCTGACGGCCTAAGGGCACACTCCACCAGGGCAGTGGCGACCTCGTGGGCAGCCTATTGTAGAGTCTCGGCGGAAACCATCTGCAGAGCCGCCACCTGGTCCTCCAGGAATACTTTCATCTCCCACTACAGAGTGGACTCTGCATGCCTAACAACTACAGATTTCGGAAAATCAGTTATCCGAGCCAATTCCTCTATTCCTTGTCAATAAACTTATCTTACTTGCATATTCCCACCCTGTCTGCGAGTTACTCCCCAAGGTATATGCTGCCATGATGCGACAGGAAAACGGAAAATTGTATACTTACCTTTCCGTAATTTTCCTTTCCTGTCGCATCTCCATGGCAGCATACTTTGCCCACCCTTTTCTTTCCGTTTTTTAGAAGGTGATTCATACATACAGAGAATACCGGGGCGGGGGCCGTATCACCATTTTATAGTTACGTGGTCCTATCAGGTTGCGGAGGCGGAGCCACAACCCAAGGTATATGCTGCCATGGAGATGCGACAGGAAAGGAAAATTACGGAAAGGTAAGTATACAATTTTCCGTTTTTCCAACACTTGAGCAAGGCCTGCATCCGAGTCCGGCCACTGTTTTCCATGCTGTTTTCCTGGCCAGGAAAAGCATTTCATGCAACAAAGTGGCAAGGAACTTGTCAATGTCCAGGTCTGGAAGTAGCCCAAGCAGACATAGGGGTAGATTTACTAAAGCTGGAGCACTCAGAATCTGGTGCAGCTGTTCATGATAGCCAATCAGCTTCTAACTTCAGCTTGTTCGATTAAGCTTTGACAGTAAAACCTGGAAGTTGATTGGTTTCTATGCAGAGCAGCACCAGATTGTGCACTACCCAGTTTTAGTAAATCATCCCCATAGTTTAGGCTCTAGGGCGATGTTTGAATAATCGGTAGAATAATGGTAGAAAGAGCCAGGTGCTGAGGCACATAATGGGTTACGGGTAGGTTAATATTGGACAATTCTCTGGAGAGTTAGGTATGCCCTATGTAATATATATATATATATATATATATATATATATATATATATATATAATTGGGTTAAGCAGTCTGAAATTTTGGGAAGACCATTTTGACATTATCTAAAACTTCCTCCCAATCAGTATCTTCCATAGCTCCAAGGTCAGGTTATTTTTCTCTCTCTTCTTCTCTTTCTCTTTTTTCTCTTTCGCTCTCTCTTTTTTTCTCTCTCTCGTTTTCTTTCTCTCTTTCTCGCTCTCTTTTTCTCTGTTTTCTCTTTCTTTTTTCAGATGCTGATTAACAAGCAGGGGCAGACTGGCCATTCGGCCACTCGGGCACTGCCCGAGGGCCCCCATCTACTAGGGGGCCCCATCAGGGTTGCCAGCCTCAGTAAAACCAAGGACAATATGTAAAAATCTGTGTTTTTTTTTCCCGAGAGTATAGCTGCCCCACCTCTCAAGTACCTTCTCAGCCAATAGAAACATGTCTGTGTATACTGTGTGTACATGTATGTGTATACTGTGTGATTGTATACTGTGTGTGTGTATACTGTGTGGCCCCATAATCTCTGATTGCATGGGGGCCCCATAATCTCCTATTTCCCGGGGGCCCCATGAGTTGTCAGTCCACCCCTATTAACAAGCTACAGGCTTGGGAACCAGCACTACCCGTTCATATAGCCAGTGCACTGTCTTCTCATCCCAATGTGGTACAAGCAGGCAGAACCCACTTGAGGCTGACAACTCTGCTCCGAATTCAGGAGCATTGCAGCAGCGTTGTCATCTCATCACATGAAGCTGCATGAGTTGGACTTACTTGGCAGAAACTTACAGTTCCTTACAGTTAATACACTTAGGCCCCTTTCACACTGGGGCAGTGTTCAGGCGGTACAGCGCTAAAAATAACGACTGTATACCGCCTGAAAAAAACGGCCTCATTCACTCCAGTGTGAAAGCCGGCGGGCTTTCACATTGGAGCGGTGCGCTAGCAGGACGGCAAAAATTCCTGCTAGCAGCATCTTTGGAGCGGGATAGGAGCGGTGTATTCACCGCTCCTATACCGCTCCTTCCCATTGATTTCAATGGGACACCGCGGTAAAACCGCGGCAATACCTACGGCGGCGCTCTGCGGGGGATTTTAACCCTTTTTCGGCCGCTCGCGGGGGGTAAAACCGCACCGCGATCGGCCAAATCCCGCGGGCAAAATGACGGTAAAGCAGCGCTAAATATAGCGCTGCTTTACCGTCACCGCGGCTCCAAGTGTGAAAGGGGCCTTACAGTTTGGTGCTGCAGCACATATTTTAAATATGTGATGTTTCATGCATAATCGCTTCCTCAGAGCACAAAGATCTGCTACACATGGATGGGCCTTATGGCTCACTATATCTACAGCTACTCCATCATGCCTGAATTATAGTCCCTTAAAAACTAAAAGCCAGCCCAGCCACATCTGTTAAAGCAGTAAAAGGTAGACCTGTTTCTTAGCATTATTTATACTTTAGTGATCTTGGTCAGAAGTGTGTTGCTTAATTTTGCCTCTTAAGCCAATTGTTTTCCTTTTAAAACTGTACATGTAAAACATAGTGCCATAAAATGTTATTGCAGCAGATAAGATTGGAAATGTAGACTTATCCAGAAGTCTGTGGTTAGTCCTGGGGGCAGGGAAGGCACTTGGAAATAGAATGCATGTGTTACAAAGCCTGTGCTTCGCCCCACTGCTTCCAAACAGAGCTCAGTCTTGATGTGACCAAACGATAAGTTTTATGACCTGTCCACTGGGCACTTGCGGTTTGAACCTACTTTCTTAATTGATATTTCTTTTTCCTATCTAAAGTAACTTCACGTTCCCATGGCCTATTTAGTCTGATACTCATTACCTTGCAGCACACTTTAAGTGCCATGTCCCACACACTCGGTGAATGTGGCTATTTTTGAGGCCTTGGCTGATCCTTGAGAGAATGCAGTTTCTCAGCTCAGTAGAAATTTGTGACCGCACTGTCCAACCAGCATATCTAACTAAACCAGAGATGGCCAAATGTAGAATGGTGCCGCAGTCAAAGTAGCAGCTTTGGCCTTCCCATTAGTTGGCATTAATAAGAATTGCAGTAGACAAAAAGAATCTCCCTTTTTTTATTGTCTGTACTAGCAAGGCCTGCCCCATCAGACACCAACTACCTACATATGCATCATTCCTTGTGAAGGGATAGGAACCTTTGATCTGTTGCGTTTATTCACCTGGTTTATTGCAGGAGTATGAATGTCTATTACAGAGGTCTCCAAACTTCCTAAACAAAGGGCCAATTTACTGCCCTTTAGACTTTAGTGGAGGCCAGACTGTGGCCAGTGGGAGTAGTGTGGCACTGACCCACGAAGGAGCTGCTGGTTTTATTTGGGCTTACCGTTACCTCACCTTCTTGCTTCTCCGTCTAGGGGATCCCGTGGAAAGTGGCCCAAAGAATCTTGAAACTGAGACTGAATCCTCTTTCAGGTTATTTATTTAGAAAAACACAAAGTCTCTAAATTCAGGCTAGAGGGTTAGGGGTGAGGTCAGGTACTTAAATTGCAGGGTTGAAGTATTAGCAGAATCCAGAGGTTAAAACTGTTCCGAGAACTGGATTCCTGTAACCCCCCGGATAGACCTCTCACTAGGCCTAGCAGCCGATGGGGTGCTTGACAAAGTCTCTGCCGCAGACTTGTAAGTTACACTTGAGCGTTACTGAGGGATAACTTTAAAGAACTGACACAAGGTACCAGGTTCTCTCAGCCTATCCGGCGATACCGCATGAGTGTTGATCCAGGTTGCGTCCTTCAACTAAGTTTCCAGGCTCCTTCAGACAAGCCAGCCTTGCGCACGGCCTTCTCCTGAAGAGTCCTCCCCTTGGGTACTTCAGTTGCTGGGCCTCTCCATTCAGATGAGACGGCACCGGACCTTCCTTGGATCTGTAGGCTCGGAAAGTTACTCGGGCCTATCCCTTCAGTTGCGTTGCCTTGGGCCAGCCAGCCGAGACACTGGATGCATGGTTCCGCACCCCAGGCCAGGAGGGCCATGAGGCTGGGTCAGGAGGACCACCAGAACCAAACAGACAGAAAATAATCCCCCCAGAATGCACAGCAGGAGAACACTCCCACTGGGCTGGTTCCGAGAGATAAGTGGCATTCAATGCATTCAGCTAGACTGCATTTCTACCCTTGCCGGTGGTGACAGCGACACCTACGGTCAAGGAGAACCCAGTTGAACTGGTACTGAAACCAGAAATTTTGAGTAATTGTCCTGAAACCCAACTATGGCTTCAGGTAACTTAATTTGAGAAAAATAATAGCGCCTGCTCGTCCGGAGCCAGCAATACCGTATTAAATGATATCGGTGGAAAAAATCGCACCCCATCGATGGTATCAGTGGGAAGAATAGTGTCCCATCTTTGGTGTCAGTGGAAGAATTGTGCCTCATCCAGACATCCCAACCTGCAAAAAATTATTTCAGGGAGGTGACAAACTCATTTCAGGGAGGTGGTGCTTCCACCTGCAAATGCCAACACCCCTCCCCCCGCGGCAAAATATTTTTTTTAAATCACTGTCTCAATATTTTTTCGCAGTGCTTCTGGGGAAGGGGGTGGGGGTGGGTGAGAGTGGACTGTGTCAGTAGTTTTTTCATTTTTAATAATTGAATTTTTTTTACAATTTAATTATAATTTTTTTTTTTTTTTTTTTAAATATTTTTTTATATTTTTGGGGGGGGCTTTGGTGAGATGTCAGGGGTCCAAACAGACCTTTTGGAGGTGTGTTTGAAATACAGGCACAGCATTTTCTTGTCAACTGCATTCTGCTTCCCAACATATGCCCTTGAATAGAAAAGACTGCGTTTGGCAAAGGAGCCCCTCTACTTTAGCACTTATATTCGCCTTGCTTGCGCTTCCTCGCCACTCCTTCCTCACAGTCACAGCTAAAATCCGCATTACTCCTTTGGTCATGTGGGGATGTTTAGCAATTGGCTGCTAGATTCAAGCAATAACAGGTCATATGGCCCGCCATTCCTGGAAGTTCCAGGTATTGTCACTGACTGAAAGGAAGAAGCAGTGAGGGAAAGTCAAGTTAAGTATAAGGCTCCATTCACATATATGTTCATTTTATGAATTTTGAACCGTATCCGATTCGCATGACATGTGAATAAAACTGGCTTTCTATGGAGCCAGTTCACATATGTGGTGCAGCGGCAGTGCGAATTTGCTGCAAATTTAAAAAGAGTCCTGTGCATTTTCTGAGCACTGCCGTGCGATTCAGATGCTAATTCTAGACTCATTGCCTTCTATGGGAATGCATTTGAATCGCACACCTGATCAGTTTGGAACACAAATTTAATCTGAAAAACAAACAGTGTGGGGCCCCCCCAATCCATACCTGTACCTTTCGGGTCTGGTATGAATTTTAAGGGGAACCCCATGTTAACATAAAAAAAAGTCCATACCAGACACTTATCAGAGTATGCAGCCTGGCAGGCCAGGAAAAGAGGGGTGGGGGGGGGGGCGAGTAAGCGCACTCCCACCTGAATCATACCAGGCAACATGCCCTCAACATGCACCGGTTGGTGACGTCACAAGGGGGTGTTGCCACCAAGTGACATCACCGGGTGGCCCCGCCATTTAGCTATTTAAGAATTAAGGGTATGGATTTTTTTTTTTTTTTTTTTATTTGGTGTGGGGTTCCCCTGAACGGGCCTGGTATAGACTGGGGAGGGAACCCCCATGCGTTTTTAAGAGGAACTGCAGTCTGTTCACATAATTTATAATAAAAACTTCTTTGCCATTCTGAAGCTTCCCTCCAACCACTTTGCATAATATATTATATATACTGTTATTCTGTACTTGCCAAAGATGCTGCAGAAATCTCCCTCCACTGAGTCTGGCTGCATCCATTTTAACTGTGGTCAGCTGAAGCTGCTGCCTGTTCACTTCCTGGATTTACACATACACACAGAGGCACACCTCCAGCTCTGCAGCCCTGCAGCTCTCATTGGCTCTCTTATGACTCATCCCCCTCTCTTCCTGGCAAACTCTCACGAGAGTGAGCGAGAGAGAACTGTGCATGATGTCATAAGCCTAGGCTAATGACCAGATAAGAAACAGGAAGTGGGCTGTATAAGTTACCGTATTTATCGGCGTATAACACGCGCCGGCTTATAACAAGCACCCCAAGTTTAGGAGGGAAATTTAAAGAAAAAAGCTTTTAGGAGGGAAGTTTAAGGAAAAAAAACTTACATTTTAAATCCCCATCAATGCAGCCTTGCACACTGTCCATCTGCAGCCTTCCAGTGTCCATCTGCAGCCTTCCAGTGTCCAACTGCAGCCTTCCAGTGTCCATCTGCAGCCTTCCCCAAAATTGCAGCATGTTTGGGTTTTAAATTTAGGGCCGCCGCCGACATATTCGGCTCCTCTCGGCTCCTCTCACCGCCAACATAGACCAAGCCGGGCGTACTCGGCTACGCTCTAAGTCACGTCCCCGTCCCGCCCCTTGACCCGGCTCCTATGATGGACACAACACCGGTCCAATGGTGGGACATAAAGGCTAGGAGGCAGGACTGGTCATGACTGCGAGTGGAGCCGAGTACACAGTACACTCGGCTCGGTCAAACATGGCGGCCCTCACAGACGGCGGGGATCGGCGTATAACACGCACCCACGATTTTCCCCTGATTTTAAGGGGCAAAAAGTGTGTGTTATACGCTGATAAATAAGGTATTTTCTGGCAGAAAAAAAAATGTTTTACTATTTATAGTTAAAACAACAAGGGCAGAAGATTTAATAGATGTAAAGATGAAAAAATTACTGAAGGTCCGCTTTAACAACCTGCTAATTAAACATATCCCAGCAGTCAGGAAGGAGTTTTGCTAATCGCCTTCACTGATGTCTGGATGGCCACTAGAGGGACCTTTTACAACATCAATAGATGGAAGTTTCTGCAATAACCCAAAATGCTTGTATAATGTAAATGCCCTCGTCCCTTTTCAAAGTCAAAGGGTCTAATAAAACATACTTGTGACTACGCTTTACTTAGCCTCCATTATAAAATAAGCAATCTTTAACCACTTGAGCAGGGGAAGATTTTACCCCCTACATGACCAGGCCATTTATTGAAGTTTTGCATTGCGCTATTTTAACTGCCGATTGCACGGTCATCCATGAAATGCTGTTCGCAAACAACATTTACATAATATTTTTTTCACACAAATAGAGCTTTCTTTTGATGGTATTTGATCGCCACTGGGTTTAAAATTTTTTAAAAAAAAAAAATAAATGAAAAAAAGAACCCAATATTTTCTACTTTCTTCTATAAAACCTATCCAAAAAATTTAAAACAAATTTCTTCATACATATATATATATATATATATATATATATATATATATATATGTCTTTGGTTAAAAAAAAAAAAAATCCCAATAAGTGTTGATTGGTTTGCGTGAAAGTTTTATAGCGTCTACAAACTATGGTATATATACTGGTAATTTTTAATTATTTATTTATTTTATACTAGTAATGGTGGCGATCAGTGACGTAAAGTGGGTCTGTGATACTGGGTAACTGCCACTGACATCTCCAGTGACACTAAGCCCAGGTTCACACTAGTGTGATCACAGACACCCGCAGGTGGTGCAGATCACATGCGATGTCTGTGAGATGCGAGTTCAGCCCTACAGTTGTAAGGCTGAACCCGCATTAGATTTGCACAGAAAAAAGTGCAGGGACTTGCTTTTCCCCGCACTAGAAATGAAGCGCATGGGTGTTCTCACCTATGCGATCCGATTCTTGTGCGAGTTCACAGTCCGCACTGCGATATGTGAAGCGGTTCGCAGAAGGCAGTGTGAACTGCCTGCGGGAGAGGAGTGCTGTGGGAACTGGCGCTGTAATCGCGCTGGTTCCCGCATCGCATCAGTGTGAACCTCGGCTGTTACAGCGATCAGTGCTAAAAATATACACAGTCACTGTACTAATGACACTGGCTGTAAAGGCATACCTCCCAACTTTTTGAGATGGGAATGAGGGAACCCTATCAGCAAAAGTATGCAGGCATAGGACACACCCCTTGCCACGCCCCCTTAAAGGAGAATTGTACAAAAAACAAGATTGGTTAAACCCACAAGTGCTTTTTTTTTAACCACTACTATTCCTTTATATTGGCTTTTGGAATTTACAAATGCAGCAATTTAGAAATCAGATGAAAGGTTTAGCACTGGGAAAACTGAATATTGTATACTCACCTCTCCGTAATTTTCCTTTCCTGACGCATCCCCATGGCAGCACACACTGGGGGCGGAGTCACAGCCCAGTGTGTGCTGCCATGATGCGTCAGGAAACACTCTTATATACATCTATATAGATCAGACCAAAATGAGGGACAAATGGGGAGATATGAGGGACAGAGGGACATTGCTCCAAATCAGGGACAGTCCCTCGAAAATCAGGGACAGTTGGGAGCTATGGTAAAGGGGTCATCAGGGGCGATCAAGGGGTTAAATGTTTAATGTGTTTACCGTGTGGTGCTTTACTAAGCAATGTGCCGGGTTTTTATTACCTGTGTTTTTACCGACACAGAGCTCTCTTCTGTCATTCGCTGAGGTAACCCGCTGTTAGTGTTGGCTCAGCACAGTGACAGCATGACAGCACAGTCTTCCGTTCTGCGGGCGCATGCAGGAGCAGACCTGGAAAAAAGATGCGACATACAGGTAGGTGATTTTGCCTGTATGGGCCAACCTGCCGCAGTAAATGTACTTTAGCCAGTACTTTATGTTTACTGCATTCTTGTATATTTTGCCTTTTCCCTTTTTATGAGGTCAGGTCTAGAAGATTGCAATCTGCATTGCAGGAATGTAAGGGAGATATACATCTTTTTTGCCCTTCACACTTCAGCTTCTAGAGCCATAAATATATTACAGGTGGCTTCCCTTTCCTCGAATGCTGGATGTATTCTACACCTGTTGGCGGTGAGACAGAGAGCTCATTCTGAGTTGATCATGAAAGTCATGTTGCAGCATGCAGGCAGTTGAATACACTGCTTATGTGAAAGTGGACCTGTCGTTACTTGCAAAAGTAAAAGCACTCTGGACTCAAAAAAATATCTTGTCTTTTCATTCAGAAGTAACCAGTGATAAAGCTGGTGAGGAATGAGGTACAGGCTATTAGACATGTGCGATCCGAAATACGAATTTTTATGCATACGAATTCCGTACGAAATACAAAGTTTAGTTTACGAATTTTGGATCCAAGTTCATAACGAAAATTCATAATTGTTACGAAAAGTTAACGAACCTAAAAGTTAAAAGCCCAGGAAGTCAGCACAGGGATGGTGGGAACCCAATGGGAATTTCTATGCTTACGAATTTTATACAAATTTCGTTGACGAATTTCGGCTAGTGTTTTGATCACCAATCAGAGGAAGTCAGCACAGCACAGGGATGGTGGGAACCCCTCATAATGGGCACAGCGGGTCTACCCTCAGACCCGGTAACTCAGCACAGGGATGGTGGGAACCCCTCATAATGGGCACAGCGGGTGTACACTCAGACCCAGGACCTCAGCACAGGGATGGTGGGAACCCCTCATAATGGGCACAGCGGGTGTACAGACCCGGGAACTCAGCACAGGGATGGTGGGAACCCCTCATAATGGGCACAGCGGGTGTACAGACCCGGGAACTCAGCACAGGGATGGTGGGAACCCCTCATAATGGGCATGCAGCAGGTGTACAGACCTGGGAGCTCAGCACAGGGATGGTGGGAACCCCTGTGGGAATTTCTATGCTTACAAATTTCATACGAAATACGAAATTTCGTTAACGAATTTCGGATCCAAATGAACAGAATTGTGACTAGTGTTTTGATCACCAATCAGAGGAAGTCAGCACAGCACAGGGATGGTGGGAATCCCTCATAATGGGCACAGCGGGTGTACACTCAGACCCGGGAACTAAGCACAGGGATGGTGGGAACCCCTCATAATGATAAATTCATCATAACGAAAATTCGTAATTGTTACGAAAAGTTAACGAACCTAAAAGTTAAAACCCCAGGAAGTCAGCACAGGGATGGTGGGAACCCTATGGGAATTTCTATGCTTACGAATTTTATACGAAATACGAAATTTCGTTGATGAATTTCGGAATTTCGGATCCAAATTAACAGAATTGTGACTGGTGTTTTGATCACCAATCAGAGGAAGTCAGCACAGCACAGGGATGGTGGGAACCCCTCATAATGGGCACAGCGGGTGGACAGACCTGGGAGCTCAGCACAGGGATGGTGGGAACCCCTATGGGAATTTCTATGCTTACAAATTTCATACGAAATACGAAATTTCGTTAACGAATTTTGGAATTCCAGATCCAAATTAACAGAAACATGACTGGTGTTTTGTTTACCAATCAGAGGAAATCAGCACAGGGATGGTGGGAACCCCTCATAATGGGCACAGCGGGTGTACACTCAGACCTGGGAACTCAGCACAGGGATGGTGGGGACCTCTCATAATGATAAATTCATCATAATGAACATTCGTAATTGTTACGAAAAGTTAACAAACCTAAAAGTTAAAAACCCAGGAAGTCAGCACAGTACAGGGATGGTGGGAGACCCTCATAATGATAAATTCATCATAACGAACTTTCGTTATTTTAACGAAAAGTTTACGAATCTAACGAAAATTTGTATTTCGTACGAATCCGAATAGAATTTTGTACACGAAAATTTTGTTCGTACGAAAACGGAACGTAACGAAACAATTTTTTTGACGGAGCCCATGTCTATTTTTTATTCTCATCTCTCTACCAATCTTTTTTTTTTTTAAAAGCAAGAACAATATCTTTGGGAGTAACATTTTCCAAAGGATCTGGTTCGTTTTGTTCCCTGAAACCTCCCTTTTCATAAAAGATCCTCTCCAATTAGATTCCACTTGCTCCACAACACATTTAGATAAACCCGTGAAATCTAAATGATATACCTTTTTTAAAAGTTTGATGATAATCTTTACCATTATGTATTATTATAACTATCCTCCCTTATCCAAGCTTCGAACTCTTATTTTCTGAAACCTCACTCAGTGTGGAACCCTGGGGTTCTTCCAGAGGTTACTAGGGATCCCCTGAGCAATGAGCAGCTTCTGCTGAGTAACCACTGACAATGATCTTTTTAGATATCTGTAAGGAGGAGATTTTTCCCACTGACCACAAATGTAAAGAGCATTTTTCCCAGTGACCATCACACAAATGTGCTGTGAGCTGTAGATATAGTAATCATTAGCAGGGGTTCCCTGAGCCCAGCAATTTTTTTCAAGGGTTCCTCCATGTTATAAAAAGTTTAGAAAAGCTGGTGTAGCGCTGACATTCTTGCCTATTGATGTGGTTATGTATATAGTAATTTAAAGTCTGTGGACATTGCTATGGTTCTGTGTTTGGAGCCATCTTGTTTTGATAAGAAGGTTGACATTTTTTACCCAGGATGCCAGGTGACTTACCAATGGACACCCTCTCTGACAGTACATGCTGGGTAGGAGATAAAAGGACCTGGAGCGGCCATCTTAGGTCTCTTGGGATCACGTTGCCTGCCTGTGCGGATCTGTGAGGAGGCTTCCCGGAGATATCGGCAGACAGTCACTACGGAGCGCAGACCTGTTGTTTGTGAAGTGACCTGATGGAGCCTGACAGATGGTGACCGGATTGACAAGGACCGGAGAGACACTCATCGGAGCATCAGAGGACTGGATCCATCCAGCGGAGCGGTACAGATCGTCTGGCCCAGCTGATTTAGAAGCAAGCTACAGTCACCAGACCACAGTGATCACCCCGAACTCCGATCCAGTTGGTGAGTGGGTTACAGCCCATCGTTTGTTAACTTTTGCACGCAGTTAGACTCACATACAGGCCTCACTGTAATCTGTAGTTCCACTGAGGAGTAACCCTCTACAGACTTTGGATTACAAATGACAAAGGAGTGACTTTAGCTAGCGAAGAAAGAAGATTCGCGGACTAAGTATTTTTAAGTTAGATCTCACGTATAGCTTTAACCACTTAAGCCCCGGACCAGCCAAAGGACCAGGACCTTTTTGCAATTCAGGACTGCGTCACTTTAACTGACAATTGCGCGGTCCTGCGATGTGGCTCCCAAACAAAGTTGGCGTCCTTTTTTTCCCACAAATAGAGCTTTCTTTTGGTGGTATTTGATCACCTCTACGGTTTTTATTTTTTGCGCTATAAACAAAAATAGAGCGACAATTTTGAAAAAAAATCTATATTTTTTACTTTTTGCTATAATAAATATCCCCAAAAAATATATAAAAAAACATTTTTTTTTTCCTCAGTTTAGGCCGATACGTATTCTTCTACATATTTTTGGTAAAAAAAATAGCAATTAGCGATTATTGATTGGTTTGCGCAAAAGTTATAGCGTTTACAAAATATAGCCTCTGGTTTCCCTCTACACAAACCTCTACACAAACAACCTCCTCCCTTCACTTGTACTCACAGCCCCCACTAGTAAGGTGGTCTTCATTTACCCACGACCTGTTTCCACATGTCCCTGTAAAAATACAACAGGCAGCAAAGCAAACACAAGGGGCGCACATACAGGAAGCAACCAGAGGTGACAGTAAAGAGCTCTGTAAGCTCAGTGACACTAATCTGCAGCAGCTGTGGAGCCGACTCGCACAAGCCCAGAGCCAGCACAGCTACAAATGCAGCCACTGCAGACCCTTTCCGATTCCAGGGGGGGTCACTTGCCCCCCCCTTGCCCCTACCTGCGGACGCCCATGGCTGTAGGTGATCTCCACACCATAGCTCGCATAGGGCCGTGGACTCTGCATTGGTTGACCCAATGCTGATACATGGGTGAACCTTTTTTCCTTTGGCTCCCAGCACTCAAAGGAGAGGCAGAGGAGTGAGGGAAAGGTAAGTATATGCTGCAAGAGATAGGTTTTGAGGTAGGTCTCAAATGAGGCAGCAAAGCCTTGCTCCTCTTCTAAGATGAGTGCGACCAACCAGAGACAGAACACAGTACAAGGCATGCTACCTTCATCCTAGGGATACGATCAGCTGCAGGTTGTCTAGATACAATGCTGGTGACTAGTCCTTTGTCCTCAGCTTGCCTTTTTTTTGGGCACAGCTCCACAGTACAAATCTTGTTTAACCTCCTTGGCGGTAACCCCGAGTCTGGCTCGGGGTCAGCTTTTTGTGCTAGGAGCGGTAACCCCGAGCCAGACTCGGGCTAGCGTTGCGGGATGCAGGGGGGGAGTTACTTACCTTTTCCCCTGGATCCTGCGATGTCTCCCCGCTGTGTGAGCGAGCCGTCCGCTCGCTCGATTCACACAGTGCCGGGTGCCGCCGATCTCCGTTCCCTGTGACGTTACGACGCACGGGAGCGGAGATCGGCGCCAAATTCAAAAAAGTTTAAAAACACAACACATATACAATACTGTAATCTTACAGATTACAGTACTGTATACAAAAAATACACACCCCCTTTGTCCCTAGTGGTCTGCCCAGTGCCCTGCATGTCATTTTATATAATAAAAAGATTTTTTTTCTGCCTGGAAACTGGAGATTGTCCATAGCAACCAAAAAGTGTCCCTTTATGTCAAAAGTGGTTTTAGACCAGCTAGAAAACACCGATAAAAAAATAAAATCACAATTTATCATCAAACAATAAATTTAATGACAGCGACTATTCTGCAACTGAGCAAATTTCAGTGTTTTTTGATTTGATTACATTATTGAATCATTTTTATATATATTTTTATTATATTATAATTTATTATTTTGTGTTTCAAACTTTATCATACCCGGGATGTCTACTAGACTCTGGTTCGGACAGATTTAAGTGAGTTATTCATAAGAATTGCAGGCCTACAATATAAAAACGCCAAATTTCCATGCAAAATAATTGTACCGCTTTCAGCACTAAATTCCAGCCAGAATCATACCGCCAGGGAGGTTAAGAACATTGGCAAACTTCAACTGGAAATGTTTGGTAATCCCATACATGTTGATGGTTCTTAGGAATGACTCATATATCCCTAATAGAGTAAACTCTATACTAACTTTCATATTTTTATGGTTTTCTCCAGTCGCGTGGTTAAAGTGAGTTTTTGTTTATTGCATCAGTGCAATTAGTCCTTTTGTTCCACTAACTTCATGCTCTGCTTCTCCTTTAAGCACCTAGTTCTTGGCTCTCCAACATTCACATAGAAAGTTGGTCTGTAGTGTTGGCTGAAGTCCATTGCATGAGGTGCTGGTCTTTTCATTACTTTGTAGGCACTTGGCTCTACCCCCCCCCCCCCCCCCTTAACACCTGTGTCATTTGAGGCCATAGCTGCAGTATATTAAAACTAGCAAGGAACTAATGATTGATTGATTGTACAAAGGGTAAAGTCACCTTAGTGGTAGCTATAATATAGACATATACAGTGAGGTCCATAAATATTGGCACATCGACACAATTCTAATAATTTTTGCTCTATACACCACCACAATGGAGTTGAAATGAAACAAACTAGATATGCTTTAACTGCAGCCTTTCAGCTTTAATTTTTTAATTTTAGTGTATTTACATCCAAATCAGAAGAACGGTGTAGGAATTACAACAGTTTGTATATGTGCCTCCCACTTTTTAAGGGACCAAAAGTAATGGGACAGATTAACAATCATCCATCAAACTTTCACTTTCTGATACTTGGTTGCAAATCCTTTGCAGTCAATTACAGCCTGAAGTCTGGAACGCATAGACATCACCAGACGCTGGGTTTCATCCCTGGTGATGCTCTGCCAGGCCTCTACTGCAACTGTCTTCAGTTCCTGCTTGTTCTTGGAGCAGTTTCCCTTCAGTTTTGTCTTCAGCAAGTAAAATGCATGCTCAATCGGATTCAGGTCAGGTGATTGACTTGGCCATTGCATAAAATTCCACTCCTTTCCCTTAAAAAACTCTTTGGTTGCTTTCGCAGTATGCTTTGGGTCATTGTCCATCTGTACTGTGAAGCGCCATCCAATAATTTCTGAAGCATTTTGCTGAATATGAGCAGATAATATTGCCCGAAACACTTCAGAATTCATCCTGCTGCTATTGTCAGCAGTCACATCATCAATAAATACAAGAGAACAAGTTCCATTGGCAACCATACATGCCCCCACCATGACACTACCACCACCATGCTTCACTGATGAGGTTGTATGCTTTGGATCATGAGCAGTTCCTTTCCTTCTCCATACTCTTCTCTTCCCATCACTCTGGTACAAGTTGATCTTGGTCTCATCTGTCTATAGGATGTTGTTCCAGAACTGTGAAGGCTTTTTTAGATGTTGTTTGGCAAACTGTAAGCTGGCCTTCCTGTTTTTGAGGCTCACCAATGGTTTAGATCTTGTGGTGAACCCTCTGTATTCACTCTGGTGAAGTCTTCTCTTGATTGTTGACTTTGACACACATACACCTACCTCCTGGAGAGTGTTCTTGATCTGGCCAACTGTTGTGAAGGGTGTTTTCTTCACCAGGGAAAGAATTCTTCGGTCATCCACCACAGTTGTTTTCCGTGGTCTTCCGGGTCTTTTGGTGTTGCTGAGCTCACCGGTGCGTTCTTTCTTTTAAGGATGTTCCAAACAGTTGATTTGGTCACACCTAATGTTTTTGCTATCTCTCTGATGGGTTTGTTTTGTTTTTTCAGCCTAATGATGGCTTCCTTCACTGATAGTGACAGCTCTTTGGATCTCATATTGAGATTAGACAGCAACAGATTCCAAATGCAAATAGCACACTTGAAATTAACTTTGGACCTTTTATCTGCTCCTTGTAAATGGGATAATGAGGGAATAACACACACCTGGCCATGGAACAGCTGAACAGCCAATTGTCCCAATACTTTTGGTTCTTTAAAAAGTGGGAGGCAAATATACAAACTGTTGTAATTCCTACACCATTCACCTGATTTGGATGTAAATACCCTCAAATTAAAGCTGCAAGTCTGCAGTTAATGCACATCTTGTTCGTTTCATTTCAAATCCATTGTAGAGCTAAAAAGATTAGAATTGTGTCGATGTCCCAATATTTATGGACCTTATTGTATGTACAGGGGAAGAATAATGCTATTTGTAAGCTAGTCAGCTTCTTCAGGCTCTTCAAGTATTTATGCCTTGAAGGAAATTTATTTTAAGGCTGGGCTCTCGCTATTGCAAATTGGATGAAAGTTCACCGCATCCAATTCGCAATAGAAGGAGATTTTGTCTGGCTCTCTATGGAGCCGGTTTACATATCTCTGCTGCGGCTCCGGTGTGAATTTGCACAAGAGTCCTGTGTGTCTTTTGGTCCATTTCATGTCAAAATTTGGGCTGAAATCGGACCTGAAACAGTGAACGGGGGCGCACCGGACCCCTGCTGGGAGCCGCATGCGAAGATAATGTGAACCCAGCCTAAAGCTTTTGAAAGAAAAGGATAAATGCCTTCTTCTTGCCTACAAAGGTAGACTGTTTTATGATTTACAGCCTGCAGAACACTAATGAAGCAACAAAAATATAGCAACAAAGACAGGAGTTTTTATGGAACAAGAATTCAAACTAAATGCTAATAAAATATTGCTTTGTTCTAACAGTAGTTAAAAATAAAAAGCTCACATAATGTATAAAAACATATGCTATTCTAAAAACACTGACCATATAAAACGAGAAAGAAATCCATATGCCATAATTTCACAAAGATTTTGGGGTTGATTTACTAAAATTAGAGTGCAGAATCTGGTGTAGTTGTGCATGATGGCCAATCAGCTTCTAACTTCAGCTTGTTCAAATAAGCTTTGACAGAAAAAAAAAAACAGGAAGATAATTGGTTTCTATGCAAAGCTTCACCAGATTGTGCATTTTGTTAAAAAAAAATGGTATTTGTCTTTTTTTTTTTCTCTTGTTTTATATGGATAGCTTTTGTGGAATAACATATATTTTGTATATGGCAGCTTTTTAAAATAAAGCAATATTTTAATAACCATTTGGTTTGAAATCATCATACCCTAAAAAGTCCCATCTTTGTTGCCATATTTTTGTTTCATAGGTTACTGGGATAACTATATTAGCCAATCCATACAGTTTCATAAATTCATTGCTGCAGAAATCCAATTTCCACAGGTGAGCTGAGGCTGTGCGAACTTTGAGCCCTTACCTGAAACCAGCATTGCTGATATGGGTTGGTTGTCAGAGGAGATTCTTCAATAGAAGCTTATACAGCTCTGTGCGTGTCTGTCGCAGCACCCCTATCAACGGCCAGTCTTACTATGGCTCATTTTAGACTGAGAATCAAGCTTTATACAGTCCTGTAATAGTGGCAGTAGATGGTTGAGTGTTTCTTGGAAATGATGAGTGGCAAGACTCCTGCCCTTCCCTAAACCCACAGGTATTCATCCCTGTAAGCCCCCGTACACACGGTCGGACATTACGACCACAAAATCCCTCTGTTTTTTTCCGACGGATTTTGTCCGAAACTTGTGTTGCACACACACGGTAGGACAAAGTTGTCGGAAAATCCGATCATTCCAAACGAGGTGACGTACATTTCTTCTGAGCATGCGTGGCACTTTGTGCGTCAGAATTCTGTACACACGATCGGAAATACGTCTGATTTTGTCCGAAACTTGTGTTGCACACACACGGTCAGGCAAAGTTGTCAGAAAATCCGATCATTCCAAATGAGTGCGTCAGAATTCTCTACACACGATCGGAAAAAGTCTGATCAGATTTTGTTGTTGGAAAATTTTAGATCCTGCTCTCAAATTTTTCCGTCAGAAATTCCGATGGAAAAAGCCCACTAGAGCCCACACATGATCGGATTTTCCGACAACATAATCCGATTGGAATTTTTCCATCGGAATATCCAACCGTGTGTACGGGGCATAAGTCTTACAACTTAGTAAATGGGTAGACATAGTGCAGTTCTAATAATTGACCTCATAATGGGCTTCGAAGTATGGATATTCCAGCAAGCTACCAAAAATCTTCTGACCTTCACCACCTAGGATCCACCTGACTAGCCCAAGTTTTCTGTTGGGACCATTAAATAGAAGTTGGGGTCAGGGATTTATGGCCAACCGGCAAGTAGCGTTAAGCCTCGTACACACGATCGGATTTTCGGCAGGGAATTGTGTGATGGCAGACTGTTTGCCTAAAATCCGACCGTTAGTATGCTCCATCAGACAATTGTTGTCCAACTTTCTGCCAACAAATGTTGGATGGCAGGCAAGTAAATTTTCGGGGGCCGACGGTCTGTTTTCGTAGATTTTCGTATCGTGTGTACACAAGTCCATCACACAAAAATCCAAAGTACAAACACACATGCTCGGAATCAATGCTCACCAAACACGACATTAGCAGAAGGTGCCCAAAGGGTGGCGCTCAAGAGCTGAAATTACACATAGTACGTCACTACATTCGCGTTTGTTGGCCGACAATTGTCTGCTGTTAGTATGCGAGACAAGTTCCTGGCACAAGCCCTTCGGACAAAAGTCTGACGCTTTGTTGGCCAACAATCTGATCGTGTGTACGAGGCTTTAGGGCTACTGCACCACATTGCCTGACCCCAAGTGCAGAGTATGAACTAAGCAATACTGTGGTTGCTTGTTTTTGTCTGTTTCTTCTTACCAGCAGAAAAAGCCAGCTGTGAACAGAATGCTGCCCTAAAAAGAGATTGGATTGAATGTGCATTTAAAGTAGGGCATAGTAGTCCAAAGAAACATGATACTTCACCCATTCTGGCCGTTTTTAGCTACCTCAAGTTGTGAACTCTTGACAGGCTTGATGGGAAACATTGATTGGGCAAGTAAAACATTTTTTCACAATCACCCG
Organism: Lithobates sylvaticus; assembly: GCA_028564925.1. NCBI lineage: Eukaryota > Metazoa > Chordata > Amphibia > Anura > Ranidae > Lithobates > Lithobates sylvaticus. The sequence goes on along the minus strand of CM053028.1, from coordinate 268,997,480 downwards.
TACTACTTTGCAATAAAGCCTTGTACACACGATCGGACTTTAAACAAACTTTTCCGTGGATTTCTGTCCAAAGGGCGTTGGCCGTGAACTTGTATTGCATACACACGGCAGGATTTTTTCATCCAACTTTCACCAAATCACATGTTTTTTCTGCTCTTTACCGCCACCCTTTGGTCAACTTCTGTATTGTTGTCTGATCTTTTGCATTGGTTCTGAGCATGCGTGTTTGTACTTTGGACTAAATTCCGATGGTTTTCTGTACACACGATCGGACTTTTGTTGCCGAAAAGTTTGTCTATTTGCAGAGCGAACTTTTGTCCGATGAAAACCGAAAAAAGTTTGTCCGATAGAGTGTACACACGGTCGGATGTTGCCTTAACCACCTGCTTACTGGGCACTTAAACCCCCCTCCTGCCCAGACCACTTTTCAGCTTTCGGCGCTGACGCACTTCGCGCGGTCATACAACACTGTACCCAAATGACATTTTTATAATTTTTTTCCCACAAATAGAGCTTTCTTTTGGTGGTATTTAATCACAGCTGGGGTTTTTATTTTTTGCTAAACAAACAAAAAAAGATGGAAAATTAAAAAAAAAAATCTTGTTTAATAGTTTGTTATAAAATTTTGCAAACAGGTAATTTTTCTGCTTCATTGATATGTGCTGATGAGGCGGCACTGGTGGGCACTGATAGGCTGCACTGATAGGCTGCACTGGTGGGCACAGATAAGGTGGCACTGGTGGGGTCAGATAAGTCGGTACTGATGGGCACAGAAAAGATGGCACTGATGGGCACGGATGGGTGGCACGGATGGGTGGCACAGATGGGTGGCACGGGTGGGCACTGATAGATGGCACTGATGGGCACCGATAGATGGCACTGATAGGTGGCACTGATGGGCACTGATAGGTGGCACTGATGGGCACTGATGGGCACTGGTAGGGGACACTGATGGGCACTGGTAGGTGACACTGATGAGCACTGGTAGGTGACACTGATGTGCAGCACTGTAAAGGCACATTGTGGGAACTGGCACTGTGGACACTGACAGGTGGAGCTAGTGGGCACTGGTAGGCGGCACTTTTATAGGGCACAAGTGGGCACCATGGACCCTGGGCACATTGCAGTGAGAGGGACTGATGTCCCTCTCACTGCCGCCAGTGTAGCTGCTGACTTTTAAAAAAAAATATTTTCAGCTGGCCCTCCCCTTTAATTCCCCTCTTCAGTTAACATAAATCTACTAGTTTATCAAACAAATGGAAAAAGTCAGTTGGTTGCTGCAGGAATCTGCCCTATTTTCTTATAATTCAAGATCCCTAATATGCTCACATTCTTTGCCTCCACCTGATCTTTTTTGCTGACATAAGCAATTTTTACAAGGCTTTTACTGAATGCAGCATTGCCTGAATTACAATGTATGTCTGCAGTAAGTGAATGGGTGTGCATGAGTCACATTTTCAGCAGATTTATATTAGCAGTAGCAGATTAAAAAGATATAATTAACTAAAACAGCTTCAAAGGAAAAGGTTCATGAACTATACAGGAAAGCGATGTTTTAGATCACACAGCTATAAGGACTGCACTCATTCGGGCATGAAAAAGGGCAAACATGATTAGACTTCTAACTTTAAACTGAAACTGCATATAAATATATTAAAGGGCACATGAGCCTTGCTGATTTTTTTTCTAAACACGGCCATAGACAGGTATGATCTGACCACCCTTCAGCAGTGCCAGATCATCCACATTGCAACCTAGGTAGGAGCCTAGTGCTAAGTGGATATCCAGGGGGCGCAAATGCAGCCTTCTTTCTTATGAAGGGTGGATAAAAAGTGAACTTGACTGTCAATTCACAAGGGTGAATACACTTGGTGTTTGATGGGGTGGGCCATACCAGTTTGGACAATGCAAATGGTGTAACTCTATTGCCACGTGCACACGGTCGGATTTTCTGACGGAAAATGTTGGATGTGAGCTTGTTGTCGGAAAGTCCGTCCGTGTGTATGCTCCATCGAACATTTGCTGTTGGACTTTCCGCCAACAAATGTTTCTTAGCAGGTTCTCAAATTTTCCGCCAACAAAACTTTGTTGTCAGAAAGTCCGATCGTGTGTGCACAAGTTTGTCGCACAAAAGTTCACGCAGGAGCCGCACTGGCTATTGAACTTCCTTTTTCTCGGCTCGTCGTACGTCTTGTACGTCACCACGTTCCCATGTTTGTAATTGTTGGCCAACATTTGTGTGACCGTGTGTATGCAAGACAAGCTTGAGCCAACAACCTTCAAACAAAAATCCGATCGTGTGTGCGCAGCATTTGTGTCTTTTACATTCCTTATCAATAGCAATCAAAGGGATGCAGGGCAAAGCTGTTACCTTGCCTAGAGCCCCATTCTGCCTTAAAGTGGAAGTCCATGCAAAATCTAAACTCCCTCTATAGACACCAGGGATCTAACACTAACCTCTCTGTAAAGAAAAAACAAATATACATACCTTTTTAGAAGCCGAACTGACCCACTCCGACTGGATCCCATGCTGAGCTGTCAGCTGCGGCTTCTCTGTCTAGACGGGTACAGAGGAGACGGAGGACAACGGAAGCCCCATAGTAACTCTATGGATGACGTCACTTTCCATTCATTTCACAGCCGTTGTTGTCCGTGTCCTCTGCAGAGCTTCTGGCTCTGGAGATCGGGTTGGAGCGGATCAGTTTGGCTTCCAAAAAGGTATGTATACTCATCCTTTCCTTACAGGGATAGAGAGGTTAGTGTTAGATCCCTGGTGTGTATAGATCAGTGACGGCCCGTCCATAGGGGGCGCATGGGCACCGTCCCCCTCCAGGCAGTCAAAAAAAAAATCTTTTTTTAATACTGGCCCTTTTAAAAAAAAAAAAATACAAAAAAGGTCCTTAAGTGCACTGTGTTCGTATGAGAGGAGAGGAGCGGACTCCTCCATCGCTGCTGCCAGTGCCCACACAGTAGGAGAGGACACCACACAGCAAGGTAAGTACTGCTGTGCTGCTCCCACAGAGAACGGGGGGAGGGGGGTTTGGTGGGACACAGGCTGCATTTGGTGGGACACAGGCTGCATTTGGTAGACACAGGCTGCATTTGGTGGGACACAGGCTGCATTTGGTCGGACACAGGCTGCATTTGGTCGGACACAGGCTGCATTTGGTGGGACACAGGCTGCATTTGGTGGGACACAGGCTGCATTTGGTGGGACACAGGCTGCATTTGGTGGGACACAGGCTGCATTTGGTGGGACACAGACTGCATTTTATGGGACACAGGCTGCATGTAAGGAAGGACTCCACTGGGGACACCTGGTGGCATCTGGTGGCAGGCTACGTGGCTAGTGACACGCTCAGGGCTCCCACTGATTCTGCATTATGGTGAGTTGAATGATTTCATTTTATATTACAATGTAATAATAAAAAATAATGCGCTTCAATCATCCTGACACCATAACAACCATGGTGCCGGGATAATTAAAGTGCTAACACCAGGTGTTTGGAATATCTTTATCTGCTGATTGTTAAACTTTCTAGAATACACATATTTCTATTGTAGGATCTGGGCCTGCTGTCCCTCCATCCCTCTCTCCCTCTCCCTCCATCCCTTGTTCATCTCAGATGCTAACCACACCCCCTTAGAGCCACGTCCACTATTTTGCTGAAACCAAGCCCATTTTCACCAAGTGGGGGGTCAAAAAGGAAGGGCGGGGTCTGGAGCCCCCCCATCCTAAAACTTCACCAGCCGCCACTGGTATAGATGCAGGGATTTTAGATTTTGCATGGACTTCCACTTTAATCTGTCGCTGTCCTCTGACACCTGTGTTGGTCCATGCATTGGCTACCATTGTTGATTAGGTCTTCAAAAAGCTTTGCACAATTCACACACCTCCAGCATGGGTTTATAGAGGGTTACAAAAACAAGTTTTTTTTTAACTTATCTGATTTGTATTCTCCCCAGTGAGCCTTGGCTGTGTGGTCTGCTCCATTGGGTATTCCAAAAATACATGTGGCTTGTGAGATTAATGTCCATATGTGCATTCAACAATTTGCACTGTTCTCCGAGCACCTACTGCAGAGAAAGGGGCTATTCTGTGCATAAAATGGTTTATCTCTGTGAATGAAGGGAATTGTCTTTCAATCACAGTGCAGTTCGGCACAGGCACAGATATTACTGCTCAATAAATCCACTCCCATTTTGGTCAATGTGTGACCCTGTGCTGAGCCATCTATAGATACTTTCTTTGTAGTGGAAAGCTCTGAACAATAGACACCTCTTATTTGATCTCATTTCCCACATATCTCGGGAGTGTGTGAACTGTCATGTCTGCCAACTGGTTGTATGCAGAGCGACAGTTATCTCATTGATTTGCTAAAGTTGGGGTTGGACCTCAGTATATATTTTTTTCATACCTCTTAAAGTGATACTAAACACACACTGTTTAATTTACATAATCCCTTATTTTCTGTATATGGGTGATGGATGACACAGTAATTAAAACATGTAAGTACATTTTTCCAAATCAATATACAACAGTCACATGATCCAAATCTTTCCCAGCCTGTCTGCAGGGAAAGATAAGCAGAGGGAGCTTCTAGACCTCTGCTGCTGGTCACATGTTAAAAAAAACAGCATTTGGAATACAGAGTAAAAATTAATATCAATATCAATCAACTGTTTTGAATTGGCATACAAATATACATTTGAAATTAAATCTTAATTTTTTTAGTGGTAATAACATGGTGTCATCAGATTTCTGCCAGGCACAGGCTGTGTCTCACCCCTCTATAGTCACATGGTCTGCTTAGATGTGATAGGGAAGAAATGCTAAGCATAGAAATTCACTGAAACCTAAGCATGTGCAGAGTTGCCACCACAGCTGCAAAATCCCCAGCTGAATTGGGGACATGGACAGAAGGGGGAGACGGAGAGCAGCAGGATCAACCATTTTTTTTGCAGCATACAGAAAATGAATCTCGTAGTGACTGAGAGAGTATGAACAGCATGCAATACACCATTTACCGTTTTTTTTTGTTATGATGTGGGTTTAGTGCTTACCACACTTGCTTTGATAGCGCAGTTCCCTTTTAGATCTAGCAACAATATGTAGTGCAAGGGCCTGACTGACTGGATACAGATTGATTGGATAATTGTGGCAGGTCCTTATATTACACTGTTTTGTTAAATCTGCTGCAGTGGGTTCCAAGAAAAAGTGGTGTATAAACAAATCAACACAGTGACTTCTTGACATGCTTAGTCTCTGTGTGCTGGCATAATAGGGAAGCTGGCAAATATACAGATTTAGCAGGTCAACCCTGTGTACGAGGAAAAGCAACTCCGCAGATATACACTGGCACTTGAGTCAGATTAAAGCGGAGTTCCGCCAAAAAAAATAATAATTTAAGTCAGCAGCTACAAATACTGCAGCTGCTGACTTTTATTATATGGACACTTACCTGTCCAGGGCGAATGTCCTCACCTGAAGCCGATTTGTCCCTCAGCTCCCGGGTGGAGGTGTCGGCATCTTCGGTAAGGGAATCAGGAAGAGAAGCCTTGCGCATGAGCGAGTCGCGCTGTGTCATCTCACTGGTCCCTGCTGTCTTCTGGGACCTGTGTGTCTCCCAGAAGACAGCGGGGGGGGGGGGGGGTGGAGGAGGGGCTGGACAAGGCGTAGATAGCCGTGGAGCTGAACCTCTTTTTGTAGCTAGAACAGTCTTCACTCTTCTGGAGAGGCTTTCCACCAAATGTAGGCATGTATCTTCTGTGGAAATTTGTGTCCATTCAGAGAAAAAAAAAATAAGGTTGTAAGTTTAGATACTGATGTTGCAGAAAAAGACCTGGCTCCCAATTAGAATTAGAATCCTTCCCAAAAGTGTTCAGTAGGGTTAATGTTGGGGCTCTGTGTAGACCACTTAAAGTTTTCCTAAACCCAGAACAGTTAAATCAGTCTGTATATGAAGTAAAGCATGCTTGTTATACTCACTATGGAACCTAAGGGGTTAATCCTCTGCATTGTGTAAAAAGGCTGTTTGATCCTGTCTTCTCTGATTCTCCCCTCCTTCTGCTGACCCCTGATCATTTCCTGATAACTCAGAGTTACTAGAGTCAGATTGCACATGCTCAGTTTGGTATGTATTGCTAGAGAGGGTTTTTTTTTTCTTGAGAGAGTGCATGTGATCAGCACAGGGCAGGGCCGGATTAACATAGGGGCTATTGGAGCTGCAGCTCCAGGCCCCTTTCTCAAGATAGGCCCATTTGTCCCAAAAAAAAAAAAAAAAAATCTAAAAAAAAAAAAAAAAAATCGACTTCGAGGGTTGTAGCTCAACGATCAGGAGTCACAGAGACCCCACAGTGCTGGAGTAGGTAGCTAAAGACCTACTCCAGCACTGGTTAAAATATGGGGCTGCTATCATCTATGGTTCTGGAGATATGGGGTTGCTTGCGCAGTCGATCAGAAGCTACATACAGAGTGGCCAGTATAAATACAAGCTGGAACACTCTGCCGAAGACTGAGAGGATGAACTCACAGTGCTTATAATAATTATTTGTATATTACTTATGATAATTAACCCCTTGCCACCCAGGCCAATTCTGACACTTCTCTCCTACATGTAAAAATCATAATTTTTTTGATAGAAAATTACTCAGAAGCCTCAAGCATTATATATGTTGTTTTAGCAGACACCCTATGGAATAAAATGGTGGTCTTTGCAACTTTTTATGTTACATATTTGTGCAGCAATTTTTCAAACGTTTTTTTTGGAAAGAAACTGTTTCATTCATAAAAAAAAACACTAAAGTTAGCACGATATTTTTTGTGTACCAAGCGATGCTTTAATTTTTTTACAGGTTACATGTTTAGAGTTACAGAGGAGGTCTAAGGCTAGAATTATTGTTATCACTCTAACGATCGTGGCATATGTAACCTGTGTGTATCTGGATCTGATACTAACCAGTGCCTACCCAGCCACTGACTAGTATCTCTCCCCAGCCTGTCCCCACACACCCTCTCACCTGCTGACCTGTGAATGGGGGAATCACTCCTGCAGTGTTATTGTGTTCTGCCAGTGAATACGATGATCAATGTTGCTAACTATAGCTGGCAGCACTGATTGTTTTGGGGAAAACCTGACAGGCTGGTTGTACTCAAGTCGGTTAATAGGTTGACTTGTGTAAAACCAGGTAGCCCATACATAGATCGACTATGGCTGGTCTCTGCTTAATTGGTGCAATTTCAATCCATGTATGGCCCGCTTAACCACTACACAGTCCCTAAACAGCCTTCCACAAACCTTTACATTTTTCCTTCCCAGATTCCTTCATCCTCCTCTCCTATACATAGTGCCCACTGTCATACTCTCCACACTTCTCTCCTGTACATAGCGCCCGCTGTCATATCCTACACAGTCCTCTCCTGTACATAGTGCCCGCTGTCATACACTTCTCTCCTGTACATAGTGCCCACTGTCGTACCCTCCACACTCCTCTCCTGTACATACTGCTCACTGTCATACCCTCCACACTCCTCTGCTGTGCATACTGCCCACTGTCATACTCTTCACACTCCTCTCCTGTACATAGTGCCTTCTGCCATACCCTCCGCACTCCTCTCATGTACATAGTGCCCACTGTTAGACCCTCCACATTCCTCTCCCTCACCTGCACATACTTCCCACTTTTATACCATCCATTCTCCTCCCCTATGCCTCTTACCCACAAAAACAGTTCTTTAAAATTGCCCCATTATTAGTACTTATTTAATTTTGTAATTACTATTGTGATGTATAGAGGAACATGGGTGATGTCAGCTACTCTAAATATAGCACTTGTAAAAAAGTGTCCCTGAAAATATTTTTGAAATGTTGGCAACTATGCGGGTCAGTAGGGGGCCCCATGAGAGGCTCCTGGATTCCAATGATATTAAAGCGGTAGTAAACTTTTCTAACATTACTATTTTTTAGAGGCCCTTAGGTAGGTTATGCCATAATGTACAAGTATGCACAGCATATTAGCACATTAGGGTACACTTAAATTGTCAGACTGAGCCCTCCAGTGCTGTGCTGTGATCAATCCGACCCGGGCGCTTCCATCGTCTTCCTTCCGGGTTCTGTGCCTTCGGTCACTTGCCTTGGCCGGGCTGTGTTGATGTCATTCCCACACATGCTCATGTGCATCCTCTTTCTCTCATCCCCCCTTTCTCATCCTCTTTCCCTTACCCCTCACACCTCTTTCATCCCCTTTCTCTCTCTCTCTCTCTCTCTCTCTCTCATCCTCCCTCTCTTTTTAATTAAATTTTTTAAAACAAAAAATTGTTTGCATTTTTATTTATTAATTTATTTATTTATTAATTTATAAAAGGCCCCACCAAAATCCTCAGCACCAGGCCCATGATGTTCTTAATCTGGCCCTGGCACAGGGCCAAGCAGCACTGTCTACACAGAGGTTCAGGAGTCTTGCAGTCTCATAGCACAGTCAGAAAACGCCTCCTACAAGCTTTAACCAGTGCTTGGCTGGACACTGATAGAAGTCACAAGACTGCTATATACTGCTAAAGATAAAAGGTATTTAGCCGTTTTATATTTACTAAAATAATTGCATTTCCCTGTGTACTGTGGGAGACCAGATATAGTGAATACAGGGTCCTGGGTTTAGAAACACTTTAAGTTCCTCCACACTAAACTCTTCAAACCATTTCAAACTACAGCGATACTGGAACAGAAAAGGACTGTACTGTTACTGCAATGCTGGAAGCTTACAGCTGGCAAAAATATCTGTTTGCTGTGGCATTAACAGTACCTATTCTTGAAAACGATGAAACTCCTCATAGGAAAAGGAAGTTAACATACATTTGACCATATACATAGGTGGTTGTGATGGTCCTTTGTGTGTGTGTGTGTGTGTGTTTGTGTGTGTATATATATATATATATATATATATATATATATATAGTATCTCATAAAAGTGAGTACACCCCTCACATTTTTGTAAATTGTGTATTATATTTTGTTATGTGACAACAATGAAGAAATGTCACTTTACTACAATATACAGTAGTGAGTGTACAGCTTGTATAACAGTGTAAATTTGCTGTCCCCTCAAAATAACAAAAGTGAGTACACCCCTACGTGAAAATGTCCAAATTCGGACGAATTAGCCATTTTCCCTCCCCGGTGTCATGTGACTCGTTAGTGTTACAAGGTCTCAGGTGTGAATGGGGAGCAGGTGTGTTAAATTTGGTGTTATCGCTCTCACTCTCACATACTGGTCACTGGAAGTTCAACATGGCACCTCATGGCAAAGAACTCTCTGAGGATCTGAGAAAAAGAATTGTTGCTGTACATAAAGATGGCCTAGGCTAAAAGAAGTTTGCCAAGAACCTGAAACTGAGCTGCAGCACAATGGTGCATACAGTGATTTAACAAGACAGGTTCCACTCAGAACAGGAATGAAATTATAAAGTGCAGCGCTTGTGTAAAAAGAAAGATGCAAACGTGAAATAATGGGAAATGCGTCCCTAAAGTGCAAAAATGAGAAATGAGTGTTCCTGTTTTGCATAAAGCCACATAGAGGATTCAAACCCTATGGGCGGGAATGCGTAGCAGGTGTGTTAATAATAATCGCTCATATCTCTAATATAGAGTGAGAAAATTAAGTGATCAATTGTGATAAGGTGGCCCAACGATAAGGAGGGTCACTTTCTCATAAAGTGAGGAAACCAAACTGAAACAAAATATAATAAAAAAATATGTGCAAAACTTGTCTCCTAATATTAGGTTCAAAATGCGTTCTAATAAGCCTTGTAAGGGCAGACTGTGCAAATTTATATCACAAATAGCAAGTAAAGCAAATAGAGTGTAGCGACAAAAAATTGCGACTTATCTTAATTTAAAAATCGCATGAAACTGTGATCCATGAATGCAAACTCAAAAAAAAAAAAAAAAAAAATTGGAGAAGTGTAGGCCGTTAGGCCATCCCAACCGGTTAACACGAAACCACTTAGATAAACTGGAAATAGCTAAGTTCTAGTCTGCTGTACACAATTGTGATATTGTTCATAAAACAAAAGGACAGTCCTAAAATCGCTATATTTAACTTGAAAACATTGCTAGATATTTGCCTAAAGCGACAGGAATTTTCACTGTCAAAACAGAATGTGCAATTTCAGAACACACATATAAAGAGCAGTCATGCAATTTTACCAAAAACGTATATAGGGATGGCAAATATATATCGTTCTATTTGGAGACAAATATATAGATTTAAAATCGACCAATCTTAATGGCTATAGTAGGTTGTGTTCACAGAATATGGTTCCAAGGGTATATTCCTCTTTGTAATGTTCAATCGGTTGGCTGTGTTCTACCAGTGATGTAGTGCTAGTTCACAGTCAGCCGTGGATGGAACTTTTTATGGAGATGTAATTGCAAGGGGGACTGGTAGTATAGTCTCCGGATGGTAACCAATGATGGTGGTCAATTCTGGCTTGGAGGGGAATCAACTTTCTCTTTAGCATAGAATATGGAATGATCGAGATACTCTTACCAGAGTTGGTGGACTCACAGACCTTTTGGTGGTGAGTCAAACAGGCATGTTACCGGATCCACCGGATGTCAGGGGGAGAGATGCGTCCTTTGGAGGTTTTTCCGTTTGCTGCAGCTGAAGGAGTCTCCAATACTCACCCCCGGCAGACTCTCCAATTTCCAAGGCAGAGAGGTGAAGGGACTCTGGGAGATGTTCTCTAATGTGGGTAGCTCACAAAAGAAGGAGAAAAGAAGGGCAAAAAACAAGGAGAGAAACTCCTCATGGTGTATTACCAAAAGACAAAGTGGGGTTTTATTTGAGATTTTGCAATCACAAACAGAAAATAAAATATTCAAAAAAGCTTTTTAAAAAGGCGCAAAAATCGGGTAGTTAAGGCAAGCATTTAACCCTACATGTTTCGCCTACATAGGCTTCAACTGGGGTACATGCCTGCCAGCCATACTTGCGCCATATATATACAACATTTGATAACCTCATAGGTCTCACCTGTCAGTGTGTGGCTTCCCACTTCCGGTAATCCTATTTTGCGTTCCAAAGCGTGCCAATAGAAGTGAGGGAATCGCAGAAAATGGAAAACCAAGCCTCAACGTTTTTTTCTATTCGGCCCAATCATAGCTAGGTTGTGTCATGTGAGGCGCATCTTTATTATGATACGAAGGTAGGGAGGTGGGGGCGGGCGGGAGGACGCCGGCGTGATACACGCTGACATGCCAATACGCCACTAACCAATCCAAAGTCTAAGACGCACCGCGTCATCGAGTGGGGCCGCGCAATCTACGTCATCGTACTCTAAACTCAACAGACAGGGAGGTGGGGGCGGGCGGGGGGACGCCCTCGTGGTATACACTAGCAAGCCCACACATCGACATCCAATCCGGAGTCCCTGAGCGGGGCCGTGTGATCTACGTCATCACGCTCCGAAATCAACAGCTCGTTCCGCTGTTCCATAGTATTGACAGGGGTGCTATGGCAACCAGATGCCTACAAGGCGAAGGGCTGCCACAGCGCGAAAAGGCAGTGGGACGACATTACAAAAAAGCCGGGCACCTTATAACCACGGCAAGTGTGGATGGCCTAATTGGTGAAAACCAGGCAATCTGATACGTATATATCACTACAGCTTTAAAAGGTTAGGGGAACCGTTTTAATGGTATTGAAAAAAAGGCGATGTAATACAAGAGGAGCAAGAGTCAAAAAGAGAAAAAGTATAACATGGGGAAAAAAATTATATGAATGGATTAAAAAAATATCCCAACAATATTATAAACAAGAAATACCCCCCCAGAGAAGGAGACCAAGTCATGATGACTACTATGATCACTACCCTCCACGAACACCTGTCTATACTCAAAACAGATTTTCCCCTCTTAAGGAAAGTAGACCTAGAGAAAACTATTATTCTCAATATGCCTACTCTGAAAGAGACAACCAGTACCAAAATAGATCACCATTCAACTATAATTACAATCAACCAGGGCCCACCTACACGTGGGGTTTTCCCGGGACACTAGAGGGACGCAAATCAAATCTAGAACCAAACGGGGTACCAGAGGGGGGCGGAGTGCCCGGAAAAAGAAAGCGAGTTTAGACAACAGTGGCATCTTTAACCTTAGCAAAACCACCCTCACCCCATCCGAAAATTTAGTTTTAAATAAAGGTTTGAAATACGCCCCCCCCAAAAAACTGAATACGTTTTCTACTTTTATAGATATCCAAAAATTTATAAGAAAGATGAATATACAGAGGTATATTGCATCGAATCCTAGGACTTTACATACATCTGGCACTAGCTCACAGATGGTTCATACAGGACTTTCAAACCCGTCGCTCTTCAATCCCCCTGTCCCCATAGCACCATCTATTAAAGTCTTTAGGGACTTAGTCCTGGAAGACTTGGATAAACTCCCCCCAAAGAAGATATTCAGTGATCCTAACCTAAAAATAGGATTAAAACAACTGTGCGAGAGGAAGGATCTGATCATTCGACCCGCGGACAAGGGTGGAGGGATAGTGGTCTTAGATAAGACTGACTACAACCAAGAGATGATGAGGATTCTTGGTGACACGGAAACTTATCAGCGTCTCACAAAGAACCCCACATCTGACTACAAGAAAATTTTAATAGATCTTGTTGACACAGGATTCAACATGGGTATACTGAACAAAAAAGAAAAGAACTTTTTAATTCCCACAGTTCCAAGAATACCGGTTATGTACTACCTGCCAAAAGTACATAAAAATATCACTAACCCTCCCGGCCGCCCGATTATTAGCGGGATTGATTCCATCACGTCCCGCATCGGGAAATACATAGACCACCATCTGCAACCACTGGTGAAAACAATACCTTCATATTTAAAGGACACAAAAGACACCATCATGAAGTTAAGACAAATCAAGTATAGTGAGGACCTTATTTTGGTCACTGCCGACGTGACAGCACTCTACACGAGTATACCTCACAGTTTGGGCCTCACAGCGGTTAACTCTTTTTTGTCTAGAGATAGAGCGATTTCAGGAACTCAAAAAAGGTTCATTATGGACCTACTAAGGTTTGCTACCAGACACAATTACTTCTGGTTCAACAAAGAGTTTTACCTGCAACAAAAGGGTGTTGCCATGGGGGCGAAATTTGCCCCCAGCTTGGCCAACATGTTTATGGCCAAGTGGGAGGAGGATGTCGTCTATGCCCAGGGACTGCCAGAGATAGCCCTTTGGGCTAGATATATAGACGACATCCTCCTCCTATGGAGAGGTGACCAAAATTCCTTGAATAACTTCATGACATTTCTAAATGATAATCAGGCAGGCATCCAACTTACATATGAGGCCAGCACCTCTACAATTCATTTTTTGGATCTGGAGATATCCGTTTCGGGGGGCCAATTGACCACCAAAACGTTTTTTAAAACAACCGACCGAAACGGATATATTCCAATTGACAGCTGCCACCATTCAGCTTGGCTAAAATCAATTCCTCGCAGCCAACTTACCAGGATCCGACGAAATTGTACAAACCTGTCTGATTTTTTCCAACAAGCAGAAACAATCAAACAAAGATTTGAGGATAAAGGATACGACACTTTGAGTATAGCTAGGGATATCAAACATGTTTCATTGCTTAATAGAGAACAACTTTTTGAGGACCGCCCAAGAAAAACACAAGACTCCCGACACAAATGGTCGTTACTGACCAATTTTTCGGTACAACACAAACAAATTAAAAATATTATCTCCAACCATTGGAAGGTCATTAAGAACGACCACATCTTGGGACCCCTTTTGCCCCGAAAAAGCCGGAGTGATCTACAGAGGAGCTCCATCACTTGGAGGACAGATTGCACCAAGTGTGCCCGATCCTCCTCAGATCCCGTCTTTTTTCTTTAACATTAACGTTTTTTTTCCCTGCCGCAAATGTAACGTTTGCCTGCATAACTCCTTAGGGAAAAAGAAAACTGAAACTTTTACCTCCAGTTCTACTGGCAAAGAATATAAGATCAAACATCTATTAACGTGTCAAACTAAATTTGTGGTCTATCTCATTACCTGCCCTTGCGGCAAACAATATGTAGGCAGGACGATCCGCACCTTTGCTGTTAGATGCAATGAGCATATTGCAGGCATCAAAAAAGGCCGCACAGACCATAGTGTCCCTAAACACTATCTCCGTTATCATAATAAAGATCTTAGAGGAACCAAGTTCCAGGTAATAGACAAATTTGTGCCACACTGGAGGGGTGAACCAAATATTAGAGGCGTGTCCAAGCTTGAAACCTTCTGGATCCATCAACTAAAGAGCTATACGCCCCACGGTCTCAATATAGAGTGGGACGTGAACGCCTTTATCAATAAATCTTAATGTTTTTCATAACACTCATTTTATCTCCAACTAATATTTTGCCACACTAATTACACTCAGATGGAGTTTTTCTGTTACAACTTTACATATATGTCATATGCTCTTCTAGTATATTTTGATGTTTTTCTGTTTGGTATGCGATGACATGACGGAATCACTTTTTGAAGCTGCATGTCAAGCTACTAGTACCACTTCCATGTATAGGGAATTTGTTTAAATGCTTACCTTCCATGCACTAAAATGTCTATTAAATGTTAGCCATATGTTTGAGGGTTGGGCACATTATGTTAGAATGCAGTCGGTGGGTGTATTCTCATTTCCGGTAATCCAATATTAAAATATTGGGAGAAAATTAACAAATAGCTTCTATTTATATAATACATAACCATGGAGCCCCGTAGGACTCCCTCTATAAACCTACTTCACTGTGGGCCTTTATATTTTATATTCTAATTAAAAATAAATACAATTTTATTCAAGATCCATTTTTTTAATCCATTCATATAATTTTTTTCCCCATGTTATACTTTTTCTCTTTTTGACTCTTGCTCCTCTTGTATTACATCGCCTTTTTTTCAATACCATTAAAACGGTTCCCCTAACCTTTTAAAGCTGTAGTGATATATACGTATCAGATTGCCTGGTTTTCACCAATTAGGCCATCCACACTTGCCGTGGTTATAAGGTGCCCGGCTTTTTTGTAATGTCGTCCCACTGCCTTTTCGCGCTGTGGCAGCCCTTCGCCTTGTAGGCATCTGGTTGCCATAGCACCCCTGTCAATACTATGGAACAGCGGAACGAGCTGTTGATTTCGGAGCGTGATGACGTAGATCGCACGGCCCCGCTCAGGGACTCCGGATTGGATGTCGATGTGTGGGCTTGCTAGTGTATACCACGAGGGCGTCCCCCCGCCCGCCCCCACCTCCCTGTCTGTTGACTTTAGAGTACGATGACGTAGATTGCGCGGCCCAACTCGATGACGCGGTGCGTCTTAGACTTTGGATTGGTTAGTGGCGTATTGGCATGTCAGCGTGTATCACGCCGGCGTCCTCCCGCCCGCCCCCACCTCCCTACCTTCGTATCATAATAAAGATGCGCCTCACATGACACAACCTAGCTATGATTGGGCCGAATAGAAAAAAACGTTGAGGCTTGGTTTTCCATTTTCTGCGATTCCCTCACTTCTATTGGCACGCTTTGGAACGCAAAATAGGATTACCGGAAGTGGGAAGCCACACACTGACAGGTGAGACCTATGAGGTTATCAAATGTTGTATATATATGGCGCAAGTATGGCTGGCAGGCATGTACCCCAGTTGAAGCCTATGTAGGCGAAACATGTAGGGTTAAATGCTTGCCTTAACTACCCGATTTTTGCGCCTTTTTAAAAAGCTTTTTTGAATATTTTATTTTCTGTTTGTGATTGCAAAATCTCAAATAAAACCCCACTTTGTCTTTTGGTAATACACCATGAGGAGTTTCTCTCCTTGTTTTTTGCCCTTCTTTTCTCCTTCTTTTGTGAGCTACCCACATTAGAGAACATCTCCCAGAGTCCCTTCACCTCTCTGCCTTGGAAATTGGAGAGTCTGCCGGGGGTGAGTATTGGAGACTCCTTCAGCTGCAGCAAACGGAAAAACCTCCAAAGGACGCATCTCTCCCCCTGACATCCGGTGGATCTGGTAACATGCCTGTTTGACTCACCACCGAAAGGTCTGTGAGTCCACCAACTCTGGTAAGAGTATCTCGATCATTCCATATTCTATGCTAAAGAGAAAGTTGATTCCCCTCCAAGCCAGAATTGACCACCATCATTGGTTACCATCCGGAGACTATACTACCAGTCCCCCTTGCAATTACATCTCCATAAAAAGTTCCATCCACGGCTGACTGTGAACTAGCACTACATCACTGGTAGAACACAGCCAACCGATTGAACATTACAAAGAGGAATATACCCTTGGAACCATATTCTGTGAACACAACCTACTATAGCCATTAAGATTGGTCGATTTTAAATCTATATATTTGTCTCCAAATAGAACGATATATATTTGCCATCCCTATATACGTTTTTGGTAAAATTGCATGACTGCTCTTTATATGTGTGTTCTGAAATTGCACATTCTGTTTTGACAGTGAAAATTCCTGTCGCTTTAGGCAAATATCTAGCAATGTTTTCAAGTTAAATATAGCGATTTTAGGACTGTCCTTTTGTTTTATGAACAATATCACAATTGTGTACAGCAGACTAGAACTTAGCTATTTCCAGTTTATCTAAGAGGTTTCGTGTTAACCGGTTGGGATGGCCTAACGGCCTACACTTCTCCAATTTTTATTTTGTTTTTTTTTGAGTTTGCATTCATGGATCACAGTTTCATGCGATTTTTAAATTAAGATAAGTCGCAATTTTTTGTCGCTACACTCTATTTGCTTTACTTGCTATTTGTGATATAAATTTGCACAGTCTGCCCTTACAAGGCTTATTAGAACGCATTTTGAACCTAATATTAGGAGACAAGTTTTGCACATATTTTTTTATTATATTTTGTTTCAGTTTGGTTTCCTCACTTTATGAGAAAGTGACCCTCCTTATCGTTGGGCCACCTTATCACAATTGATCACTTAATTTTCTCACTCTATATTAGAGATATGAGCGATTATTATTAACACACCTGCTACGCATTCCCGCCCATAGGGTTTGAATCCTCTATGTGGCTTTATGCAAAACAGGAACACTCATTTCTCATTTTTGCACTTTAGGGACGCATTTCCCATTATTTCACGTTTGCATCTTTCTTTTTACACAAGCGCTGCACTTTATAATTTCATGTCTGTATACAATTGAGTCTGATTGTTGTGCTAGCAGCTACTTTTTTTTGCTTGAGTTTTGGCGCAGTATTTCTTCCAAAATCTTCCACTCAGAACAGGCCTCGCCATGGTCGACCAAAGAAGTTGAGTGCACGTGCTCAGCATCATATCCAGAGGTTGTCTTTGCGAAATAGACGTATGAGTGCTGCCAGAGTTTCTGAGGAGGTTAAAGCGCTGGGGGGGTCAGCCTGTCAGTGCTCAGACCATACGCAGCACACTGCATCAAATTGGTCTGCATGGCTGTTGTCCCAGAAGGAAGCCTCTTCTAAAGATGATGCACAAGAAAGCCTGCAAACAGTTTGCTGAAGACAAGTAGACTAAGGACATGGATTACTGGAACCATGTCCTGTGGTCTAATGAGACCAAGATAAACTTATTTGGCTCAGATGGTGTCAAGCGTGTGTGGAGGCAACCAGGTGAGGAGTACAAAGACAAGTGTGTCTTGCCTACAGTCAAGCATGGTGGTGGGAGTATCATGGTCTGAGGCTGCATGAGTGCTGCCAGCACTGGGGAGCTACAGTTCATTGAGGGAACCATGAATGCCAACATGTACTGTGACATACTGAAGCAGATCATGATCCCCTCCCTTCGGAGACTGGGCCGCAGGGCAGTTTTCCAATATAATGACTCCAAACACATCTCCAAGACTATCACTGCCTTGCTAAAGAAGCTGAGGGTAAAGGTGATGGACTGGTCAAGCATGTCTCCAGACCTAAACCCTACTGAGCATTTGTGGGGCATCCTTAGATGAAAGGTGGAGGAGTGCAAGGGCTCTAACATCCACCAGCTCCGTGATGTCATCATGGAGGAGTGGAAGAGGACTCCAGTCGAAACTTGTGAAGCTCTGGTGAACTCCATGCCCAAGAGGGTTAAGGCAGTGCTGGAAAATAATGATGGTCACAAAAAATATTGACACTTTGGACCCAATTTAGACATTTTCACTTTGGGGTGTACTCACTTTTGTTGCCAGCAGTTTAGACATTAATGGCTGTGTGTTGAGTTATTTTGAGGGGACAGAAAATTTACACTGTTATACAAGCTGTACACTCACTACTTTACATTGCAGCAAAGTGTCATTTCTTCGGTGTTGTCACATGAAAAGGTCTAATAAAATATTTACAAAAATGTGAGGGGTGTACTCACTTTTGCGAGATACTGTGTGTGTGTGTGTGTATATATTATACAGTATATAATATATAGAGCATGTGAGATGTCAATCATATGATGACTGTGATCTTGTTTCTGTGTTAAGGGGAGCACAATTTGGAGAAGTTGGCAGAACTGGTAGAAGCTGTATATGAAGCCTATAAACCTTTCCAGCTGCAGTATGGTGACCTGGAGGAGTCTCATCCTCTTATACAGATCAGTGCCATTCCATTGGTGAGAACCTAAAACCTGCTCTGGGAGCTGACTGAAAATATGAGAAGTAAGGTCTTTCTTGTAAGGACATGCATTATTGCATAAAGGCCAGCCAAACTAAAATGTGGCATTTTGGTTGTGTTTACTTGTAAGCTGAATCCCATGCTGGCTTATATATCATGGATGCCAGTGGTTAGGTGTCATCATCAACATAGTCAGCTACTTCTGAAGTCGGACATGGGATGACTGTAACCTGGTTTTCAGCCAAATTACATGACAAATGTAATTCTATGATAGCTATAACCTGCTAGTCAGGTGCAGTTGGGGATAGAAACTTAACTGGGCAAGTAAAAAACAGTCCTGATAAACCCATTTCTGCTTGTGACATCTCACTTTACCAACCCAGCAAGTTAATGGAGCCCTTTGCAGTTGGCTTGCCTTGAGTGAGGTCAGATTGAGCATTCACAAAGGATTGCTGTTGTAGTCAGCTTATCTACCATGATCATTACAAGACCATTTTATGGTGTGATACACCTCTGTTGGATTCCCCATCGTTAAAATTATGTAACTGTGGAATCCACTTGTGACATTGTCACTTTTTTTCGGATCTTGTGAAAAGGGGCAAAGCTACAAACTGCTTTGCATAGCAAGGAAGCAAAGTGTGAAGTGGTTGTATTTCATGCTTTCAACAGCTGCCTATTTTAGGCAATATGCCGACTTACAATTAGAACTGGTCAGTGGCGGCCCGTCCATAGGGCCGCCATATGTCCCTTTAAAAAGGGCGCCGGGCGCCGGGCACAGTGCAGTATGCACCGCTCTATCACCAATAGATAGATTCATGCATTGCATGAATCTATCTACAGTGGTGTGAAAAAGTGTTTGCCCCCTTCCTCATTTCCTGTTCCTTTGCATGTTTGTCACACTTAAGTGTTTCGGAACATCAAACCAATTTAAACAATAGCCAAGGACAACACAAGTAAACACAAAATGCAATTTGTAAATGAAGGTGTTTATTATTAAAGGTGAAAAAAAATCCAAACCATCATGGCCCTGTGTGAAAAAGTGATTGCCCCCTAAACCTAATAACTGGTTGGGCCACCCTTAGCAGCAACAACTGCAACCAAGCGTTTGCGATAACGTGCAATGAGGCTTTTACAGCGTCCTGGAGGAATTTTGGCCCACTCATCTTTGCAGAATTGTCCTAATTCAGTTACATTAGAGGGTTTTCGAGCATGAACGGCCTTTTTAAGGTCATACCACAACATCTCAATAGGATTCAGGTCTGGACTTTGGCTAGGCCACTCCAAAGTCTTCATTTTGTTTTTCTTCAGCCATTCGGTGGTGGACTTGCTGGTGTGTTTAGGATCATTGTCCTGCTGCAGAACCCAAGTTCGTTTCAGCTTGAGTACACGAACAGATGGTCGGACATTCTCCTTCAGGATCTCTTGGTAGACAGCAGAATTCATAGTTCCTTTTATCACGGCAAGTCTTCCAGGTCCTGAAGCAGCAAAACAGCCCCAGACCATCACACTACCACCACCATATTTTACTGTTGGTATAATGTTCTTTTTCTGAAATGCAGTGTTCCTTCTACGCCAGATATACTTGGACACACACCTTCCAAAGAGTTCCACTTTTGTCTCATCGGTCCACAGAATGTTGTCCCCAAAGTCTTTGGGATCATCAAGATGTGTTGTGGAGAAATTGAGACGAGCTTTGATGTTCTTTTTGCTCAGCAGTGGTTTTCTCCTTGGAACTCTGCCATGCAGGCCATTTTTGCCCAGTCTTTTCCTGATGGTGGAGGCATGAACGCTGACCTTAACTGAGGCAAGTGAGGCCTGCAGTTCCTTGGACGTTGTTGTGGGGTCTTTTGTGACCTCTTGGATGAGTCGTCGCTGCGCTCTTGGGGTAATTTTGGGCGGCCGGCCACTCCTGGGAAGGTTCACCACTGTTCCATGTCTTCGCCATTTGTGGATAATGGCTCTCACTGTGGTTCGCTGGATTCCCAAAGCTTTGGAAATGGCTTTATATCCCTTTCCAGACTGATAGATCTCAATTACTTTCTTTCTCAATTGTTCCTGAATTTCTTTGGGTCTCGGCATGATGTGTAGCTTTTAAGGATCTTCTGGTGGACCTTACTGTGTCAAGCAGCTCCTATTTAAGTGATGCCTTGATTGTGAACAGGTGTGGCAATAATCAGGCCTGGGTGTGGCTAGAGAAATTGAACTCAGGTGTGGACAACCACAGTTATAGTATGTTTTAACAAGGGGGGCAATCACTTTTTCACACAGGGCCATGATGGTTTGGATTTTTTTTCACCTTTAATAATAAACACCTTCATTTACAAATTGCATTTTGTGTTTACTTGTGTTGTCCTTGACTATTGTTTAAATTGGTTTGATGTTCCGAAACACTTAAGTGTGACAAACATGCAAAGGAACAGGAAATGAGGAAGGGGCAAACACTTTTTCACACCACTGTATTGTCACCGCTGCCGCCCCCTATTCAGGTGTCCGGCCCCTGATCGGGCGCCGGGCATCTGAATTACAGTGGGGGGGGGGGGTGTTTCTGGAAGCGCCCCTATTAGAGCTGTAAGCTCTAATAGGGGGACCTTATTAGAGCGGTGTGCTCTGATAGGCTTCCCTAAGTGTAAACAGCGGGCGCACTGCTGTGCGTTCGCTGATTACACAGTATTGTGTTAGAGAAGCGAATACATCGCTTCCCTAACACAGACCCGCCTCTCAGCCAATCAGGTTGCCAGGTCTGTTACCTGTAACCTGATTGGCTGAAGTCACAGGCGCTGTGATTGGAGGGGCACAGTGGCAGCACTTGGTGGCACTTGGAGGGGCACTCTGGCAGCACTTGAAGGGGCACTCTGGCAGCACTTGAAGGGGCACTCTGGCAGCACTTAGAGGTAGATCTTACTCTAGACATTTATGTGTTTTAGGAACATTGGGAGGTTCTAGACCAGTGATGGCGCAACCTTGGCACCCCAGATGTTTTGGAACTACATTTCCCATGATACTCAGCTACACTGCAGAGTGCATAAGCATCATGGGAAATGTAGTTCCAAAACATCTGGGGTGCCAAGGTTCGCCATCACTGTTTTAGACTGTGTCCAAGAACTCTCACACTCAGTATCTCGGCACTTCAGCCTGGCTTCAGGCACTGTTGAGTGTTGTATTAAACTGACAGATGGCCTTGGAGTCTGTGGTCTCCTGCAGGCACTACAAGCTTTATTTAAAAAGTGAACATGACTTTTCCTTGGAACATCTTCCATATACAAAGACTCTGCATTATTGTACTTATCCCTTTATTAAATGTTATATATGTGTGTGTGTGTGTGTGTGTGTGTGTGCAAAATCTGGTGCAGCTCTGCATAAAACCAATCAGCTTCCATACTTTTTTGTCAAAGCTTAATTGAACAGGCTGAAGTTAGAAGGTGATTGGCTACCATGCACAGCACTAGATTTTGATTTACTAGACACCAGTCTTAGTAAATCAACCCCACAGTGTTATGCCCGGTACACACGGCCGGACTTGCCAATGGACTAAGCTCCGTCGGCATTTCCGACAGAAAGATTTAGAACATGTTCTAAATCTAAGTCCGTCGGAAATGCCAGCAGAAAAAGTCAGATGGGGCATACACATATCTAATTCCGTCGGAATTTCCAAAGAAAAGCTCCCATCGGACTTTTTCTGCCGGAAAGTCCGGCCGTGTGTACGCGGCATTACACACAACACCTAAAACGAGAACAGTATCAAACAGCACATAGACAATCTGACTTTTTTAGGCACACATATACGAGAGAATTCAGAGGTGTTGAGGAGTAACAAAATAGATACCCCTGTGTACGATATCATGATTATTATAACCAGTCACAATTAATGAACAATTATTATTTTCACAGTTATTATGAATACCTGGCCTCAACTTTCAGAGTCCAAAGACAAAAAAAATGTGGGCGGGGTATGGTAGCAAGGATATTCTGATATGATCCCTTGAGTAACAGCTTGCCGTGTATCCCAGACCTCTTAGAATTTACAAAGTGTGCACCTTATAGCACATATCAAAAAGCCACTTATTTAGATAATTAATAATAATTTCTAATTCAAAGTCCGTCGGAAATTCCAACAGAAAAAGACCGTTGGGCATACACACAGTCGGAAAATAATGTTTTGCTTTAAAGGAAATCTTTCATGAACTTGGGCAATTCTGAGTATACGAAAAAAAAAAGCGTAAGCAGAAGTTACTTGCAGTAAAAACAAATTGCTGTTTTTTTTAATTTTCCTTTCACATGATTGGGTATTCTTTGCGAAATGGATTTTCTCTTACCTTCACCTCATTAACTAAGCTAAGTCAAAATTCACTTTGCAAAGTGAACATGCTTTACTCCTTTAAGCCAGCCACAGACAGAGCGATTTTCTTTCCTGCAACAGTGGGTTGCAGGAAAGAAAATCACTCAATTCCCCCGATTAACACAAACAGTGTTGATGGGGGAATCCTTCATGCGGAACCATTTTGTTCTCATGGCAGGGGGGATCCGTCTCTGCCGGGAGAACACAGTGATTACTACTTGTGGCTATAATAGCCACTAGCAATAATCGCATGTAAAATCTGACAAGCTGGTGGTATTAAAGTTGATTGTTCAATCTACTTGGGTACATTCAGCCTGCCCATACATGGTTGAAATCTTGACCAGTCCCTGCTGAACCATCTATTGTCGGCTTTAATGATGTGAAGGTAAGCGAAACACCATTTCGCAAAGAATACCTAATCATGTGAATGGACAAGTTAAAAAAAACAGCAACTTGTTTTTGTTGCAAGTAACCTCTGCTTATTTTTATTTTTTTTCCATTCGTATACTCAGAATTGCCCAGGTTCATGAAAGCTTTCCTTTAAAGCAAAACTTATCAACCACAGTGATTTGTAAGTTAGCCACTAGAAAGAGGAGGCACTCAGTTTGCACAGCTCTACCTCTTTAACAGCTGTAGTTGTCACTGCCCCTCCTCTCCACCTTGTCCATATGGAGAATGCCTTGCATTCATTGAAAAAAGGCATTCTCTGCATGGCATCAGTACAAAGTGAGTAACCCTCTGTGGTCAGTGTGTACTGAAGCAGTCGCTCGGCACAAGGCCTGGAAGATCGCAGTGATCGCTGTAGTAGCAGTGACTACTACAGAGGATATTGGCTTCTCCAGCCATCCCTCAAGTATGAGATGTGCATATTTTCATTGGTCCAAGCTGGACCAATGTAACTATGCAATTAAGATCATACCTGGAGTTCAGTTTCAAACAAAATGCTAACGTATGCAATGTCTGTTACATCAGCACATTGTCCCAGGCAGTGTAGCAATTGGCTCCTTTACAGAACGGCTGTCATGCCAGAATAAATCAGGTGCGGTTAACTTATTGGGGGATATCGTTATCAGCATTTACTGGCATATCTGTTATTAAACAAAGGCAAAACCCAGCTTTGCTTACATTGCTGGCAAGCCCACTGCATTTGGTGCTGCTTGACATACAGGTGTGTAAGAAGCGCCGCGTCATGGATTTGCTCCAGCGCCTTTCATTTGTTCTCTGTTTCCCAGATATGTGTCAGATTTCACAAACGCGCTACAGTCAATAAGGAAGAAGTACAGACTGGACAATGTGCCCTCTAATTCCCTATTCCTGGAAGACTGGGCAGCCTTCCAAAACTCAGTCAGGTAATGTTCCTTGGGCATAGACTTGTGTAAGCGGTTGGTGGGGTATATAGTGGAAAGATTGCAGTCTTTCTAGATTATGTTGTCAAATTCAAAAAACAATGAATGTGAAGATAATGCTGGGGATAAACAAAAAATACTGGAAAGGAAGAGGAGACATGAGACACCTACCAATGAAATAACCTAATTTCTGTTTGGGCCCACGTAGACAGAAGCCTGACGTTCCTTTTTCTTCTTATTCTTCTCTCGTATTCTATCTCCTTGCCTTTCCTCTCCGCTCATGTCTGCTCTACCTTTCTCTTCTATTCCTCCCGCTACCCCTCCTATCCAGGTGTACAGGGGTGACACATACAGGGGTGACACATGGGCCCCCTGAAGCATGGGGCTGGGATGAGTGGCAGTGAGCGGTGGTGGCAGTGACGGGGGAATGGGATGGCATAAGTGGTGGGGGGTTGGATGGGATGAGTGGCAGCAGTGGTGGGGGGATGGGATCAGTTTTGGCTGTGAGGGGGGCTAGATCACTGGCAGTGGTGAAGGTTGAGGGGGGTGGGATCAGTGGTGGTGTGGGGGATGGGATCAGTGGCGGTGGTGGTGGCAGTGGTGGTGAGGGGGGTTGGGATCAGTGGTGGCGGCGGTGATGGGATCAGTGGTGGGGGTTGGTGGGATTAGTGGCGGTGAAGGGATCAGTGGTGGCGGTGATGGTGGTGGGATAAGTGGCGGTGATGGTGGTGGGATCAGTGGTGGGGGTTGGTGGGATTAGTGGCGGTGATGGGATCAGTGGTGGCGGTGATGGTGGTGGGATCAGTGGTGGGGGTTGGTGGGATTAGTGGCGGTGATTGGATCAGTGGTGGCGGTGATGGTGGTGGGATCAATGGCGGTGATGGTGGTGGGATTAGTGGCGGTGGTGGGATTAGTGGCGGTGATGGTGGCGGTGATGGTGGTGAGATTAGTGGCGGTGATGGGATCAGTGGTGGCGGTGATGGTGGTGGGATTAGTGGCGGTGATGGTGGTGGGATTAGTGGCGGTGATGGGATCAGTGGTGGCGGTGATGGTGGTGGGATCAGTGGCGGTGATGGTGGTGGGATTAGTGGCGGTGATGGGATCAGTGGTGGCGGTGATGGTGGTGGGATCAGTGGTGGTGATGGTGGTGAGGGGGGGGGGTGGGAGCAGTGGCAGTGGTGGTGCTATCCTCCCCCACCACCACCTCTGCCTCATACTGATCCCATCCCACCACCACAGATCTCATCCCTATCCCATGGGGGGATAGGGATAAGATCTGTGGTAGTGACGGGGGTCACATTAGTTCAGCTCTTCTCTTCTCATATCTCTTCTCCCCTTGTATCTCTTCTCCTTCTCTCTCCTATCTCTTCTTTTCACATATTTTTCCTCTGCTCTGTACCACTTATCCTCTCCTCTTGCATCTCATCCCTTATATAACCTCTACTCCTCCTCCCTCCTCCCTTCTCCTCCTCATCCTCATCCTCCCATCTTAAAGAGGAAGTAAACCCTGATGGGTTTTAGTTCCCTGCAAAATAAAAGCATAATGTGCTAGTATGCATCACGTGACGTCACTCCCGCGATGAGTCATCAGCTGTCAGCAGGACAACCGAATATATAAAAAATCATTGCCGGCAAAAAAAGCGTGAAAAACAGCGTAGGGGTCCACCCAATCCATACCATCTGAGCATGCAGCCTGTCAGGTCAGAAAAATGGGGGGGGGGGGCGGGGGTGAGCCAGCGCAGCTCCCCCCCAAACCACACCAGGCCACATACCCTCAACATGGCTTTGGGGCACCCCCCATATTGAGGGCATATGGCCTGGTATTGTTCAGGAGAGGGGGGTGCTCGCCCCCCCCCCCCTTTTCTGACCTGGCGAGCTGCATGCTCTGATAAGGGTCTGGCATGGATTTTGGGGGGGGGACCCCACGCAGTTTTTTGTTTTATTTTTTTGGCATGGGGCTCTCTTTTAAAAGCCATACCAGACCTGAAGGGCATGGTATGTATTGCGGGGGGGGGGGGGGGGGGGGGGGGGGGGGGGGGGATTCACGCTGTTTTTTTTTCCTGCAGTTTTTTTTTTGTCTGCAATTGTTTTTACATTTTATGCTTGTGCACCCTCTGTTTTTGTATTGTAGTGTGTTTCTTCTGGGCTTTCCCAGCCTTTAGGAGGCTGCACAGTTTTGCCAATATTGGAGCAGCTGAAGATCTGTGGCCTACCAATGCCGAAGCATTCCTTTAAAGCATAGGAGGTTGTTCTTTTGATCTGCAAAGATGTACACCAGGCCTAAAAGAGAAACTAGGACAATTGTTCTGTACCTTTCTCTTTCAAATTGTAGAGCATGGGAAATGTTAGTGTACAGTGTCCTTCATTCCCAGAACTTTTCGCCCAACATTTGAAATTTCCCATCTAGCTGACCGTGCAAATTAAAGTATATCTAAAGCCAAAACTCTTTTTTTCATTTTGGATAGAGTAGCAGAGCGTTCAAACAGCTGTAATTTTTGTTACTTTCTTCTCTTTTTTTTTAATAATTTGTGTCTGGTTGGGTAAATATCCCTTCTCTTCCTATTTTGCAGACTCTCTCACTTTCATTCCCAGTGACATTGGTGATCAGGACATTTTAGAGAGTGTGAATCCCTCTAACAGGGACATAAAAAGTGATAAAAATTTGACAGTGGTTGTAAATTCACAAGACCATGAAAAAAAAAGTTTTGCCTTTTAGTTATATTTTAATTGTTTACGTTTTAAGAAAAAGTAAATGCTCAGTGTCCCCTTTTTTTTTTAAATATATTGTCCTGATTATTGTCCTTTGTTTCCTTTCCAGGATCATAGCTACTTGTCGTTAAGACAGTGTGGTGAGTTCGAACAACAGTTGGCAAGTCGGTAAACA
Organism: Lithobates sylvaticus; assembly: GCA_028564925.1. Lineage (NCBI taxonomy): Eukaryota > Metazoa > Chordata > Amphibia > Anura > Ranidae > Lithobates > Lithobates sylvaticus. The sequence continues at coordinate 268,970,257 of CM053028.1, read as the reverse complement.
AAGCATCCATTAGTCATGACACTACTCCCAGGCTACATACAGTACACCACAAGGTATTAACAGTTGGTGCTGCATACTTGGACTCCTATCAGCGCTATAGCCCAGACACAAGAAGAAATATATATGTGAACTCGTGCTTCAATGTGTTTTTGGAAATCAAGCTTTACTTCACACTCAGTGTCAGGTAGAACATGGATCCCAATAAACACCATATCCCCATTATTTGACATATGTTTTTGTTCCTTGTGCTTCCTGGTAAAAACTTTCATGATCATATTACTTAATCTTGGAAAAACCTTTCCAGGGGCTTTATACCCAGGGATTTTTTGTACAGAGAGTCCCCGAGATGGGACATCATTCTGACCTTCATATATACATAGAAATTGGGCACTGGTCTTATGTCTATTATATACATTACGTAGTGGTAGATTGATTTGCCTCAATATTTAGTGACTGCCTTGACCTTTGTACCATATTTAGCTTTGTAGGGCCTCAGCTCTTTCTGAGCTGTCATTCAGAACACATATAGGTCATTGTTGCTGCCCAACATGGATCATAAAGATCTTCTTGGGTAGAGATCACGTTTAGTCCAATTACCTATGAGTATTCGTATTTCCACAACAGCTGAATAATTTGTCACCTACCTACAACCTTAACAGATACACAATATATTTAAGGATATTAATTTTCCACTTGTATATATGCCAAAATGCGGTTTTGTTTAGTCATTGTTTTTTTTTTGAGTGTTTGTGAACAGTCTCAATGTTCCGGTGCTATTCTACATATGCCACAATACGGTTTTGTTTAGTCAATATTGTCTCAAGTATTTGTGAACAGACTTGATGTTCTAGTGCTTTTCTACATGTGCCATAATGTGGTTTTGTTTAGTCAATATTGTCTCAAGTATTTGTGAGCAGTCTTAATGTTCTAGTGCTTTTCTACCAATGCATTGTGCACCTGCCCTATTTGTGTGGTAGTTTTTGTTTTTACTCTTCCTCCTTTGACGGACACAGTAAGTCATTCATCTTCAGGTTATATTGCTGTCCACAGGAGTATTGGACAAACAGAAAAACTGTAGGCCAACCCAGGACAACCCCTTTTACTACCAGCATGCCATGTTTTTTTATAACAGGTACCCCCAGCTCACACCAGCTCCCATGCTGCTTGCAGCGCACCCACTGATACGGGCAAAATCTACAGCCTGGAATTATGTTGCCCTCTAATCTTAGTCTATCCTATCTTCAGACACTTCCCTTGCTCTGTTGACCATGGCTTGCTCCTTTTGCCTTTCTGGTGGCCCAAAACGCCTAGTTATTTACTGACTCTGACCTTGCTCCTGCTGCAGATTCTGTATCTGATAATGAGCCATCAACCTCTAGGTCTCTGTCTGATTCTGAGTCACTCCTGTCCTTCCTGGATGAGTTTGTCTCCGAGGGCTCACAGTCTTCTGCAATTACATTTTCAGGTCTTATTTATGTGGTATGCTCCACTCTCAAACGAAAGGATCAGCACCTTGCTTCTACCAGTGCTATCCCCAGTCTTGGTTCTTTAGAGCCCCTAGAACCACAAAGACTTCCCTGATGCTGTTCCAAGTCATCCTCTGTATAGAGTGCAAACACACTGGCAAGATGTTTGCTTCCCCCAAGCACTTGGCATTCTGTCTGTCTGTTTTAAGAGGAATTTGTAAAAAAAAATTGGTCTGTCCCCACTTTGATCCAGCAGCATCCCACCTTAGCAAGGCAACCACCATTGGAGGATGCACTAGTCTTAAGGACCAAACTGATATGTGGATGGAAGCTCACTCCTAGATCTCTGTTCTCACTGGCAGGTTCTATCTGAGCTATGACCTTTCTTTGCTAAACCCTGGCTCATTTGGCAAAGTCCTAAGGCATCTTGTTACTTATGTGGTTGATCCCATGAACATAGAACATTTTCAGTAAATGGTTAAAGCTTTAAGTTGTGTTTGTGGTGGGACCTTGAGATTTCCTGTCTCAACTCCTGCATGGATCTATTGTCAATACATGTGCAGAAGGCACTTTGGTTAAAGTGTTGGACTGCGGAACCTGCATCTAAAATGCATCTGATCTGCATGCATTTCAAGGGGCCACATCTCTTCAAATCTGCTCGGAATGCCATTATCAAGGGCACTACTTGTTGCTAGATCACCAATCTTTTTCAGTGAAGGAGCCACAAACCTGGAAGACTCATTCCTTGCTGGCAGTTAAGAAAAGTCCTTCTCTGTTCACCACTCCAGCAACATCCACATCCAATCCCCTCAAAGTTGGCTCCTAGTCCACCCACAAGGTCTGATGCTCAAAGTCTGACAAGCCTTCTCCGCCTGAAGGTTTCCAAAGTTGGGGGATGTTTGTTAACATTTGTGGATACTTGGAAGCTTCCAATTCCCTCCTCAGTTTCTCATGTTCAACCTTCCTTTGCGATGGCACAGATTAACAGATTTCTATCTAGCCTTGTCGGGTCTTCTGGATCAAGGGAGTTTTACTCCAACGTGTTCACAGTTCCCAAACCCAAGAGTGGCATCTACCCCTTGGATCTCAAAGTGGCGAATGTCTTCATTAAAGCTCAGAAATTCCACATGTGATAAAACAGGTCTATCATCACCTTACTTCACCAGGAAGGTTTCCTTTTTTTGTTGTGGGTCCCCTGCACTTTCAGTGCATAGCCCTGGCATTCAGGCTTACACCTTCACATGCTTAGTGTTCACAAGGGTGCTGGCCCCACTACTAGCCCTGCTGCGCTCCCATGGAATCCCCCCATTCTCTTGACATCCCCCACAACTAGAGAAGTCCTTTCTTCCTGTATTTTGGAAGATCTGCCTGACAGATGCCAGCCTATTAGGCTAAAGAGGAGTCCTGGGCACCCTGGCCATGTAGAAGATTTGGTTGTCAGAGAAATCTTATCTCCTGATCAGCATCTCGGTTGTTCAGTTGATTTGATTGTCTCTGCCGGGTTGGACCTACGTATTGGAGGGTCATCCAATTCAAATTTAGGTGGAAAATGCCACAGCAGTGGCATGCATTAACCATCAGGGAAGGAAGTACCGTATATACTCGAGTATAAGCCGAGTTTTTCAGCACATTTTTTTGTGCTGAAAGTGCCCCCCTCGGCTTATACTGGAGTCAAGCACTTGTATCTCGGGCCACTTGGCACTAGGAACCCCAAATTTGGATATGTTGTAGTGTTGGTTCCACTGGGGGTTCCACTGGTTCCACTGGTGCTAGACCAAGTGGCCCCGAGATACGGGGCCGCAAAGTGCGGTTGGAAAATTTCATTTTTTGCTGCAGAAAAGTGCTTGACATTTTCCGACCCGACTTTGGGGCCTCGTATTTCGGGGCCACTTGGTGCTAGGAACCCCAAATTTGGTGTGCAAACCCAGTGGAACATTATAACATATCCAAATTTGGGGTTCCTAGCACCAAGTGGCCCGAGATACAGGGCCCCAAAGTCAGTCAACTGTGTCCATCTGCAGCAATGTAATTTCGGGACCCTTTTTGGCTGCACCTATGGGGCATCTAGGAACCCTTAACTACCAAGTTTGAAGTTCAGGGGACCTATGGCTGCAAATGGGCACAGTGAGGCATGCAAATGGGCACAGTGAGGCTGCAAATGGGCATTATTGACCCTCTTTTCCACTTACAGTAGCTGCGCATTTCTCACCCTAGGCTTATACTCAAGTCAATACGTTTTCCCAGTTTTTTGTGGTAAAATTAGGTGCATCGGCTTATATTCGGGTCGGCTTATACTTGAGTATATACAGTAGATCCTGTCCTGGGCAGAGATTCATGCTTCATTCTACTTTAATAGACATTTAATTAGCTGTTATGTGATTTAAATTTACAGCCTTTACCAAACTCTAAAATAGCAGTTTTGAGAGAACTGACCCTTTAACTTGAAATCCGTTTACATTTCCACCTTTTGTATTCTTGATGCTAAATAAATGTATATTTAACATTTTAAAAATCTGTTCATTCATGTGTTCTAGGATCCTGACCACAGATGGAAAACACTTGAATCCTACAGCCCTCACAGCCTTTCCGGCTTGCAGGAGACAAGCAGCACAGAGCGCAAAAGCAGCAAAAACCCCGGCAGGAGTACAATTACCTCCAGAAGGGCAACCCGGCAGAGTATGGAAGCCTAATAGAGACATTGTACATGCTGAAGGTTAGCTATACCCTTCCCTCTATGCTGTCCCAAATAAAGCAGCCTTTGCTTATCGCTGTTTACTCATCAATGGCAGGAACACAAAATTCTGACTAATGCAGACAAAGGCTCCCTGATCGCAGCATTTAGTGAACTTGCTTACGAAACGTGATATGTCATGGTACACAGGAATTCATTACAGAAGTCCTTTTAATTAATCTAAACTCAAACAATGATGTTGTCGCTCAAAATCACTTAACATTAAAATGTAATCCTTTTAGTTTATGTATCTTGCTTTCAATTAAATAATACCAGCAAGACGTATCCATAGACACTTCCTGTTTACTCATCAAAGGCAGGAACACTAAATTCTGACTTATGCAGACAATAGTTCTGATCAGTGTTTAGAGAGCTTGCTTACATAACACGAAATGTCATGGTACACTTCATTCAACATCTGTTCTCCTGCCATATCAACTTTCATTGAAATCTACCCATTCATACTGTTTCCTTGCCAGGTATCATATCATAGCAGAATGTCAAATATGCTCTTAGTCCTTCCAGCACTGGAGTCTTGAGTCCCATTTCTACTATGGTGCCATTTTCTCGTATTTGCCCCTGAGTTTTAAAATTTTCTTCACTAATCCAGCCTTTTCTCCCAACTGTAATTCCTTTTTTTCTTGCAATTTCTAGACACAGTCGAGATGCATCGAAAGTACGCTGAGAAGCTATATGGTAAATCTATTACTCTGTAATTGCTTTTTAATTGACCCAAAGCAACGGTAGAAAGCTTCAGCCCCAGCATACACTGCAAAGAGGACTGCTGCCATCTATGTGTAAGCAGTGGTCTCTGTGCAGCGGTACGCTATGCCCAATTCATGAGACTTCCAGGCAAGTTTACGGATATTGTTTTCTCCCCTTTTTTCTGTTTTTCCTGAGTTCTTTATTAGAATTAGAAGTAGTTATATCAAAGAAAGTACCCCTCACGTACCCCTAGACTTTTATCCTCAGGCTACATTTTCTTTTAAGGAAACCTTAAAGAGGAAGTAAAGCCTCCTTGAAAAAAAAATTTAAAACGGAGCCTGCAAGGCAAAGGCATAATGAGCTACTATGCATAGCATACTAGCTCATTATGAATAACTTACCTGAGAACGAAGCCCCCGAAGCGACCCTCGTCCACGTCCTCCACCGCCGCCATCAATCCCGGAGTGACTTCCGGTCTCGCTGCTCCAGCGCTGTCATTCGCTGGAGTCGCGATGATGTCACTCCCGCGTATGCGCACAAGAGTGGCATATCACCGCAATCTCGGCATGCTCAGTTCACCTGCGCGCCACTGTCTACAGCGCATGCCCAATAGACAGCGGTGCCTGTTTCTTTCTAAATATCTCCTAAACCATGTAGGTTTAGGAGATATTTATTGGACCTACAGGTAAGCCTTAATCTAGGCTTACCTGTAGGTCAAAGTGGTTTGTAAGGGTTTCCAACCACTTTAAGGAATCCTTATGCAGGAACATCATTTCTTCCTTGCTGTCTCTTGATTCCTTCTTGTCTATTTTTTTATTTATTTTTTCTGTTTCTCAGATACATTCGGTAACCACTGAGGATATTAGAGCATTTCTGAACCATTAAAACTATATTAGTATTACATAGAGCCCTAGCTGTTTTATCTAAGTGTGAGCAAAATTATTTTTTTGTTTTTTTTTAACTACTTAAGGACCAGGCATATTTTTTCAAACAGGTTGTTTACAGGTTAAAATAATTTTTTTTTGTTAGAAAATTACTTGGAACCCCCACACACTATTTTTTTTTTCGGACACCCTAGAGAATAAAATGGCGGTCGTTGCAATACTTTATGTCACACTGTATTTGCGCAGCAGTCTTACAAACACAATTTTTTGGGAAAAAATATACTTTTTTTAAATTAAACAATAAGAAAACAGTAAAGTTAGCCCAATTTTTATTTTACATAGTTACATAGTAGGTGAGGTGGAAAAAAGACACAAGTCCATCAAGTCAAACCTATGTGTGCGAGTATATGTCAGTATTACATTGTATATCACTGTATGTTGCGGTTGTTCAGGTGCTTATCTAATAGTTTTTTGAAACTATCAATGCCCCCCTCTGAGACCACCGCCTGTGGAAGGGAATTCCACATCCTTGCCACTCTTACAGCAAAGAACCCTCTACATAGTTTAAGGTTAAACCTCTTTTCTTCTAATTTTAATGAGTGGCCACATGTCTCGTTAAACTCCCTTCCGCAAAAAAAGTTTTATCCCCATTGTGGGGTCACCAGTACAGTATTTGCAAATTTAAATCCTAACCCATCTCAAGCGTCTCTTCTCCAGAGAGAATAATTTCAGTGCTTGCAACCTTTCCTCATAACTAACATCCTCCAGACCCTTTATTAGCTTTGTTGCCCTTCTTTGTACTCGCTCCATTTCCAGTACATCATTTCTGAATACTGGTGCCCAGAACTGGACAGCATACTCTAGGTGTGGCCAGACCAGAGTCTTGTAGAATGGGAGAATTATCACTTTATCTCTGGAGTTAATCCCTTTTTTAATGCATGCCAATATTCTGTTTGCTATGTTAACAGCAGCTTGGTGCTGAGCCTATCATCTACTAGGACCACCAGGTTCTTTTCCATCCTAGATTCCCCCTAGTGTATAGATTGCCTTCATATTTATGCCACCCAAATGCATTATTTTACATTTAAACCTCATTTGCCATGTAGTTGCCCACCCCATTAATTTGTTCAGATCTTTTTGCAGGGCTTCCACATCCTGCAGAGAAGTTTTTGCCCTGCTTAGCTTGGTATCGTCCGCAAATTCAGAGATTGAACTGTTTACCCCATCCTCCAGGTCATTTATGAACAAATTAAATAGGATTGGTCCCAGCACAGAACCCTGGGGGACCCCACTACCCACCCCTGAGCATTCTGAATACTCCCCATTTATCACCACCCTCTGAACTCGCCCTTGTAGCCAGTTTTCAATCCATGTACTAACCCTATGGTCCATGCCAATGGACCTTATTTTGTACAGTAAATATTTATGGGGAACTGTGTCAAATGCTTTTGCAAAATCCAGATACACCATGTCTACGGGCCTTCCTTTATCTAGATGGCAACTCACCTCCTCATAGAAGGTTAATAGATTGGTTTGGCAAGAACGATTCTTCATGAATCCATGCTGATTACTGCTAATGATACTGTTCTCATTACTAAAATCATATATTTAGTCCCTTATCATCCCCTCCAAGAGCTTGCATATTATTGATGTTAGACTAACTGGTCTGTAATTCCCAGGAATGTATTTTATGCCCCTTTTAAATATTGGTGCTACATTGGCTTTTCTCCAATCAGCTGGTACCATTCCAGTCAGTAGACTGTCAGTAAAAATTAGGAACAATGGTCTGGCAATTACTTGACTGAGTTCCCCAAGTACCCTCGGGTGCAAGCCATCTGGTCCCTGTGATTTATTAATGTTAAGTTTCCCAAGTCTAATTTTATTCTGTCCTCTGTTAACCACATTGAGGTGTTTCCTGTGATGTGTCATGAGGATAAAACACTGCAGTTTTGGTTACTGAAGCCTCCCGATTCCCTCGTGAAGACTGAGGAGAGAAATAAATTCAATACCTTTGCCATCTCCCCATCTTTTGAAACCAGATTTTTATTGGTATATTTTGAATTATACAATACAAATGACATATGCCTTATGGCGTTCGATAGATAATCCAAAGTCAGCATAAACACATGTCGATGAGATAAACAAACATAAAAACGTCTCACAGATGAGACCTATGTAATATAACAAACATAGAGTAACAGTGCAAATATAACACAATGCAGTTATATCGAGGAACTTGGAGATAGCTATACCTAACACTTAACGATGTCTTGCGGAAGGTTTGATCTTATCTTATGTGTTTCAAGTGGCCAGTTAGCCTCACCGCACGGGTACCCCCGGAAGGGATCACAACTGTACCCGTGTGGCAACACTCTCAGACCCTCTATATGAACTAATATCTTACATTTAAGTAAACAGAGTTTAGGAAGAGAGTACCTTAACTAATTCTGGTGAGTCAACCCAGTCAAACCATTGCTGCCATTTTTGGCGTGTTACCGTCTTATTTTTCTGACGTAGTTCTAGAGTCGTTTCGTACATACAATGTTCATGAGTGGTTCGGACAACCTCGGATAAGGTAGGTGGGTTTGGGTCTTTCCATTTCCTGGTGATTGTGAGTCTAGCTGCTAAGATGATGTGAACTATGATAGCTTTGGAGGGGTTGGAAAAGCGGTCAATAGTCAGAGAGAGTAGTGCGAGGGCTGGATCCACCTCAATTGTGAGTTTTGTGACTTCAGATAGGAGGTGGAACACTGATTTCCAAAAGGAAGCTAGTTTGGGGCATTCCCAAAATGTGTGGAGAAGATTACCTATGTGTCCACACTGTCTCCAGCAGGAGTTATCTGTTGCTGCATGAAATTTAGATAATTTGTCAGGGGTCAAGTACCAACGGTAGGTTATTTTGTAGGCCTGTTCCCAGAGAGTGGAGCAGCAGGTAGCCTTGTATGTGGACTGGGCCGCTTTATCCCATTGTTCTAAAGAGAAGGATTGGGATAGATCCTTCTCCCATCTGATTAACGCAGTGGAGGAGGACATTGTGGTTTTAGATTGCAGTAGGTTATAGAACATTGATATACCTTTCAAATGTGTATTGGGTGAATTAGGGTAGATCCAGGCCTTTTGAGGTAGGGTGCAGGTCTGTCTTTGAAGAGAATGGAGGCAGTGAAGGGTACGAATGTACAAGAAAATGTCTGCGTTCGGCAGCCTGTATTCTTCCTGTAAAGTGGGGAAGGTTTTGGGTACGTTATTGTGATAAAGGTCAGATATGTGGGATATTCCTCTGTCCATCCAGGGTGAGAATGATGTCGAGTACATCAATCTCTGCAGGGCCTCTATAGGGATAGGTATTGTTGATTGAGTCAGTTGGGAAGTGGGGATCTGAAGGAGGCGGGACCATGCTTTGGAGGTAGCGACCATAGGGGGTGGTAGGGATGGTGTTAGTTTTGCTCTGAGTGAGTTAGCTAATAGCCAAGATGATAGACGTATGCCTTGAGGTATAGAAGCTTCAATGTTCCCCCATATCGTACGATGGGGAGAGTGTGTGAACCATTCTTTCGTTTGTGTAAGTATGCATGCTGCGTGATAATCTTGAAAATTAACTAGTCCTAGACCTCCTGCTCTGCGGTGCTTGGTCAATTGGGACTGGGCGCATCTGGGTTTCTTTCCTTGCCATATATATTTTGAGAGGATTGATTGCAATGAGTTGAAGTATGTGATAGGTACAGGGATAGGGAGGGTGCGGAAGATGTAGAGGATTTGAGGGATATGTAGCATTTTGAACGCTGCCAATCGGCCCAACCATGAGAATTCAAAGGACGCCAGCTTGGAGAGATCAGATTGGAGCTTCGAGCGGATCGTTATGTAATTAGAGGTAAATAGTTGTTTGGTCGATGTAGTCAGTTGAATTCCCAAATAAGTTATGCTGTTTGCCGACCAGGTATATGGAAATGTCACTGAGAGTCGTTCTTTGGTAGGTTCATCTACCCCTAAATTTAGAATATGGGATTTGGTCTCATTAACCTTATAGAAGGAGACTTCGCTGAATCGGGCTAGCGTACTTTGAACTTCAGGTAGGGATCGTTCAGGGTCGGTTATCATTAAGATGACGTCGTCGGCGAAAAGACTGATTTTATGTTCATATTTGGACAGGTGAACGCCAGAAATTCGGACATTGGTTCTTATGCTTTCCGCTAGTGGTTCCATTACTAGGTTGAATATAATGGGCGATAGGGGGCATCCTTGCCTTGTGCCATTTGATATCTGGAAGGGTGAGGAGAGGGTGTCAGCGGCAAGAACTTGGGCAGATGGGTTGGAATATAGGGCCATTATTGCATTGTGGATATTGCCTACTATACCAAATTTATTTAGAACGGTCGAGATGTATCCCCAGTGAACCCTATCAAATGCCTTTTCAGCGTCTAGGGATAGTAGTAGGGCAGGGATTTTGTTGGTTTCCACATGGTGTATAATATTTAACATACGACGGGTGGCGTCAGATGCCTGGCGCCCCTTGGTAAAACCAGACTGGTCTGGAGAGATGAGGGAAGGTAATATATTTTCTAGTCTGTTAGCGATAAGTTTGGCGTAAATCTTTACATCTAGGTTCAGCAAAGAGATGAGGCGGAAATATTTCGGGGAGGTGGGTTCTTTCCCAGGCTTGGGGAGAGTTACTATTCTGGCGGAGAGCATTTCTGAAGGGAACGACGCTGCTGTGGCAGAAGAGTTGAAAGTTTGGACTAGTGAAGGAGTAAGGATGTGTTTGAATTTTTTGAAGTATTCCCCGGTGAAGCCATCGGGGCCTGGTGATTTGTGACTCGGGAGTTTATCGATCGCGGCGATGACTTCTGTGGTGCTGAAGGGAGAATTTAATTCAGTAAATTGTTGTTGTGTAATGGTTGGGAGTTTGACGCTATCTAAGAATGTTTGGATTACGTTTAGCGTGGGTTGGGGAGTCGTTTGGTCAAACTTAAGATTATAGAGATCTTCATAATACTTGCTAAATCCATTTGCTATCAGATGGGGTTTTAATAGTTTCTCATTAGTGTGTGGGTGGTGGATGAACGGGATCTTAGTTTTGTTTCTATGGCCTTTTATTCTCAGGGACATTGCTTTGCCTGCTTTATTGCCAGTGGTATATGACGTGGCCTTGAGAATGTGGTATGATTTTTCGTGTTTGGCAAGTAGGAGGGATCTCAATTCATGTCTCAGTGTGAAAATTTTCGCTTGTAGTTGTGGGGAGGGGTTCAGTTTATTTAGGTCATCAGTCTCAGCTATGTCAGTTGTGAGTTTGTCTAGTTTTTGAGAAGTCTGTCTTTTAGCTCTAGCACCAATTTGTAAGAATACACCCCTAATAACTGCTTTGTGAGCATTCCACACCACCAGCGGGTCAGACACAGATGCTTGATTGTTTGCAAAGTATTCTTCTAGGTTTTGTTGGATAAGAGTGGAATGCTGGGGGGAATTTAGTGAATAATTGTTAACTCTCCAGATGTAGGAGTTGGAATGGGGCGAGTTATCATCAATGGTAATGCTTACCGGAGCATGGTTTGACCAGGTGGTGGTGTGGATTACGGAGCATGAGATTTTCTGTAAAAGCCATTTGTCTGCAAGAAACAAGTCAATCCTTGAGTAGGTGTTGTGACGCGGCGACAGGAACGTATAGTCTCTCTCGTCCGCGTGACAACACCTCCACACATCATATAAATCATTCGAAAAGATAAAAGCATCCAATGGAGAAGCTGCTCGTTTAGAATCTGTTGTTGAGTCCATTGATACGCTGGGGACTAAGTTGAAGTCGCCACACATTAGTAGGTGACCCGTCTGGAATTTCCGAGCTGCCCGTAATGTTTTCCTTAGAAATGTTATTTGGCCTTGGTTGGGAGCGTAGATAGAGACAATGGTGTATGGGATATTGTTGATCGTGCAGTTCAAAAAGATGTAGCGCCCTTCAGGGTCAGAGAGACATTTTTGAAGGGAAAAGAGGACAGTGTGTTTGATAGCTACCATTACTCCCCGCTGTTTATTAGTGTAGGATGCAGAGAATATATGGGGGAATTTCCTATGCTGATAATGCGGGGTTGACTTGATATCAAAGTGAGTCTCCTGTACACAGAGTATATCGCAGTTGAGGGATATGGCCGATTTCCATAAAGAGGAGCGTTTAGCAGGGTGGTTGAGCCCTTTGGCGTTGAGGCAGAGAACAGTGAGCCCCATGATCGTTGAGTTGTGGGTGTAGAACAAGTATAGTACTCAGTTATGGGAGTCCAGGAGCCGGGGAGAACAGAGTCAGATATTGCTTAGCAGTGTCGTGGTATCTCCAATACCCGAGGTTGCCGAGTTGTATGCGCTATGTAGAGGGGGACTCTTTAACCGTCAGATGATGTTGGATGAAAAGGTTATCTGTTAAATAAAATGTGAAGCTAAGGAAAAAGAAGGAGGTTAGCTATCTCAATATAAATTTAAACAGAGGCAATCTTACGGAGCAAATTTGCTCGTAGCTGGAAACCGTTATAGAGGTTGCTGGGAAGTCGTAAGATAATAATAATAAATCACAAATATTAAAGAAAAAGAAAAATACAAGACATGATTGTACACTGGGATTCAGTCTACGGAACCTGAGTGTAAAAGAAAACAAAATAGCCAGTAACCGGGCTTGAGGGAGCAACTGGCAAGTAGTGGGGTAAGTTCTGCAAGCAGGTGTTTAATCGCAGATCCGGACCAGACTATGAAAGTCGCATGGAGAAGATGAGTGGGCTAGTCAGCGCTGGTGGTATGCAGGTTTCTCTCTGTGTCCACTGAAGGAGAAAGGATTTGGTTTCCTTTGGGGGTCATGATGTGAAGGCGGCGGCTCTAGTAGAATCCCCCATGCATGGAGGAGTTTCAGCCCACCCTCTAGTGTGGAGATGGAATGCGGTATGCCATTGTGAGTTGCCAAGATGGTGGCAGGGTGACGCCACTTATATGTGATTTTATGATTAGACAGGGCCTTGGTGATGGACTTGAGTTGTCTGCGGAGTTGTAAGGTGTATTCAGACAGGTCAGCATATAGTTGGATTTTGGCGTACGGCTCAGGTAACGGAGCTAACTCCCTGGCTTTCGTCAAGATTTGCTCTTTAGCTTGGTAAAAGTGGATTCTGAGCAGCACGTCTCTAGGAACATCTGCCTCCAAATGGCGGGGTTTGGGGAGTCTATGGATGCAATCGATCGTAAGTTCGATCGGGGACAAATCAGGTAGCATGCTGGAGAACATAGTGCTGGCATAATTGTGGAGGTCTTTGGGTACTACTGACTCCGGGATGCCACGGATTTTAATATTATTGCGTCTGGAGCGATCCTCGAGGTCTGCGATTTTCGCTTTAATCCAGAGTGTGTCATCTTTCTGCTCTGTGTATGCGTCTACCAGATCATTGACCGTGTCTGTGCACTCCTCCATTCCATTTTCAATGAATTGCACCCTGTTGTTCATATGCTTAATTTCTAATGAGAACCTGCTGATCAATGCTGACAGGTTGGTCATGAGAGAGGATTGCAAGGACAATAACATGTCCTTCATCGTAGTGTCGAGTACTGGTTGCCCTGTTATGTCAGTGTTGCTTCTCCATACTCTTCTCTTCCCATCATTCTGGTACAAGTTGATCTTGGTCTCATCTGTCCATAGGATGTTGTTCCAGAACTGTGAAGGCTTTTTTAGATGTTGTTTGGCAAACTCTAATCTGGCCTTCCTGTTTTTGAGGGTCACCAATGGTTTACATCTTGTGGTGAACCCTCTGCATTCACTCTGGTGAAGTCTTCTCTTGATTGTTGACTTTGACACACATACACCTACCTCCTGGAGAGTGTTCTTGATCTGGCCAACTGTTGTAAAGGGTGTTTTCTTCACCAGGGAAAGAATTCTTTTGTCATCCACCACAGTTGTTTTCAGTGGTCTTCCGGTTCTTTTGGTGTTGCTGAGCTCACCAGTGCATTCTTTGTTTTTAAGGATGTTCCAAACAGTTGATTTTTGCTATCTCTCTGATGGGTTTGCTTTGTTTTTTCAGCCTAATGATGGCTTGCTTCACTGATAGTGACACCTCTTTGGAACTCATATTGAGAGTTCACAGCAACAGATTCCAAATGCAAAATGAACTCTGAACCTTTTATCTGCTCCTTGTAAATGGGATAATGAGGGAATAACACACACCTGGCCATGGAACAGCTGAGCAGCCAATTGTCCCATTACTTTTGGTCCTTTAAAAAGTGGGAGGCACATATACAAACTGTTGTAATTCCTACACCGTTCACCTCATTTGGATGTAAATACTCTCAAATTAATGCTAAAAGTCTGCAGTTAAAGCACATCTTGTTTGTTTCATTTAAAATCCATTGTGGTGGTATATAGAGCCAAAAAGATTAGAATTGTGACGATGTCCCAATATTTATAGAATTGACTGTACCTCTTTCCATATCTTCCCTTGGGATTGAGAGGCTTTTTTCTATCACTGTATAAAAGGTAAATTAATTATATGTCCGTTTCTTGGGGTAATTTGTGGCACCTTAAAAGTTCCTTATTTTTGTTTCCTTTTTTGGTATATATATATATATATATATTTAAACAAAAGCTTTTGTGCCTGGTGTTCAGATTTACCCATTTTGCTCTATCCACAGCAAATGCATATCCATAATTTTAGTTGAAGAGAATGTTATTTTTTCAAGTTTTCTTTGGTTTTGTTCTAGGCTATGGTAAGCTGAAGGGTCCAATCTTATAGTAAAAGTGCAGGGGAGGCCAATAAGTTCTTACCCTCACCACGATCTAGATGTGCTTGGGATCTTGCACAAAAGAATTCTTTGCCTGGTGAAGAAAACACCCTTTACAACAGTTGGCCAGATCAAGAACACTCTCCAGGAGGTAGGTGTATGTGTGTCAAAGTCAACAATCAAGAGAAGACTTCACCAGAGTGAATGCAGAGGGTTCACCACAAGATGTAAACCATTGGTGACCCTCAAAAACAGGAAGGCCAGATTAGAGTTTGCCAAACAACATCTAAAAAAGCCTTCACAGTTCTGGAACAACATCCTATGGACAGATGAGACCAAGATCAACTTGTACCAGAATGATGGGAAGAGAAGAGTATGGAGAAGCAACACTGCTCATGATACAAAGCATACCACCTCATCGGTGAAGCTTGGTGGTGGTAGTGTCATGGCGTGGGCATGTATGGCTGCCAATGGAACTGGTTCTCTTGTATTTATTGATGATGTGACTGCTGACAAAAGCAGCAGGATGAATTCTGAAGTGTTTCGGGCAATATCTATGCATTCCAGACTTCAGGCTGTAATTGAAGTATTAAAAAGTGAAAGTTGATGATTGTTAATCTGTCCCATTACTTTTGGTCCCTTAAAAAGTGGGGGGCACATATACAAACTGTTGTAATGCCTACACCTGCAGTTAAAGCACATCTTGTTTGTTTCATTTCAAATCCATTGTGGTGTTGTATAGAGCCAAAAAGATTAGAATTGTGTTGATGTCCCAATATTTATGGACCTGACTGTATATTCAGATGCTTCCCACCTCTCTGCATAGCACACAACCATCCATATTCTTATGAAGCAAGCATATTCCTTTTATATATATTTTTTAATTCACTTCACTTCACTTGAAATACCTATTGGTTAATGAAAGGTGTGTCTTTGGTAGCAGAGAATAGCACCCTGGGGATAGCTTTATGTTTTTATTCCATGATGTGTTTTATGGATTGATTTTAATCATGCTGGATAAAATTAAAGATTTGTCATTTTTGTTTCCTCTTCTTTTTTTTTTGTTGGTATATATTTTAAATTTTAAGTCCACTCTGTGTGCTTCAAATGCCTTTGCAACCCAGATATTGCCATATACATTAACAGTAGCAATGGCATCATAACTGTTCTGTACATAACCTGTGCAGAGATCAGAGCTGTGGGAGGACCCCAGTAGGTTCAAACCACTACAAACTGCCTGCAAAAAGCTACAGGAGGGGGCAGAGACAAGCCCAGTCACCAGTGGCATCAGGAGTGGGGGGGCTGACCCGGGCTATAGCCTCGAGTGGGCCCCAAAGAAGCACCGGTTCTCGTATTGCTTATGACAACTATTAGCCCAGAGTCCCAAGGCCTGGGGTTTGCTGGGAACTCGGGGCTATACAGCGCTGGACTGGCCTACCAAAATAGCAGGAGATTTCCCTGTAGGCCACTTGCCCTGGGGCCGCTTTGCCTGGCCGATCCTGGGTGGGTGCACAAGCTGCCTCTGAAGGGAAGGGGGGGAGAGCGTCGCCAGAGAGCGGGGATCTCCTGCTTGCTCGGTGCAGCTGCAGTGTCATATGGAGATCTACCGCTTACCTGCCATGGCCGGTGTTACACTAAGTCCTACCTCCTGGACCGGCTCCTATGATGGACATCACACCAGTCAAATTCTGGGACATGTGACGTTCATCATAGGAGCTGGTCCAGGAGGCAGGACTTAGTGTAACACCGGCCACGCCGGGTAAGCGGGAGATCTCCTCTCTGTGTAAACCGGCGGCTCTCCTCTCCCCATGCACTGGCAAGGCTGCGCTGATGGGCACTGGTGAGGCTGAGCTAATGGGCACTGATCAGGCTGCATTGATGGGCACAGTTAAGGCTGAGCTGCTCTGACCTGCTGCTGAAAATTATAGCTGAATGGCCATCATGCTGATCCTGTAGCTTCAGTACCTTGTGAGTTACAGACCAGAGACTACTGTGCAACAAGGGAGTCCAGAGTGAAGTCAGAGCTCTTTAACTGCATATTTATTCTGGATCCTTGATTTATATAAAAAGGCGTTTAGCCATGGTGCAAATCCCTACGGCAAGAATCTACTGATTCCTGCTCCTGGGTTGACAGAACAGTCTGGATAGCTGAGGACACCAAGCCTGTACTTTGTGCATCCTGACGCGATCAACACATGTAATGGATAGCTGTGTGAACAGTCACAAATAGCTGCGGCTGCCGACAGCCTGTCATTCAAGTGTACAGGCTTAGCAGCCAGACACAGGTGTCAGTCCCAGAGGCAGGGATCAGTAGATTCCTGCCACTGGGATTCACACCATGGCTAAATGCCTGTGCACATGCAGCCTAAACCAGAGGATTTGACAGGAGTGTTAACAGCATTTTCAGGAGGATTTCAGCAGTAGGTGCCCACGTATTTTATCTCATGACATGTAGCTTGCAGACAGTATTAAGAATGGGAAATATCCATTCACTAAATGAGATCTGTTTTTTGAATCTGTTATATACTGTGAATAAAGAGCTTTTGACCTGGAAAGATATTTTATTTATTTCCTTAGCTGTGCGCAGCAATATCCCATAGAAACAACTAATGTGACATTTAGATGGTGTTTGGCTTTCTATTCCTTACCATTGATGCCTATATCTGTAGAAAGTAACAGTAACACTAAGAGAACTGCAAATATTATATTTTTTATAGCTCAGAAGAATACAATACTCACCAGTCTATAAATAGGCCAGTATGTATATATTTTTGCAATAACAAGTATAATATCCCCGGAGGCTAGGACAGAGAGCAAGAACAACGTGTTCTGTTTGGCGCAGACACAAGCCATGGCTCTCATGAATAGCTGGCAAAATATGCCATCCATCGAGCTCACATTCATGCCATGCTTCAGCTATGCCCGCGTCCTTGAAGCTTCAATTCAGGGAATATTGCCAGGATGTCCTCCTCATCACTCAGCATTGTTTTTGAGGCTGGCTTAGTGCAGGTTTCCATATGTACTTAAAGGATTAAAACGGAAAGCATGAATGATTGTAGGAAACATAGTACACAAACGAAGCATGGTGTCATAGCTCGATGAAAGAACAGTAGTTTGAACCAGTCATAATACACATACCTTTATAAAATAATACATTTGTACATTCTGGGTTAATGCAAGCCTGTTCCCAAAGGTTGATTGCTGACGGTTTTTGTCCTATAAAATATTTTTTTTAAATGTATTCTTGCTGGGTGCCATCTTGCCTGTGGGCATGTGAAACCCCACAGGCACTTCAGATGGCCCAGCATGCACTGCCGTTACTGCGCCGAGCTCGTGCGTGCGCAGTAACGGCAAAGTGCAGCTCACGTTCTCCAAAATCTCGCGAGATTTCGGCACATCTGCCGACATCTCGCGAGATTTCGGAAGATGTCCGCACTGACTCCTGGGATCAATGACACCAGATCCCAGGAGACAGTGCGGCGTGACGAGGATCGACGCAGAGACTCCGCCCACTGCCGAAGGGACAGAGGAATGGACGTCAGCGATTACAAGGTAAGTGGAAAAAAATAAAAAAACACATTTCATTTAGTACTCTTTGCCTGATTTGTTGTTGGGAGTGATAAATAATAACATACTGTAAGGGCTGAAGTATCTACCATTCCTGCATAAAATAGAGCTTCATTCTCCTTCCAGTGCTGTTCATTTGACTAAAGCCTAGGCATTTGGTCACCTGACTGACATTTACAACAGCGCTGAACAGCATGCTCTCCAGGAAAGTCTTTTTTTTTTTTAGCCCTTCTTGTACTCTTGTAATTAGTCTATAAATCCAACTTAAATTTTTTCAGTTTTGGATAGCATTTGAAAAGGTTATAAAAGACTGGTTTGGTCGGCTGAGTTGCACATGTGGGGAGATTAGGAAGTTGTGTGCCACATCCAATAATAATAGAAAGAAAACAGTTTCCCCTGATTGGTGGACTTTAAAAGCACAACATTTCTTTCCCCAGGAAAAGATTTAAGATAAAGTGTAAATATGGTATAAAGTATAACAATTTTTTTTTTGAAAAATAATATATACATAAAAATTATAAAGCTTTTTTACAAAATCAGCATACTGTAAAATGCATCAATAACATCATAGAGATCAGACCCGACGCGTTTCGGAGTTATTTGAAGTTTCCTCCTTCTTCAAGGGTCACAGTACAGGGAAAACACAGAGCCCTGTTCTAAATACAAAAAAATTTAATTTTAATATGGTAGTTAACACAGTTTTCAGGGAAGATAAAATAGAGAGCAGGGGGCAAGGTAAGCGGACTCACAAGACATCAAAACAGATGAAATGTGAACATGGCAGAAGAACAACTTACATGAATGCAGATGCAGTGGTTGAAAACACTCCATTATATTAAAAACAGTAAGATGTGTCGGGTCAGATATTTTACATAGAGAGGTGTAACAGTGTTCATATAGGCCGATGTTTAATATGCCTATAGTAGATGGAAAGCCGTGTCTATAGTATGTGGTGGAGTCCCATCCTTAGGTATAGGGCATTGTCTGAGAGCCACAGGCGGTAGGGGAGGAGCGTATCACTGGACCACTGGGGTCAGCAAAAGAATATAAACATAGATTGAAAATTCCATTAAATACACATCTAATATAATGGAGTGTTTTCAACCACTGCATCTGCATTCATGTAAGTTGTTCTTCTGCCATGTTCACATCTGTTTTGATGTCTTGTGAGTTCGCTTACCTTGCCCCCTGCTCTCTATTTTATCTTCCCTGAAAACTGTGTTAACTACCATGTTAAAATTTATTTTTTTTGTATTTAGAACAGGGCTCTGTGTTTCCCTGTACTGTGACCCTTGAAGAAGGAGGAAACTGCAAATAACTCCGAAATGCGTCGGGTCTGATCTCTATGATGTTATTGATGCATTTTACAGTATGCTGATTTTGTAAAAACGCTTTATAATTTTTATGTATATATTATTTTTCAAATAAATTTTGTTATACTTTATACCATATTTAAACTTTATCTTAAATCTTTTCCTGGGGAAAGATATGTTGTGCTTTTAAGGTCCACCAATCAGGGGAAACTGTTTTCTTTGCATTTAAAAAGGTTAAGCTGGCAATGCAATGTTAGTTTTTTCAGCCAGGTCGATGGAGGAATTCCCCCACCCTGTTACACTATATTCTAATTTCCACACCCCCAGCTATCAGAATACACTGATCAGCGGCTGCAGCGAATTGGCTGCAGCCTCTGATTCAGGAAAAATTTCCAACATATCTGTTTGACAGAAGTCAACCAAAAAATTGACTTCTGTCAAGCTGAGACTGCCATACACTGAATGAAATTCCAATTTCAATGAGTGTGTGGCAGTCCTTGGACCCTCCATCAAGTTGTACTGTCTGTGTCCCCATTGGTGACATGCCTGCTGGCATTTGTACAGGTGACCATTGTTTTTGTTAAGGGGAACTTTTCCAATGATGACACATTTTGGGAGATTTCCTATCATTTCTTGTTCTGTTTTTAGAACATGAGGTAAGGGAAAATCTTCATAATAGCCCACAGACTGCAATAAATAACCTGACAAGGGTATAAACCCCACCCTACTTCATCCAAAACAACATAAGAGAATTTATGGTCTAAAAAAATTTAATAAAATATACTCACCTAGGTGGATGCAGCATTGATCCGATGCTGCATCTGTCCCCCACTGGCTCTAAGACCGAGAACTGAGAGATCAAATATCGCTGATAGCTCAGCTCTCAGTCTTCAGGCTTCATAGAGCTGGTGACTGTCAGTCACCGGCTTTCTGCTCTGCCCCGCCATAGCTTACTGGAGACTGGGCTGCGGAGGGATTGGGAGTGGCTGTCTCAGGATTTCAGCGGATCGCTAAGAAACTGAGCCAGCTGCCGGTCCAGACATCTGGGTGTATCCCAAACATATGGTTGAGATCTTTTTAGAGTCTGAACTGGCTCTGTGATATCAGCCGACAGCAGGATTTAACCTGCTGTCAGCTGAAAACAGGTCACAGGAGTGTAGAATGAACTGCACTCTTGTGATCCCTAGGCGAAGTATAGCCAAAAAAGCTTTGGCTATACTTCTCTTTTAAAAAACTTTAGCTATAAATACGCCTTTAAGCTGTTCATACATGGAGCAACCCTCCAGCTTGATCTGCAAATCGAAAGGAGGCAGGCAAAAAATTGTCAGGCTGAATAGCACCTTGATCCAATTATATACAACCACTGTTTAGGTATTTTGACTATCTATCAATGCCAGCTGTCAGAATACAATAGCCGGCAGGGAAGATTCATTTATCCATCCATGACTAGGGAAGTCAGTAGATTTCACTTGTTCAGCCCATGGGGCTGAAAGAAAGAAAGAAAATCTTACCAGCCATCTTAAGCATTGGTCTGCTTTAATTGACAAATAGCTGATCTCACTGCCATTAAATAATGCTTTTTAGTATATGGAAGAGTATATAGACCACTGACAGTTGACTCCCCCTGTGTAGATGTGAACAATACAATGTAATTTCCACAATTATACAAACACAGATTAGGGATGATCTAAGTGAAAGTCAATTAACCTAGCATTATATAGATTTAATAGAACCACTCTACCCTGCTGGAGCAGGCATAGCACGCTCCACATACAAGACAAAAGCACTTATTTACTTGCTCAGCAAAATTCACAAGTATACAGTGTAACGACACCCCGAGTATGAAAGGAGTTAAAGTCGTTTAGGACCCCAAATGCCAGGGCCCATAATCGGTTGGCAAGAGGCTAGCATTCAGTCCCCTCCAAAAGCCTCTGTCCCGGCTAGGTCTGTCACATACAGTATTTAACAACTCACATATGTTCAACAATACACCAGTCTTCTCTGAGTACAAGAACTTCAGCAGTACAAAGAAAACTGGAAATATAGAAGAATACAGTAATACCTCGGATTGCGAGTAATGCGGTTAACGAGCGTTTCGCAATACGAGTTATTATTTTTTTTTAAATCCTGACTCGGTTTGTGAGCGTTGTCCCACAAAGTGCCTCTGCGGTCTGCAGTACCACATTTGGCCAAAGGTGCAGGGGAGCCGGTGACACTCAGAGCCGCTCCGAAATGTTTCTGAGTGCATCCGAGTGGTTTCCGAGTGTTTCCAAGTGTCCCCGACGCCCCCCCAACTCTGGCCACATGCGGTACTGCATACAATAGAAGTCACTGTGGAAGGAATTATCTGAGTTTTCATTGACTTCTATGGGGAAACTTGCTTTGGATTACAAGCATTCTTCTGGAACAAATTATGCTTGTAATCCAAGGTACCACTGTAGAGCAGAACCGTATAACTTGTTTTTACCTGTTGCTTTTACATGTTATTATTATTAATACATGGACCTGTTTAAAAAAACAGGTAAGATGTAACATAGATCATTGTTTCTTTTTCATGCATCTCTTTCAAGAGAAAGGAACAGTCAATGCCGGCCTTCTTTCCTTCACCCGCTCAGCTCTTACCCGCCAAAACCAGGTAGCTCACCAGCTAGCCTTCGATTCTGTTTTCTTGAGGATAAAACAACAACTCTTGTGGGTGCTCAAGATGGAGGTAAGTTCTACCCCAGTTCTAGTCTTCTAGATGCTGCTCTCTGCATCTAGGTGAAGGCCCTTTAGCACTTACACACATGTGGTAATGCGTGTTTCTTACCAATGTTACTGTGTGGGTTTATGAAAGTCTTTGTTTTAAATTCATGTTCATTGTACTTTTTAAACACACTTTTTTTTAGTTCAGATTTGTAATAAAATGCATAAAATATGTTATATGTAAATTTATGGAGTCTGCTTTAAATGGCCATTTCAGTATATTTACAAGTCTGGCCTCGTTCACACAGAGAGTACTGAAGTGTAAGCCCATCGGGAGCGATGTTTAACTACGTGGGGCTGCACGGGTGCTCTGTGTACGCAGTACTATTGATGTCAAATAGGACGCAGTGACTGCACAGAGACAGATGCTGCTCCCAATCTGACATTGGTGCAAGTGCACTGCCCTGAATGCTGACAGTGTGCGTTCAGGGCCGTGCATCCCTGCAGATGTCAGATTGGGAGCAGGGTCTGTGTCCTTGCAGCTGCTAAGTCCCAAAGGATATAAATGGTACTGCATGAATACATTTCTCCAATGCCATGAAATACAGCAACCATAACATGAAAAAAATAAATAAATAATGATCTTTAATCAATAAAAAAATCATTTTTTTGTGTGCCAGTCAAGTGACTTTGCCTAAGCCAAAATGATGGCATTAGTCAGCTGCAGGCAAGACAAAGTCACAAGGTAAGAGGCTGCAGCAGGGACTGATCTGTGTAAAAAATTGTTTTTCCAGTGCTGCCCCCACAAATGTTTTCTCATTCACTACATTGCACTGCTCTTCCGAGTCCAGCACTACCACTTCCTGTGAGCCCCCTGGGAGCATGTCATCACAGCGCTCTGGGCTCACAGTACTGCTGCGCAGGATATGGTTAGGTATTGGTAAGGAAATGCTTAAAGTGGGGGGACACCCTAAAAAAAAAAAAAAAAAAGCATTAATATTCTGGAAAAAAAAAAATGAAAAAAAATGTTTTTTCTTACCTGATCCAAAACCCCTGTTGCTAGGCAGTCTTCCTAATATGGCTCCTTCCTACGCAGCGGTGATCTTCGTTCTTCTGCCCTCCACCGCGTTGTCTTCTGGGTAATGGGGCGTGCTGTGTTATGGGAACTGTGTGTTCCCTAACACAGCGCGTCCCATTCACAAAGCGCCGCGCAACTCGTGCATGCGCAGTAGGAAACGGGCAGTGAAACCGTAGTCTCCACTGCCTGTTTCCCTTACTGAGGATGGCGGCGCTGGGACCGAAGCGCCGAGGGACATCTCGGCCTCCACGACCGACATCGCGGGTAAGTGGAGGGTAAGTGTACTTATTAAAAGTCAGCAGCAACGTTTTTTTTTAGCTGCTGACTTTTAAATTTATTTATTTTTTTAGCTGAAACACCCCTTTAAGAGGACAGGAAGGGGGTTGGACTTTAAAGGAGTTGTAAAGGCAGAACTTTTTTTTATCTTAATGCATTCTATGCAATAAGATAAAAAACCTTCTGTGTGTAGCAGCCTCCCCAGCACCCCCTAAATACCTACCGGAGCCCCTTCTCTCTCCAGCGATGTCCCCAATCCCCTCAGTCATTCAGGACACTCCTCCTCCTGATTGGCTGAGACAGAGCAGCAGCGCTATTTGCTCCCACGGCTGTCAATCAAAGTCAGTCAGCCAATCATGGGAGAGAGGGGACAAGGCCAGGTCAGGGCTCCATGTCTGAATGGATACACGGAGCTCTGTCTCGGCTTGGGTGCCCCCTGTAGCAAGCTGCTGGCTGAGGGGCATTTGGAGGGGCTAGGAGCAGCAAAGAAGGACCCGATAAGAGGTGGATTTTGGCTGATCTGTGCAAAACCAACTGCACAGAGGAGGTAAGTATAATATGTTTGTTATTTTATTTATTTTTTTAAACGTTGCCTTTACAATTACTTTAAACTCTCTTTTTTTCCAAATCTCTTCTTTTATATATATATATATATATATATATATATATATATATATATATATTTTTTTTTTTTTTTCCCCAGAATACAGTCATCGATGCTGAGGCCTTGTCATAGTTGTTATAGCACGGTGTTCAGTGTTCTTGGTATACATTGTAAAACTGTGTGTTTACTGTGAAAATAAAAGAAAGGTACCACGATCATTAACGTACATTTATTTGAAGCTTTTACTAGCATTCAGATATACTTATGGGAGAGTTCTCATAACTTGGCAGATTCCAAGTTCAAATTGACTCCATTGCACAAGTTTATTCCAGTAAAATGTATGCTTCCCAAACCTACGATTGTGAAAGTGGTGGTTTGCATACTGACAATGGCCTGGAAGCTTGAAACTGTTCTGTCTACTTTTGGGAAATGATTACCAAGTGGCTTTGCCAACATATGGAAAAAAAAGTGCTTGGAAACACTAACCATAATATTCTCTTGTTAAATTAAAGAGGAGCTTCAGCCCCCGTGACTTGGCTCAGCCCCCGTCCAGCACCACCCCCCCCCAACCTTTATAGAAGTAGCATGTCCCAACCATGTCCCAACCATTGTAAGTGGTAGATCTGAGTATGATTGGGTGGTATCCTGTTCTGCAAAAAAAAAACATAAAAAAAAAACATAAAAACGTGTTGGATCTTAGCTTGGTAGAAATTGTTTGCTGGTTTCTATACAAAATAAAGCTGCCTGAAAAGCCATCAGGTGGATTACGTCGCTTGTGCATGGTTAGAAAGAATGAATCTGGACTTTGGGTAGATGAAAGGAGTTGGATTACTGATAATAGCAGTGTTTCCCAAACATTTGTAAGCTGTGTACTATTACCACAACCTTTGTAGTTTCGGAGCGCCACCTGTTTTGTTAATTTCCAGTATATATGATCTGCTGGCTAGTGGTTGCTGGGAATTCCCTTGTTAAATGGACCTGAACAGCATGTGTACAAAAAAAAAGCAGAGGGAAAGGACTAGTAACTATGGGTTCTCTGAAATTGTTCTTTTCCCCATTTTTGATATACTATAACTTGTTCCACACAGTGTCTCTTTCCATCTTGGCAGAGGCAGGGCTTTGCTTTCTTATGTCAGATGTGCCCCTTAATGACTAGTGAAGAAATAACCACAAAGCACAGATCCACAGAATGAATGAAGCAGAAGCAGTGAGGTGCTTGCCTGCAATTTCCTAAGTTACAACTTCCTCTCCTGAAAGGAGAACCATAAGCTTGCACAGTAGTGACATTGTCAAATCCTCATTCCAAATGAGACTAGCAGTCAGAGGCAGCATTGCTTTAGATGACCTCACAGTGCAGATATACTGATATGAGTCAAACCATGCATAGGATTTTGTTATAATTTTACTATAACTTCTTTCACCAATGATTCTTAATTTTCAGAGTTGGGGGTTTGAAGAGTCAAGAGAAACACTAATGCCGTGCACACACGACCAGACTTTTCGACGGACTGAATTCCGTCTGACTTTTCGATGGACTTTCGATGAACTTTCAATGGATTTCCATCGAATCGGACTTGTCTACACACAATCACACCAAAGTCCAACGGAATCGACTGTGATGATGTACGACTAGAATAAGGAAGTTCATGGCCAGTAGCCAATAGCTGCTCTAGCGTTGGTTTTCGTCCATTGGACTAGCATACAGACAAACTGATTTTTTGACCGGACTCGAGTCCGTCGGAAAGATTTGAAACATGTTCTAAATCTAAAGTCCGTCTGATTTTCGACAGAAAAGGTCCACTGAAGGTCCGATGAAGCCCACACATGGTCGAATTGTCCGACGGATTCCTTCCGTCAGACCAGTTCGGTCGAAGAGTCCGGTCGTGTGTACATGGCATAACAGAAGATTTACCCACATTCAGCCTTACTCCGCTCGAGTATATAAGTAATGTAAGTGGTGCTATATACTACCAATGGCCAGACATTAATGAACGAATCGCTAATTACATTAACACTGCTGTTTTATACTTGGCAACTTGAAAGGGTTGTGCCTCTCTAAATGATATGTAGATTTTTTAAAGGAATTGTCCATGTTAAACTGATGCTTCCATTTTCGATAAAAAATGAAAATGAAAACCAACCAGCAGGTTCTCAGCTCTCATGGATACTAGTTGGCAGTTTAGATCCCAGGTTTGCATGTCTGCCCCTGATCTTTGCTAGGTTGTTTCATACTCCTTGATGGATTTGTTATGTATTTAGTATGATCGATAATGAAATGAGGGTGTGGTAAGAACACCCAGGGTAGAGTGGAAAACACCCCAACACTTCAAGGCAAGCAGGAACAGTGGTGTGGATATCTCAAAGTTCAAAAAGAAATGTGAACACCGCTCAGAGAATAATCAGACCACAACCCGCAACGGGTGCTCACCCCGGTTTATCACCGTCAATGACCAGTATGAAGAACAAGAGGATGGTCGCACACCACAACAAGAGGCATAATGCTCAAATATACTTTATTGTAGCCACAATGCCAGAGATATCACAGGAGCATGACTTGTTTGTTGATGCGTTTCACAACAAAAGTATGGCCTCAACACAAATCATTTAAATGCACAGCTCAAAACAGAAGCACCTGAAAGGGCTTGGGTTGATTGGCTGACTAATAAAACACTTAAAACACACATGATAAAAACATTGAACAAGATCAATCATTATGTGTTTTTAGACCAAAAAAGTAAAATAATAACACTATCAGGAATGTCACATCTAGAAACATACCCAAAAAATTTTTGACGGAAAGAAAAAATAAAAAATCATCAAAATTATAATCCAATAAAAACAAAAACAGATCAATAAAAAAGAAATAGAGGCAAAAATTAAGCACAATAGGCCGTCATCATTGAAATCACAGAGACCGAACATGATACAACCTTGGAATAATATCACTATGTAACCAAAAGAAAAAAACAAAAAAATAAAATAAACAAAAATAATAAAGTATCCAAGCCGTATCTCTTTATTTGTTCTGTATAGATATTTGTGATGTGCTTTTGTATATGTGTTAGAAAAAAAAAAAAAAAAAAAAAAACTTTAAACTCAATAAAAAGTATTTGATTGAAAAAAAAAGTTATGAATAGGATCCAGAGGCTCCCAGATGTTGAATTTGAGAAGCTACATAGCAAAACCTAGAATGAGGAGCTGCTGCCCCTATGTAGCGAGAACAGATCCAACCGCTCCCTATTCACCCAAACTCTCACAGACAGGGCTGCGTATAGAATCTGGATCCACTTAATGAAACTAGAGCCCAAGCCAAATCATGACAATACATAAATAGAGCCGTAGATGGAAGAGCAGAAATAGAGATAGGGGACTATAGCGGTAATGAACAAAAGTGGTACTTGCAACTTTTTGAGAATTTTTTTTTTACAAAATGGTTTATTAATAATCAATTTGAAAAGCAAAACCGACACCAAATACAATATACATACAATATAGAGAGGAAGGATACATTAGGATTGGTCCGCCAGTCATATCAATTCCCCAGCAAACAATGGGGGCGCAAGAGACTCAGAGATGGCTGGGGGACCGAGGGTGTACAGAATGAACGGGGGTTTGATAAAAAGGGTCTACAATAATTTGATAGATCCTGGGTACAATAGGGCTGTTAGAGAGAGCTGACCGACATGTTTCGCCATACAATGGCTTCTTCAGGGTCAATGGGTAGTTTTGTACCAATAAGAAAAGAGTCTATGAAAATATAAAAGGCAAAAAGTTAGTTATATAGCTCAATCAGTGCATATAAGTTTAATACGCAGGATCACATCAAACATGTCGCCACAAGGCCATAAGTCCCCTCCCACACACACAGACAACCGGTGCTGGTCCCATAGAGTCCCCTAGGGGGGCAAACAAAACGTACCCCTAAGCCACTGGAACAACCACTTGATCGCAGGTGTGGTCAAGTACAATTTCCAAAACCGCCCCCATTGTTTTCTGGGGAATTGATATGACTGGCGGACCAATCCTAATGTATCCTTCCTCTCTATATTGTATGTATATTGTATTTGGTGTCGGTTTTGCTTTTCAAATTGATTATTAATAAACCATTTTGTAAAAATTTTTTTCTCAAAAAGTTGCAAGTACCACTTTTGTTCATTACCGCTATAGTCCCCTATCTCTATTTCTGCTCTCCCATCTACCATTCAACCCGGGACGAGGTATAACTTAACTAGAGCTCTCCAAGCCCTCCCCTTCACACATAAATAGAGCCATTTAACAGCATCTAGTGAAAAAATGTCTCTATTACCTTGGTTATCTACTGGTAATGTCATATTAAGGAATAGCATACATAAATTCTGTGCCATGGATCTTGTAGGGATGAACCCTGACTGGTCTCGGTGAACTAGTTTATGGACTACTTTCACTAGTCTAGTCGCAAGCACCCTGGCCAGGAGCTTAACATCAGATGTGAGGAGAGAAATTGGGCTATAGGAGTCGGGCAATAGTGGATCCTTCCCTGGTTTCAGCAAAACGATAATAACTGCCTCATTGATACTCAGGTAGCTTATGTATATGCACAAACAGTTAAGTTCTGTAGAACATATTTTTTAAAGGTAAACATAATTCTATTTAATACTTATTCCAAAAAACTAAAAGGAAAAATTTCCATCAGCACGATGATGTCATGCATGTTATCCCATATGTACCATTGTAACCTATAATCATGTGCTAAATTGTATCGGCTCAGCAGTTGTTCATGCTATGAATGTATGTATATATTATCATTTTATAATAAATGTTCTTACTTCATTTATCCTTGCCATTCCCATTGGCCGACTGTGCACACTTCACACAAAGTCCCAAGGGCTATTCCTTTGTTAATTGCAGCACGATGATGATCTAACTCTAAAATAATTTTCACTGATAATTGGTGCTCTTTTATTTGGTTAAATGGATTTTCCCTTTGACCTTAATGGAACTTTGAGTTAAAATGTTTGTAAACCCTTTATATATACCCAGTGAAGTGACCAGCCTCAGATGATACACAGAGATTAAACAAATCCTCCTTCATAAGTTGTACCTGTTTATCAGCAGCTTCTCTTCTCTACAGCTGTTCAAAGTGCAGAATGTATACAGCTTGTTTGAGCTTTCAGAAAGCAGGGGATGGAAAGCTGAAGTTACACTCTGCAGAGCTCCGTGTGAGCTGATTGAAGAAAAGGGACAGACAACCCTTTACACAGAAACAGAGCTGAAGATGTCAGCCACAGGCCGTGTGCTGCAGCTCCCTGTCACTGTTTTGGCTCTTGGTGTCAGTAAAACTTGTCAGGAGTGACTCATGCAGATAGCAGAGGAATGATCTGGCAGAGAGAAATGACACTGGATTGAGACAAGTACACATTATAGAGGGATATGCTTTGTATGTCATGTCTGAGACTTACAGACACTTTAAGCCAACCATAAAGAGATCAAAATCCAGCGGGTTCAGCAGGAACCGGAAGAATTTCAACCCA
Source organism: Lithobates sylvaticus (assembly GCA_028564925.1). Lineage (NCBI taxonomy): Eukaryota > Metazoa > Chordata > Amphibia > Anura > Ranidae > Lithobates > Lithobates sylvaticus. The sequence continues at coordinate 268,940,708 of CM053028.1, read as the reverse complement.
TCTATGAATAGGCTGGTTTTACTGAATTTGATCTATAGATCTGAAAAAAAAGGATGTTTGATATGTGGGCCCTCCTATGTCAAACACCTCTCTTCGCTCAGAAGGATGATATCTTCTTGCTATTTATACATGCATATGCAAGGTATATAAATAAATAAATATATACGTGACTCAGTGTGCACAATTTAAAAAATGATACACTGCTAGCAGCTGCTTGAGATCAAGGTAACGTGTAGAAGTACAATAAGATAACGAGCAATAAAATTAAGACTCATTAAAATACTGTAGCAGCGCTTAGTAACCAGAAACTGAAATCTGATAAAAGGTGGGTAAAAAAATATATACGTATAAATAAGTGAATATATGTATCAATGAATAAATTAATATGGATATAAAAATATATTTATCAATAAATAAATAAATATACGTATCAATAGACTATATGTATCAATAAATAAAACAGTCCAGCAATATCCAAGAAAGGAAGGGGAAGAAAAAACTGTTCTATATCCGATGAGGTGTAATCTGATTAGTCCATCCACCAACACACTCCACCACCTGTATCAGGTCCCCTATGGGGATGCACTCACCAGAGCTACAATCAATATAGGTATGTAATCTCCCAACAGGACTCTGCTGCTCATAGGGGACCTGATACACGTGGTGGAGTGTGTTGGTGGATGGACTAATTAGATTACACCTCATCGGATATAGAACTGTTTTTTCTTCCCCTTCCCCTTTCTTGGATATTGCTGGACTGTTTTATTTATTGATACATATAGTCTATTGATATGTATATTTATTTATTTATTGATACATATATTTTTATATCCATATTAATTTATTTATTGATACATATATTCACTTATTTATACGTATACATTTTTTTACCCACCTTTTATCAGATTTCAGTTTCTGGTTACTAAGCGCTGCTACAGTATTTTAATGAGTCTTAATTTTATTGCTCGTTATCTTATTGTACTTATACACGTTGATCTATAGATCGACTTCAGTACAACCAGCCTGTTTTGTTTTTTTCATAAGATCACTGACGCTGGCTATAGCTGGCAATATTAATCATTGTATTCTGACAGCGGGGAAACCTCCCGCTGTCAGAATACAACAGCGCAGTGGAAGGGATTCCCCCATCAACACTGACTTTGTTGACAGGGAAATCAAGCAATTTTTTTTTTCGTTATTTTTTTACCTTCAACCTGCGATTGAAGGAAAGAAAATTGCATAGAGTAAGGTCAGCTTTGCCGAAACCAATCTGGGTCCAGATATAAACTTGCAGATTTAAACCGGCAACTCTTTATTTCCTATGTGCATCTCTAGTTTGTGAAGGAAAAAATGTACACTATTTACATTGTAAGGATTTCAATGCAGATTCTTAGCGTTTTGTGCTCAGTAGGGCTTAGGATGATGCAATTAAGTAGTCTGAATGCTGTGCTGCAGATTCTGTGCCTGCACACACTCGGCCACAGATGCTAGCTGCCCAAGCAGTCCATCCTTTGTTCAATTTATCTTTTGCAAACATTGTAGAGAAAGGCAAGCCACACAAAATAAACACCGATAAAGAATCCCCTCTAGTGCAAATGGAAAAATGAACTGAACTTCTGCTCCTAATGTGTTTTACTCAGCAATGTAGATGTGCGATTTGTAGACAATTAAACTAATTTCTGAATGAAACACGTTAGAGGGCAGAGGTTCAGGTGATTTTGCCATTTGTACTAGATGAATGTATCTTTCTGGGCTTTTATCCTAGGGGGCGCTGTTGCTTTTCTCTACAGTGTTTGCAGATGTTAAGATGAGCCACTCCGGGTCAATTGCTGAAACTTCTAAAAATTGTGTGATGGTCTGCCTTTACTATAACTGCATGATAAGCTCACAGACAGGGGCGTTGCTAGGGGGTGGCTATTGGGGCTATAGCCCCGAATCTGGGGCCCATAGCCCAGAGTCTCTTGCTGCAGGGTCCCTGCCTAACCAGTGGGTCACGGCCGCGGCTGCTGTGGCAAGCAGGCTGGCAACATGAGACAGGCGGAGGAGAGAAGTGAGCGGACAGACAAGCAGAGATGACATCTCTCGCTGTCCGCTACACATCAGCACTCTTCACAGCCGGGCCTCTTCAATGTGGGAGCAAGGTGTGGCAAGAGCAGAGAGATAACATCATCTCTCACTGCCCGCAACACATCAGCGCTCTTCCGCACTCACAGCGCGGTGGAGTGGAGGTCACGTGCTTCCTGTCATCGGTAGAGCTCCACTTTGCTGCCAGACCCCCTTGCTGCAATGTCAGAGGTGCAGCGGGGGGCAGCGGGATGACACATCTGGTGGCCGGTGACGTGGCAAGTGACAATCTGCAAATGGTGGCAGGAGATGTGGCAAGTGACAATCTGCAAATGGTGGCAGGAGATGTGGCAAGTGACAATCTGCAAATGGTGGCAGGAGATGTGGCAAGTGACAATCTGCAAATGGTGGCAGGAGATGTGGCAAGTGACAATCTGCAAATGGTGGCAGGTGACATGACAAGTGACAATCCACATCTGCTGCCAGGTGAAAGTGGCAAGCGAAAATCCACATCTGGGGGCAGCTGACGTGACAAGTAACAATGTGCCAATGTGGCAAGTGACATGCCCAGGGCTCCCACTGATTCTGCAGTATGGTGAGTTGAACCACTTCATTATATATTAGAATGTAACAATAGAAACAATGCACCTCAATCACCCTGACACCATATCAACCATGGTGCCATGATGATTGAAGCGCCAACACCAGCCACTGCCCGCAAAATATGGCTTACCACCGGCGTGCCCCCCGCGAGCCTGTAAAAAGGTTGGTGACTGCTGCTATAGGCTTTAGCCCCAGATCTTTAGCAGACCTAGCAACGCCCCTGTCCACAGATAAAGGAAAAACCCATGCGAACCTTTAGAAAATGTTGAGATACCAAAGATCAACGGTAATCCTACCAGTGGAGAACCCCAATAACATTGCTGATAATTAACTCAAGCTCTGTTGTGACTGCTAAGGATAGCAGTAGCCAAAACAATCACTTTTGAAAATTGGTTGTCTTCTGCCCCAAGATCTCAGCTAAGAACAGAGAGCTTTCATAGCCAGTTATGGTGCAAGAGTATACAATACTTTTGGCACAAGGTAAATCAGGATCTGTAGGGTTTAAGTTGTGATTAACTGTTAAGTTAAAGGATAACTTTACATGAATGGATTTCTACTGCTCCCTCTTCCCATCCCATAGATACCTTTTCTGCTTATCTCACATAGCCTCTCCTACCCATTGCAACCTGCCCATCTCAGGTGGCTCTAGTCCTCTTTACTGAAGAGTACTGTGTGTGCTTGACAGCTTCTCCGTAAGACCTAATGGAGAAGCCAACTTCCTGCAGGTTTGCAGAAGACAGTTTTTTTCATTGGGTCTTATGGAGAAGCCATTGTGTATTCGTAGTACAACACAACCCACCTGCTCAGTACAGAGAACTAAGTTAGCTAGTAAAGAAGGTTACCTACTTAAAGTAGAAAGAGGGCAAAAGTCAGAGGGGACAGAGGACACTACGGGGGTACAGAGGACATTACAGTGGGGGTGGTGGTGCAGGGGACAGAGAACACTATGGGGGTACAGAGGACACTACAGTGGGGGGGGGGGGTGCAGGGGACTGAGGACACTATGGGGGTACATAGGACACTACAGTAGGGGGGGGGGGGTGTAGGGACAGAGGACACTGCTTTGGGGGCATGGGAAACTTGCTATGGGGGAGGGGGGCAGAGTACACTATGAGAGTGATGTGAAGGGGGA